>OV884004.1:44534786-44927412 GCA_930367185.1 Myathropa florea | reverse complement strand
CTATCAGCTGTGACGTTCTGGTTGACTGCATGTACTTGGTCTTGCCCTCACTTAGCGTTAAACCCATCTTCGCGGCCTCAGTCACAATACTCAGAAAAGCGCCATTGACATCACGTTGTGTTCTTCCAATTATGTCAATATTGTTGGGATAGGCAAGTAGTTGGACGGACTTCTGAAAGATTGTGCCTCTAGTGTTGGCGTGCGAGTTTTGCACAATTCTTCCAAGAATGATGTTGAAGAATTCGTCACCTTGTCTGAATCCTTTTTTGACATCAAAGGTCTTGGTTGGGTCTTTACCGACCTTGATGGAGCAGCGTGCATTCTCCATTGTCAGACATCGTTGGGATTAGACAGAAGTTTCTATTTCCAGTTATAAAGCAAAAGGGTCTGCCAACGGGGTATTACATTAGAGATTCAAGCTTATGTTTTCAACTGTGTGAAAACTTTTGTCCCTCCTAAATTACTAAGTTTAATGCATTTTTTGTTATTTTTCAATGAATTTTTTTTTAATTTCTTATGTTTTTTGTCTGTAAAAGCTTAAGAATGAATAAATTTTTCCTGAAAAAATCAAAAAAAAAGAATGGTTTTGTTTTGTTTGAGCGCAGCGTATGCTTCGAAAGTGGCACTGTGTGAATGCTTTTGTCGATCCCTATATGGATAGGATTAGAACGAAATTATGTAATCAAACGGTAATCAAATGTAACGAAAATGGGAACGAAACGTTGAAAAACCGACAGCGCCAATTACGAGATCAGACACGGAAGAAAACATGATAAGTTTGATTCGAAAATATGTGCAAATCTGGATAACCTAGAAGCCATCCAACAAAAGTTTGAGATTTCACTATTTCGTCTAACAGCCGCGCATGAGTGCTTACGAAAAGCTAACCAAAAGATAGTCTCATCGATAAAAGAGACCGACATGACAAAGGAAGCCGATTTGGTGGCAGAGCACGATGATAAAGCAATCGCAGCTATTATAATATATAATAATGGCGGTGCTACAGTCCGAGGTAGACCTGGGCCTAGCTTCTCACCAAACACTCGTGTTGTGCGTGCTATTGTTCTGTCACGAGCGGAGGGGACCTACAGTTTAATGCCGACTCCGAACGGTGAGATTGAGAAGCTTTCTCTAGACAGTTATACTCTTTGAGCATTCTCAGTGACTCGAAAGAGTTGGAGCCGTGAAAAAATGTTTGATGTTTTTTTCGAGATTCGAACCGACGACCTCGACCGTATGAGTCGACGCACCTACCCACTACGCCGCGCCCACAGCTATTAGACAAATAAAACATCGATTGGCTAAAGTTCGCCAGCACCAAGCCAAGTTAACTGCTGAAAATATCAACTAGACAGAAAATGCTTCGCTTAATATTACGGCAGAAACAACATCGCTATGCCGCACATGGTGTAGTTAAATTACAAAAATTGCAACCGAAGAAATTCTCTGGTGACTTCAAAGAGTGGGTCTCGTTTTGAGAACAATATCGGGCACTCATACATGAGAACTCGTCTTTGAGCACAATAGACAAATTTAACTACTTAGAAACGGTTTTAACGGGTAAAGCAACAGAGACATTAGTTGGTCTCACTCCACAAAGGAAAATTATAACACTGCTATCGCAATATTAAAAGTGGAGTACGGTAACAGCGAACAAGTTGTTGAGTACACAATGCAACGTCTACTCTCAATTCGGCCAGTATCCTCTACAGCAGATGTCATTTGTTTGAGACGGCTATACACGCCTGCTCTAGTTTTGTTGTTTTCCAAAAGAATTACGCGTTGACTTTCATCGGTACTGCGGAGATTCAGCAGAAAGCAACGATTCTAACACGGATTATGCCAATGAAGATGCTAGTCTTGCATCAGTTTCGGAACCTTCATCAGCAAGTATCAAGTGAAGTGTTTACATAAATTTTTGAAGAGGGAAGTCGAATCTCTTGAATAGGCGAAGGCGACGATATCAACCACAAACACCCATACAAGCCGTGAGAATGTGCTGAATCAAAGAGCTGTCAAAACGACTGTTGGATTGTTTACATCGGAGACAAAAAATGGCTGCTCGTTCTGCAAAGTAAAAACTAACGATACAAAGAACTGTTGTAGTGCTAAAAGTATCCTGGACAAAATATTACTTTTGAAAAGTTAAGAAAGATGTTATCGCTTCTGCAAGGTTGGACATAATTGTAGAACGTGTAGAGTCGGAGTCAAATGCAAAACTGCAGTGGACGGCACGCAACAATTATGTGTAATCCATTATTTATAAAAAATAACGTCGAATCCGCTTCTTTGACAGTCAATCGGGGCGATAATTCTGTAGTGACTACTTGTAAAGCATCCACAACACAATCTTCATTAAATTTGTATGCAGCAAACTCGAAGCAGCGGGGTAACGTTTATTTACAAACCGCCTGTGGTATCGCTTGCAGTGAACTTTTCTCTCTGCCCTTGTATGTTCGGGTCGTCTTGGATGGGGCAGTCAACTATCATCTGTGAAGTCGTCAGTAGCGAGAAGACTAAATTTGCCAATAATCGGAGCAAATAACCTCAGTGTGATACCTTTTGAAAGTGATAAACCTAACCCGAGTAGAATGTGCAATAAAGTTTGTCTATTGGTTCGTAGTCAGCATGAGGATCATGCAGTGGTTATTGACGCAATAGAGGTACCCGAAATATGTTTTGATGTGCTTTCGGTGCCAACTAACGATGCGACTGTTCCGTCCCGTGATTTGATATTGACCGATACGAGAATCAAAGGACAACGATTGGAAGAAGGAATAAGTGTTCTCATTGGAGCTGATACTTATTGGAAGCAGTGCTGCCAGTATTTTTAAGTAGAATTTACCACACTGAAGAAGAAAATTTACCATATCACTCAAAATTTATCGCTTCCAATAAATATGAGCTGTAATGAGGTACTAGATTTTTCGCTAATTCGGAATAAATAAATACTGTTTTTAAAATGGGAACCGAATGATCTGCCATATTAATTTTTGCTTCGCGAAGAAATCTGTCAAATTTAACTCACCTTATTTCAATGTTTTGTCGTATGTTGACACTGGAGAAGACATTGCACTTGGACTGCATTTATACTCTTTTAATGTTTGCTTCCTCCACCGTGCTTTATTATTTCTGCTTCCTAGCTCTGCAGTTCGCTTTTTTGTTTCCAGCCATCTCTTGAACTCACATTATTCCAAACATCGATTTTTTGGAGGACACAAACAAAATCGGAAGGGTATTTGTTTTAGAAGAAATTTACCCTTTTTTGTTAGAAAATACCTTTTTACCAAATGTACGGAATGTGATTTGGAATTTCCCACGAAAAGGTAAATTTACCACAAGCTGGCAGCACTGATTGGAAGTTCGCTACAGGTAATTATAGACGCCTAACAGACAGATTAGTTGCAGTGGAGACGCTACTGGGATGGACTATTCAGAGCCCCTTGATAGTGCAGTCAACTTCTGCTGGATCGAGTCACACAACTTCCCTTCACGTATGTGATTGTGAAGGCGTACAAACATTTTGAAATCTTGATATTTTGGGTATATCTCCAGGGCGATAAAGGGTTGAGTACTGATTAGTCATCACATATCCGCAGGAATGGTAATCGATACGAAGTCTCCCTTCCTTGGAAAAATGCGTCTAACGTTTTGCATGAAAATAGACCCAACGCTTTGGTTCGAATGCAGTCACTGTCGTCCGGCATAGCTGAAATTGTTCCTGATACGAGCGTGAACGAGAAACGTATCTACTATTTGCCTCACCGCCCCTTCTACTGAGAGTAAAAAGAGACGACTAAGCTACGCATTGTGTTTGATTCTTCCGCCCATGCACCTAACCATTCATTTTTAAACGATTGCTTGGAAGTTGGGCCGAATTTATTGCCGGAATTTACACTGGCAAAATTGGCCTCATTGCAGATATAGAGAAGGCGTTTCTGCATGATGAGTCAAATCGAGTCAGTCATCGGTTCTTTTGGTTCTCCGATAAAATCGACGATGAAAGAAACCTACCAGCTGTACAGGTCTTTCGAATGATGCGTATAACATTTAGCTTCACAAACAGCCCATTCCTTCGTGCTGTAACGTTGCAGAAAATTATCGAAGAGGCCAAAGCTGATTACCCGCGTACTTGTGAAAGGCTGTTGAAAGCGTTTTCTTTCTTTTCATTTCATTTATTATTTCAGTCAATCGTGTTACATGATAGGATTACTGTTATATAGAGATTAGAATGCGATGATTCTTAGCAACTAAAGATCTTATTCAAGGAAAACAAAAATTTACAAGAAAGTGGAATTACTTATGAGAAAAATGTATAAAAAACTCAATAGATGCAAAAAAAAAAAAGAAACCATGTACTCTAGATAAAATAATCTTAAGACTGGTTATTTATTTTTATTTATTTACACAACTAAACAAGTGTATTAATTAAGCAACTTTCATGAATTAAGCATTTATTCTCAAAATTGGTAGTAAGCGAAGAAATTTTGGATTTAATTGTTGAAATTTTAGAAATATCATGCAATGCTAGTGTGGAGAAATACCAGGGGGGATTCAGAATGATTTTTAGTATTTTATTTTAATTAAGCTTTTTTTTATTAAGCTTTTTTAGATGACATTCGGCACATTTACTCCAGCAAGGTGAAGCATAAACTAAAGTTGGAAGTATAACAACTTTATAAAGAAGAATTTTATTGCGTTTGCTTAGATTAGAATTTTTATTTATAAGTGGACTTCGAGACTTCGAGAGTAACACCTAAGTATTTTATAGTAGATGCCCATTCTATGGGAGTGTTACAGATAGATAGATTATGTTGGGGTAGATTTGAGGCTTTTCTCTTTCTTGTGAAGAATAGTGCTTGAGATTTCGATGGATTTATTCTAATTTTCCACCTGTGAAAATATTTTTCTATATTAAACAATGCATTTTGTAGATTATTTAAAATATATTGGCTATCGGAAGAACTACAGAATATTGCTGTATCATCAGCAAAAAATGCGCTTTCGCAGTTAATGTTGTTGGGAAAGTCAGCAATATATAAGTTACATAAAAGGGGCGCTAATGTTGAGCCCTGTGGGACACCCGCTTTCATAGGGAAAAGAACGAATGTATCAGAAAGGATTTGTACATAGAAGAGTCTATCTGACAGAAAACTTTTAATTATTTTAAGTATATAAGTTGGAAATTTTGTAAACGGAGTTTGTGAAGTAAACCATCGTGCCAAACACATCCTTTTGGATGTCAAACGAAATCATGCCCACGGATTGTTTTCTTTTTAATGACTCTCTTACTTTGATCGTGATCCTCTTCAATTGGTGTGTGGTCGAATGATCCCTTTTAAACCCAAACTGTTAGACTGGAATAAGACCATTAGCTTCAACAATGTCATTCATTTTTATAAAAATAATTTTTTCGAAAATTTTTCCCAAACAGCTAAGTAAACTAATTGGTCGATGGTTTGGGTATTGGAATGATTTTAGCAATCTTCCATCTTTTTGGAAAGTATCCTTGCCGAAGACAACTTTAAAATAAGGACGTAATATACTGATCAACATTCTTTGGTAAGTTTCTGATGACCCTATTCGAAATATTATCAGAACC
Source organism: Myathropa florea (assembly GCA_930367185.1). Taxonomy (NCBI): domain Eukaryota; kingdom Metazoa; phylum Arthropoda; class Insecta; order Diptera; family Syrphidae; genus Myathropa; species Myathropa florea. The sequence continues at coordinate 44,921,810 of OV884004.1, read as the reverse complement.
TGTAGCTTTATTTAAGCGAATAGTTGAAATTACATGTTTAACAAGAGAGACAGATATCTGAAGATTATGCGCGTCTATAGGAGATATATTCACGAAGTTAATACTGTCTTGAACTAACTGCTTGGTTTGAAAGTCACTAAAGTTGTCAGTTAATGAATAACTAGAAAGAAAATGTTTTCCAAATTCAGTGACTTTCTCTACATTCGTATAGAGGATTTTTCCATCGCATTCAAGGTATGGAATTCTTTTGTTTTTATTCTTGAAAATTCGCAAAAATTTTAATATTTTTTTTGTCGTGTGTGTTAATTTGGGATAACATTTGGTTCCAGTTATAATTACGAATTTTTTGAATTTTTTTTATAACTAATTTGTTCAGCAGTTTTAGTTGAAATTTCAGAAATAAATCCCTAGACCTTTGATAACGTCTGCGAATAGTATTTCTAAATGTAATCGTTTTCTTGATATCGTTCGTGAGCATCAAACGGTGTTTTTTTTGTTGATGGAAAATAGGAACTAAAGGAACAGAAGCTTTGATTCCCTCATTAATGATGCGTTCGAATGAGTTAATTTTTTCATCAATTTCCTCTAGACTAAAGGTAGAGGGTTGAGAAAACTCAAATACGCAACATGAATTTTTTTCAGTTAGCACGGTTAAAATTATAACGTTCAGTTTGAGTTAAAGAAGAAACTGATTCATTTAGATAAAACACGACAGGATTGTGGTCAGATGAAAGATCATTGACCGCAGTGGGGCAAGATATATTGTCAAATTGGTTAGTGAGTATCAGATCTAATGTTGACGGTAGTCCTCTGCCATTAGATGGTATAAAAGTAGGCTCAGATGAAAAAGCAATATCGAAATTTTCAAAAACTCTTAGATCAGATAACATTTTGCCCCACGAATTGGTACGAATGCAACCCCATGAGGAGTGACGAGAGTTAAGGACTTGGCCAGAACGTCACCATAGGCAGAATAACTCTTGCCAACCGCTGTTTTTATGGGCTCAAAAGGCAATTGAGTAGTAGAGCCCTCTCTCGGAAGACCAAGCTGACTTTATATAAGACCTTGATCATCCCAGTCCTACTGTACGGCGCAGAGGCATGGACAATATCCCAAGCGGATGAACAGTCTCTTGGTCTTTTCGAGAGAAAAGTTCTGCGCGCGATCTTTGGTACTGTTTGCGTTGATGGCATTTGGAGGAGAAGGTTCAACCACGAACTGTATGGGCTGTACAGCGACATGAGTCTAGCCAGGCGTCTACGGATCCAACGCCTAAGATGGCTAGGCCATGTAGAGCGTATGGACAACTTAGCTCCAGCCCGAAGAGTCTTCGACTCTGAGCCTGTGGGACAACGCAACAGAAGACGTCCACGAACAAGGTGGCGCACACAAGTCGAGGGGGACCTCTGCCGGCTTGGTGTGCGAAACTGGAGACAGCTGGCGAAACATCGTGCTGGCTGGAGAGGCATGTTGAGTGAGGCCCAGGTCCACCACGGACTGTAGCGCCCTAAGAAGAAGAAGAAGATGCTTAAATCAGCAATAACGTTAAATTGGTCTTGTCTAGTTTCACAATCATATAATCTGTTTACCATTTCATTTTTAAGAGAAATAAGTTCTTCGAAGCTAAATAAATCATTGTTTGGATTATAAGTATTTGTAGAACGCGGTACCGATGTCATCTGAAAACTTCCATTGATGTTGGTGGCTGGAGGATCTCTCATTACAGGTGCGGGAAGGATGTTGTTGTTGGTTGGAGTGTTGCTGAATATAGCTTGATTACGTTCCTTTTGCGGAAGCCCTGGAAAATCAGCAGTGTTTAGGATGAAGCCTGAGTGCTTAGTCATAGGTGCACCATGCCTGACAGTCTGAGACACAAAACTGCTTTTGCTATTTCTGGCCTTAAGTCGATTACGTATTTCGACGAATTCTAACCTCTTCCTACACGAGGCATCGGTGGCAGCATGTTGTTCACCACAGTTAACACATTTAGGTGGTTTTTCAATGTTAGTACACTCTTTTGAACTGTGAGATTCGGAGCAGTGAGGGCATGCTCTTTTTACATTGCAAAAGGAAGATCCATGCCCAAACATTAAACATTGGTGACATTGAGGCACAAAGTGTGTGTTTTTTCTATAAAAATCCCAATAGACTGAAACGTGATTCACAAACCTAGCTCGTTTTTTTAGTTCATTCATTTTAATGCTTTTATTTTTTAGGGAAATTAAATAATTACACTGATCTTTGTATTTAGGATTTTTAACGTTCATTATAGAAATTTGCATAACTTCTAACTTTAGATTTGTACACAGTTCGGTTTTAAGGTCATCAATATTAATTTTATGGAGACCAGATAATACTACTTTAAATAGTTTCAGGTCTTTAATATTATGGGTGAAAAATTGCAGATCTTTCTCACGAAGGACAGTTTTAATTTTACTTAATTCAGATTCAGTGTAGAGATTAAAACGACATCCAATTGAGGTATTTTTGCAATCAAATTTGGTTATTCCGTTATCTTTCATGTATTGAGTCACGAAAACACTATTTTTGCCTATCAAGTGAATAGGAGGTAGTTCTGGTATTAGATGGAACTTCAGGTGGTATAGTTTCACTCATAGTTTCTTCATTATCGGAAAGGTCGCTAAAGCGATTGAAGCTAATTAAATTGTGATGGGAACTTCCCATTTTTTTGGTTAATTTTTTATGGCGGCTCATTATTTCAGTTCGAGACTTCTCATCAAAAGATGAGTCCCGTAACCGTTTTCGATTTTGCGGAATTTTCAAGCATACAGTAAGAATTAACACAAGAGAATTGCTTGTTTGTCACGAGTAAAGCGATGTGCGCGGCTTGACTGACGAACACTCGGACCATTTCCTTGTTGTAGCCAAGGTAAGGACACGGATATCGACAGAACAACGGAGTCGAGGAAGACAACCATATGTTTGACGTCGAAAAGCTGCAATCGCAACAAGCTGCCAGGAACTTTCCCGATCGATTCTGCCTGAAACGACGTCTTCTGCACTAACAATAGACGAAGAATGGAAACGTTCTCTAAAAGCCATCAGAGAAGCCGCTGCTGATGTGCTGGGTTTTAAAACACCACCTAGGAAAAACCCCTGGTTTGACAACGCGTGCAGGCAGGCACATGCCGCAAAGCAAGAATTTTTAGTTTTTATTATTTAAATGAAGGTTACACATAGTAGAAATTGGACTGAACATTCGAGAGATTTAGTTTGTCCTTGAATTTGGAGTGGGGAGTGTCTAAGGCAAAAGAACATACCAAGTTTTGTCAGATCTGCAAAGGAAATATGAAAGGAACGGGTGAATAAAATACCAACACCCACAAATAAGGAAATAGAGTCAGCCCCACACAATAAATTTGGAATATTCTATAAAAAATAATAACAAAACGTATTTGTAACCTAGTTTTAATAAGCAACCACTCAAAACATAACATAGGGAAACAACAAATTAAAAAACGGAAAACAGTTGCGATAAAATGGAACTCGTTAAAAATTTAAGAACACGCTCCTACATATAAGGGTAACATAGAAAACACGAGTAGTCGTTAACACTAAAGTATATTCTGTCTCTTTGAGGCATATAGGCCAGAAAGTTTATTGTCCTTCGGTTTCCTACTACATATGTACTTTCGAAACAAGCATTATTCGTTGCCCAATTAACCTTTCCTGTCATTCTTCCTCTACAAATTCATATGTACATATGTTTGGTGTATTGCATTCTATTGATTTTTCCGATGTTTCTTTGTTCTTGTTCGTGTTGGTTTCTTCTTGGTCCTTCGTCCTTTTTTTCAAATGGGAAAATCAAATTAATCATTTGTACAAAAAATCAATACCGAATATAAAATCGATTTGCAGAATATGTGGTGGCATATTAAAGGACTAATAAAATGGGTTCCAGAACTCCGATTTTCCAAATTTTTGATGTTTTGAAAAGGCTTTTTTATTTTCTGATAACAAAATGAAACAGCTTGACAAATAACACAATAATGAAAATTTAATAAAAAAAAAACAAAATATACTTAAACTATTCGCGTCAAAAAAAATGTGTACACTAAACAAACTTCTTCTTCTCCTTCTTCTTCTTAGGGCGCTACAGTCCGAGGTGGACCTGGGCCTCACTCAACATGCCTCTCCAGCCAGCACGATCTTTCGAAAAATACATTAAAGAAAGCTAAAAGAAACATATGAATACGAGTGCGTGTGTGGCTGTTTTAAACAAAACAAAAATAAAATAAGAAAGTAAAAAACAGATACTTACATCGAAGACTTTGTAAACGTGCATACATATACTCGTATGTATCTAAAAACATATACTCGTATATATATATATATAGTTTTAAAGAGTTCCTAAAAAAAACTCTAAAACACACAAAAAAATATACATATTTATACAACTTATACATACATATATATACGCGTAACAAATCAACATACAAAAGGTATCAACAGACTTGCACATATACGTACCGACATAAATGTAATACAGTACCGGCCAACGAAAACGAGACACTTTGCCGTCCCAAGAAGCTGAAGTGGAGACAATTTTTGTGTCGATTTTGAAGTGCCTGTGTGCCAGGACTGTGCAGTACCCAGAGACAGCCAGAGAAGATTCTGTGTTCTATTGAATTTTTGTAAACTGAATAGTGAATTTTATTTAAATAGATAGTTTTAATGATTAAATTCATTCAATTTTCTTCGTTTCCATTTAGATCTTGTTTTTACAATTTAAATATCAGTATAATTACTAATTAGTTCTGGCTTTAGTACGTTTTTGTGAGTGTCCGTGGAAGATTTTCGAATTATTTTTTTCTGGTACAATCCTTCACTGTGCTGCGCCGGGGGGGGGGGTCACAAGAACCGTGAGTTACATGTTTCGAAAATTGGAAACCTCTATTTGTTGTGTCGTCCTGTAGGGTTAGAACCCTTTTGTTATTCCTTTTAATTTTCTTTTGGTTTTACATTTACTTGAATTTTCTTTTATTTTAATTTAGGCAAAGTTTTGAATTTTCCTTTTTTATTAATAAAATGAATTATATTGTATTAAAATGAATTTAGGATGTTTAATTTAATGGAGTAGAGTTCCTTATGCCAATATGTGTGTGTAGGGAAAGGGGCGGCCGTCCTTCAAGAGCTAGTGGAACGTTAGGCTGTGGCTAACGTCTCCGCTAAGGGGCTATCTCAATACTTCGCTAAGTTAGATAGCGAAGGTCATGTCGATCGACATGAGGGGTGGGCAGGCGGACTTGTGCTAACAACAACAGGCACCCTCGAGTTCTTGACGAACCTGCATTGCCAAACGGCACTGGAAGGGTGTTAATTCGTGCTAGGGCTAAGCTAGGTAGCTTTAAGTTAGATTAGGTTTAGTTTAGGAATAGTTTTGAGTTACGAGTAGGTAGGTTAGTTTAGGCTTAGTCTAGGATAGATAGCTTAGCTTCGCGAGCTCCCATCCGGTCTCTTTTGTTGGTAAAGGCATAGACCTTGAACACTTTTTTTCCTCTTTCCTGTCTCTTCTTTCTCTTCTCTTTCCTATCTTTTAGTTGTTTGTCCGTGGTCTGTTAGGTTATTAGGCTTTCTTCTCTCTCTATGTATACACCTCTTTCTATACGCTTTCAGCTAGCTATAGGCACGATACTTTTTTTGTTTCCTCCCGGGGCGGTAGGACAAGAATCGCCCCGTCCGACGAGCTAAGCCGTGCAACCGCAAGCGTGCCGCCGTCCTACTCACCGTCACCGTGGTTCTGCCAACCCTGCTCCCAACGTCGTAGGAACTAATGTGGCTGCTGTAATGGCCACCACAATACGTTACCGGGACACACCGGCTAAAGGCACCATCGTGACTTCAAGGAGATGATTTTCACTCCCACTTTCCGAAAGTCATCACCTTGGACTCTTGATGGCCCCATATCTCTGCAATTAGTTTACTTCCGGGCGGGTGAGAAGACTTAAATGATGACTGCTGCCCAAGAATGCAGGGTTTCAAAACCCGACTCTTCGTGAGCTGTGGACATTGAGTCTGGAAGCTTAGCTCGTGTTTGGGAGATCATCATCTGATATCCAAGCCAGCCTTTCGTTTTGACTGTTGAAAGTTGTGGTTGGGTAGAGGAGTTGATCACCGGCACTCGTCAAGTATCCGAAGAATTAGTCACAGCCGAACGTGACGTTCCTAATAAGCTGTCGGTTTAATTACTCTAAGAATGGTTTCCGGAAAACTGACTTTTATCCTACACACACAACGGCAGTTATACACCTGTATAAAACCATAAATAAAACATACTATTAAACTAAATCATACATATAAACCATAAACAAACATTCAAAACATGCATGTAATATACATTTAAACACATTAATACAGATAATTAAAAAACAATATCATTCATACATACAATTCACCAACCATCCATCCATGCATACATTTAATAACAATTTAATTAGATTTATAATACAAATTTACAAAATACAATAAAAACTCAAAAAAACTTTAGGTAAACAAACACTATATACAATTTCAAAACAGAACAAAAAGCTCGAGCCACAAAACAAGAGCACGGCACAATGCAAGAAAGCACAGGCATGACTCCGAAAGGCACCGCGGAGATGGCGACGACGAAACGGATTACGCGTTAGGCGGTTAAGGCAGGATGGTACCAACTGACTGGCCTGTTCGAAGAATCACCTGCGGATTATGAACCAGACGCATACCTGAAGGAAGAACTTTATCTTTCTATTAACCGCCACTTTAAAAAGATGGTCGCTACAGCGGTAGAGAAAAGCCAGAAAGAAGTGGTGTCGGCTTTCGCTGAAAGTATGACCCAGTTGATGGAGACATTCCAGGACAACATGAAAATCCTGCAAAACAAAATTCAGGACCTGGAAAGCTCCACCCATCGCCGTAGAGAGCCTCAACAACCAGAGCTAAGTGGACGGGGCGACTATACGACGGAAACAAGACAATGGACGCTGACAGGACCAACAGGGCGGCGCGAAGAAAGACGTGGCACTTGGCAACACGACCTGACTCTCCAAGCACCTTGGCAAAAGTGGATTTGCACAAGCTTGGAGTCAAATTTGATGGCACAATGTCGGTGGACAGCTTCATATTCCCAATAGAGATGTTACAACAGAAGAATGGACTGTCCACCGAACAGCTATTCAACAATTTTCATCATTTATTGACGGGCCCTGCGGAACAATGGTACTGGCAGTACATGAAAGGGTCCGAGGGCGACGAATTTTTAAACTATCACGACCTCAAGACCGAGCTTATCAGGCGATTTAAGGACGACAAGAAGGACCATGAAATTTTAAGGGACATCATGGAAAGAAGACAATGACCCCAAGAGACCTTCGACGATTTTTATGCGGACATTAGAAGTATGGTACTTCGGATGAGGAAGAGACCTGGAGAGGAGGACCTCGAGTTCATCCTTGGACAGAATCTTAGGGATAGAGTTTGATACGCCGATCTTCGGATGCAAGATTCATAGCATCCGAGATCTAAGAAATAAGTATAGGCGCTCCGAAAAGCATTTAACAGCTAGGGAAAACAGATTTAGACGTGGCGTTAGTGAAGTCGATGTTAGAGATCTAGACAAAGGTGATGAGGAGGAAGGGTTCATTGACGAGGAGTTTGAGGTAGCTGCACTTCAGCCTAGACGACCGACTAGACAGACAAACCGCACAAATACGAGAGGTCGACTAGGACGCAGAACAATGACGAACGGACGCGAAATGATGATAACGCGTAGAGCGAGAATGTAGCTACCGCTCCAAATATGTGTCCATCCGCTTTTCATACCCCGACCTGTTTCTCGTGCGGTCAGGGTAATCTGTCCTGTAACTGTGCAGCCTGTCAGGGAAACAGGAGTTTGAGGTAGCTGCACTTCAGCCTAGACGACCGACTAGACAGACAAACCGTACAAATACGAGAGGTCGACTAGGACGCAGAACAATGACGAACGGAAGCGACACGACGATAACGCGTAGAGCGAGAGTGTAGCTACCGCTCCAAATATACGAGTATGTCCGTCCGCTTTTCATACCCCGATCTTGTAATCTGCGGTCAGGGTAAACTGTCCTGTGACTGTGCCTGTCAGGGAAACAGGAGGGTTGGCGGAATGACCAAAACGAATCCGTCAACTAAGATGGAAGTCCCGGAAATGAAGCAGCTAATTAACAAATAAGAATCCTGACACGACCTGACGACGATGAAAATCTACAGGTTAAGGCTATACCTGAACGAAAGAGTCTTCATCTGAGGCTGCAAGAGTACCAAGAAGAAGCTAGGAGCAGGATTTTCGGTGAGGAAATGACGACTGTGCTGGGAAAGCAGAGGAACTTCAAAAAGATTTTTATGCTTAGAGAAAAGTGTGCAATAGCAAGACGATGCAAGAGGAAGATTATAGGCCCTACGCGAAAGTAAGGATAGAAGGTGAAGAGATGCTGAGCCTATTAGATAGTGGAGCATCAGTGAGTTGCCTAGGCAAGGGAGCTAGGGACTTCGTGCAGAGGAATCACATCTAGCTCAAAGCACTAAACATTGGAGTTAAGACAGCCAACGGAAGCCACCAAAAGATCGAAGGACGATTCCAGACACAGATCTCTTGGGGTGGCAAAAAAACATGGACATTTACGTCGTGCCGAACCTCCAACAGGAGCTTTACCTTCCTTTACCGCTTTTAAGGTCGCTCCGAACTTAGTCGCAGAGCTGAACATTCCGTTGCCGGTGACTATAAGTGACCCACAACAGGTGCTCTTATCAGCACAACCTAAGCGCCTGTAGCAAATCAAGCAACTGTTTCAACTGTGATGGGATTGGGTAAGACATGCCTCGAAGAACATATTATCGAGGTGGAAGACGACAAAATTCCCATCAAGCAGAGGCATTACCCAGTCTCACCTGCGATACAAAAACTCCTATACGAAGAGCTTGATCGCATGCTCTCGTTGGGAGTGATTAAGGAGAGTAATAGTGCTTAGAGTTCTCCAGTGGTGCTGGTAAAAAACCTGGTAAAAACAGATTGTGCCTGGGTTCAAGTAAAGTGAATTCAGTCACAAAGAAAGGCGCTTACCCTCTTCCTCACATCGAGTGCCTTCTCAGCATGCTACATGAAACTGGCTACATCTCCGGGATAGACCTGAGAGACGCATTTTGACAAATTCCTCTGGAGCACAAGATTATATCAGTTCACGGTGAGGCCATTCGGACTGTGTAATGCTACCAAGAGAATGTGTAGGCCGATGGACAGAGTCATACCCTCTCGGTTAAAACAGAATGTCATTGTCTATCTCGATGATCTCTCAGTTTACTTTCCAGCCTTTGACTCGCTTGCCAGTCTACTTGAAGAGGTAGCAGGATGTCTTCGGAATGCTGGGTTGACCATCAATGTGGAGAAGAGTAAGTTCTGTTTTAAAGAGATAAATTAATTGGGTTATATCGTTGGTTATGGATGTCAGTGTCGGCGGTTGACAACTTTCCAGTTCCAAAGACTCACAAGCAGCTCTGTCGGTTTCTAGACGGAGTCTTAAACTCCATGCGTTTGACTTCGTGATCGAGCATAGAAAAGGTGTCCAAAACGTAGTCCTTGACACTCTCTCGCGCGTCCACATGGATGAGCTCACTTCCGTATCAGTCAAGGAAGTTGACTTTAACTCTCCATACTTCTCAACAAAGGAAGAAGACAATAACTGACAACGGTGGCTGACTTCCTGACTTACGCGTTTCTGATGGGTTTGTGTACAGACGATCCGACTTACGAACCGGTGAAATTGTACGTGACGACATGCCATAGAAGCTCTGGATACCGACGGAGTTGCGTGAGATAGATAGATAGATAGTTTATTTCGTATAAAAGTACATTTGATTAAGTATATCGCACAATATATATTATAGAGATGTGATACATTGTGTATCTTTCTTCTGAAAAACATTATCTTTTTTTTTTAAGCAAATTACGTGGGATGGAAACTGTTAAATTTGAAGGAAAATACGTAAAAAACCTTCAATATAATGAAAAAAGAGTTGCGTGAGGATCTTTTAGAAACTGCCCACAATGCTCCATCTGCGAGACATGGAGGCGTGCATAAGACTGCATAAGACAAAATATTGTTGGCCAGGAATGGTCAATGACGTGCAGGATTGGGTTCGATCCCGCGAGATATGCAAAATAAACAAAGCCTCCAACCAGATTTCCCGACCGCCGATGGGCAAACAGGAAGTCACGGAGCGATCTCTTCAGCGTCTCTATATAGACTTTCTAGGTCCATATCCACGAACGAAGACTGACAACACACATATATTTATGGTTCTCGACCACTTTAGTAAATTCATTTTCGTTAAACCCTTGAGGAAGGCAAAGACAGCTGAGGTAGTTAGGTATCTTGAAGAAAATGTATTTCATATCTTCGGTGTACCTGAATACATTCATTCGGACAATGGTAAGCAATTTGTTTCCGAATTGTTTGACAAAATTGACCTATTTAGGAGAAAAGTTTATGACAACCTTAATCTGGCTCACCAGAAAGCCATGAAAATTTACAACACGTAAAAATACAACAACACGAGACGTGACGTATAGAGTAGGACAAATAGTATGCAGACGCAATTTTAAACAGAGCAATATTACTGACAATTACAACGCTAAATTGGGTCCAAAATTCCTGAAACGAGTAATCCTTAAAAGAAAAGGCAATTGCTTATACGAGGTCGGCAATTTGCGAGGGGAAAAAGTAGGGAAATACCACGCCAAGGACCTTCATGCGTAGGAGGAAGATAAGACTGAAAATGATGCTTGCTGTTGCTGGATCGTGCTAGGTTAAGTATAGATTATTTTTACATATTTATTTATTTATTTATATACTTATAGTCTTATTTAATTATTAACAGAGATATTTATTTATTTATATACATATACTAGCTGACCCGGCAAACGTTGTCTTGCCATGTATATTATTTCTAGGAAACATTTTTTTAGTTCAATAAAAATAACTATCTACTATAAGTGTGGGGAGATGTATTTATAATCGAAAGCAATGTATTGAATTGAAGTAACGAATATATTTTAATTTACAATTCTTAATAGCTATCTAAGCTCTCTCGTGTCATTAAGGTGGCTTGGGAAAGCAGTGAAACACCTGGTGATTGGCAGACTGGGGTGATTGTGCCTCTCTTCAAAAAGGGAGACAAGAAAGAGTGCTCCAACTACAGGCGCATATCTATTTTAAGTCTCCCAGGTAAAGTCTACGCTAAGGTGTTGGCGCGTTCTAGAGCTATGGTCGAATCCAGGATGGGAGATGAGCAGTGCGGTTTTCATCCCGGCAGAAGTACAACTAGAGAAGGCTTGGGAGTACGCCAAACCGATCTACAGTTGTTTTGTAGATTTGGAAAAGGCATACGACCGAGTTCCTCGAGATAAACTCTGGAGTGTTCTGCAGGAATATGGGATTAATGGTTCTTTGTTGAGGGCCATTCAGTCTCTATACACAAACTGTAGTAGCTGTGTTCGGGTTATAATATAATAATAATATAATAATAACGGTAGTAAATCAACACCGTACACCGTGGGCGTTGGACTTCGCCAAGGGTGCGTTTTGTCACCTCTCCTTTTCATTATATATATGGACTGGATGTTACAGCGCAGTCGAGGCGAGGAGTGTTTCACATTGGGAGAGTTGAGGGTAAGTCATCTTCTTCTTGCAGATGACTTAGTCATCCTCACATCCTCCCAGATAGAACTCCAGCGCGCGCTAGATAGGTTTGTGGGCGTATGTGCTGATGCTGGGATGAGGGTTAACGTGGACAAATCCGAGGTTATGGTTATTTCCAGAACCCCTGTTCAATGCACTCTACATGTTAGTGGAGTTCCATTGAAACAGGTGGAGAAGTTCAAGTATCTCGGGGTCTTCTTCACGAGTGATGGGAGGAATAATGCTGAGCTTTCCTGTAGGATTGGTCAGGCTGGATCAGTTTTGAAACAGCTTGGTCGATCTGTAATCAGGAAGGCCGAGCTTGGTGTCAAAGCCAAGTTAGCGGTTTTTAACGCAGTATTTGTTCCAACTTTCACCTATGGTAATGAAATTTGGGTAATGACCGAAAGAATAAGATCGCGAATACAAACTGCCGAGATGAGATTTCTTCGTGCTATTGTGGGAATTACTCGCCGGGATAGGGTGAGAAACACGACAGTGCGCGAGGAACTCAATGTTGGGCAGTTGCTTCTTCGAACGAATGTCCCCATCATCACGACTTCCGAGGCGTGCCTTGAATGCAATTCCATCAGGTAGGCGACCGCTTGGCAGACTTAGGATGAGATGGTTGGGCCAAATCCAAACACTCGCCTGGTTGCGCTTGGGCATAGCTCCTGATGAGTTAGAGTCGATGGCGGAGGATCGAGTGGCCTGGAGATCTCTCGTGCATGCATTGCCCCCGCGACCCCTTTAGTGGAACATGCGGGTCATTGAAAATGAGATGAGATGAGAATAGCTATCTAAACATCAAAAATAATTATTCATATTTTTACTATCATATATGGCAGTTGAAAAAAAAAAAAGATTAATCTCTCAGCGCAATAGGGTGTGTAATATTATTGGTTAGTCCGTCTTTAGCCAACACAAAAAAACTGGATGGTTTTCCCACCCGAGAACAAGCCACATATAGTTGTCCGTAGCAAAAGCATGGTGTTTCCAAATCTAAACCACATACAGACAACGTTTGGCCTTATGACTTATTGATCGTCACAGCAAATGCCAATCTAATTGGGAATTGAGTGCGTTTGAATTCAATTGGCACATCTGTATGAATCATAGGGATTCGTGGCAGCAACACATTTTCGCCTTGAAACTTGCCATTCAAAATGATGGCTCCAATAACGTTTTTCATTAATTCTTTAATGAATAATCGTGTGCCATTACACAGCCGTAGTGGGTTCAAGTTACGAAGCAAAATGATCGGAGATGCAACCTTCAATTTTAAATGGTATGGTGACATGCCTGGCAAATCCAATGAATTTAAAAACTCAATTGGATAATTCACAGTCACCAAGTCCCCAGGCAACAACTGTTGTATCTTTAAATTCAACCCTTTGACGTCCACATTTTTTGCTGCCAAAATCTTTCTGCCAGCCACTTATGATTTTCATATTGTGTGTGTACATCGGGAAATATATGATCGATGAGAGTATTTTGCGAGTCCATGATTCTGCAGAATCCGTCTGTAATTTTATACATCCAGCATTTTCATGTACAGCCAATTTCTTGCTTAGAGTTGCTTAAAGAAAATTTCGGCGAATGGATCCTGAAGCATTTGAACGCGCATGTTCACCGTCAGTTGTACTTTTTCAACATTACGCCACAGTCGCGATGATTTCATCAGCGTACGTTGAACGTGGAATAACAGGAAGTGTTTGTCGGAAATCACCTGAAAGGAGTAACAAATTGTCGATAAATTTATGGTTGTTTTTTATATCCTTTAATGTCCTATCAAATGCCTCAAGCGAATGTTTGTGCGCCATAGTACATTCACCCCAAATAATAATTTTACATTGCTTCAGCACTGTGGCCATAGACGATTGTTTTTTTTATGTTGCATACTGCATTTGGATAATTTTTAATGTTCAATGGCAGCTTAAATGCTAAATGAGCTGTTATGCCTCCATCTAATAAAGTTGCTACAATGCCAGAAGATGCAACGGCCAATGCGATGCCATTTTTTGATCGTATTTCGGCAAGAAGTAGCGAAATTGGAATGTTTTTCCAGTCCTACCTGGTGTATCCAAAAAAAGAATCCTCCTCTTCCTGCCGAAATTGCCAGCATAATGCGGTCGTAAATAATTTGTTGTTCATTATTTAGTAGTGGAACATTGCGACTAACAATGCCTGCCATTTCTGCAGTATTGTACTGTAGTTCACGATTCATATCTGTGTTGAGTAAATCAGATGCACTTCGATTCGGTGAGTTCATACCGAAATGACTGATCGGTAAATTCGCAATAGCAATGCAAAGATCCTCGATAGCAATCAATGCTTCATAGTACATTGCATTACTGAATGATATCGTTAGATCGTTGCACCTTGTACGATGTCGATACAATATATCATCAGTCATTGAATCTTTGTGATTATCCCACATTTGTGCTCGGGCCGGGAAACATGTAGTCAGTACTATAGCAAATAGTAGACGAATTTGTTTTCCTGTGCAGCTTAATGCTGCTTCAGCAAGCATACTGTCCCAATGATTGTCGTCTTCTAGCAGGTCTAGAGCAAGGCATGCATCTTTATAAGTTGGATACTGTTGTCCATCTACCCTACGTATATCCTGAAATGACAATGGTCCGGTGACATTAACCAACAACAGTCGCAGATAAAAGCACTCTGTCTGCCTCGGATTGACTGTGTATACACGACCCAAACAATTTGATTTGAATAAACCAGAATACACCACGAAAAGAGCGGAAAATTCGTGGATTTTCCCACAATTGAAATCATTCAAGTTTCGCAATGTTTGCCAAATGTAAATAATGTGACGATTAGTATTGTTTAAAGAAATCTGTTTAAAATGCTGATATGAATCAAGTTTCATGAGAAATTGAAAATATAATGCAAGAAAATGAAATTCTATAATTATTTCACGTGTTGATTATTACTTTCAAAGAAATATGAAAATCAAAAAGCATTTGCTTAAATTGTTTTTTGCGAAAAAATGCAATTAATAAAATTTCTTATTAATATTCTTATTACCTTGGCTACAACAAGGAAATGGTCCGAGTCGATGTTGGCGCCTCGGAACGTTCGGACATCAAGAATACTGGAGGAGTGTCTGACGTCGATCGCAACGTGATCAATCTGGTTGACGCTTGAATGATCAGGGGACCGACAGGAATCTTTATGGATGTTGAGGTGTGCGAACCGCGTGCTAGCTACAGAGAGGTTTCGCCCCGTAACAAAGTCCACCAGCCTGAGTCCGTTTTCGGACGTGGTGACGTGCAGGCTGTGTTTACCGATGACTCTAGCAAAGATGTCCCAGCTTTACCCAGCTTAGCGTTAAAATCTCCTAGAACGATCTTGGTGTCGTAGCTGGGGCATTGATCGCACGTTCTTTCTAGGGGATCATAGAAGTCATCCTTGCTATCGTCATCTCTGTCCTCCGGTGGGGCGTGGGCGCAGATAAGGCTGATATTGCCGAATTTAGCCTTGTTATCAGGCTCTCGCTTATGTACTTAAAGCACAAGACTTTTTGCCTAAGTCTGCCTCGAACAACAAATCCACATCCAAATAATCGCAGCCTTCGCTCTCTGTAACAATCGCCGTAGTAGATATCGCAGTTTTTCATCCTCTTTTTGCCCGGCCCATCCCACCGCACTTCTTGGAAGGCCTCCGCAAGATCATCGGCTGGACGTGGTCTGTTCAGGGACCTCACATTCCACGTGCAGAACCGAAAGTCATTGTCCGTCGGTCGTCAACAGTAAATCCGTCCATATCCGAGGCAGGTTGTTGTTTCTGAACTCGTACGTTTTTGATGTGGTGAGGAAGTTAACCTCACGCACAACCTCCAATTGGGAGGACAAGTCCATTTGTTCAGCCCCCGGACAAAGGGGTCCGGAAAGATCCGGTGTCGGTAGCCTCTTTCAGGCTGTGAGCGCTGCCGTTGGCCCTAAAAGAAGAGCTCATCCGCCGCCAACACTATTCCAGGGTCCCGACCTTAATATTGAAACCATATAGATTCTGCTGACTGGAGTTGTGGATGCCGCCGTTGGTCAATTAGTTGATCAGCTCCTCCGCCGCCATCCTAAAAAAGAGTCGTAAGCCCTGGTAGACTCTCACTCCCCCCTCTCTCGTTTGCAGCGGGAGATTCTTGTATCGAAGACCCAAGAAATGCAAAGCGACACACTCCACCTATTTTTTTATTATTATAAAAAGTTATTAATTTTTATTACTTTAATTCCGTATAATAAATTCAATTCATTTAACAATTCACAAATAAAAACTTAGAAACTTAGAAATAGCATAAATAAATTATCTCTATATATAAAAATCAATGTTTGTTTGTTTGTTTGACCTTTATAGACTCTTAAATGGTAAGAGATAGAGCACTGATCTCCTTGGCAACTTTGTTCAGAATTCTGTGGAAAAGGTTTTTGGTACAAAAGTGGGGCCATTGGGGTAGAGGTGGAGTTGCCATTGATTTTGAAACATTGTCGCACCCCCTCGAGTGATATATCAATCGATTGATCTTTTGAAATGAGGTAGAGGTTTACTTCAACACTTTTCGATCCAATGCTCCATTTGAAAAATAGGAAGCTCCCAAGTTTTTTTTTTAATGCGTCCCCTGCCATTTCTAAACCAAAGTTTTCAAAAATCTGAAAAAATCACAAAAACTTGGCTTCATTGAGTACTTTCATTTAAAATAATATCAAGCATTTTGGCTTCAATATTTTTCGAGATATTGGCCAAAAATGATCAGTCATCGACATGCGAATTTTTAAGATCTGAGAATGCAGTTTTGAAGACCTCAGTGTAGGCATTAAGAAATGATAAATATCAAAATGTCGATTTATGTGGAAATTTTGAGATATCGGAGATTTAAAATGATCAATATTTTCATTTTTACACATAAATTTCTTGCTGTGTTCAACCACTCCATCCGCTGATGAGTGTTATCTCTTAGTACGATCTCACCCCTAAATGCCCAACTGAATTATACACACACACACGCACCATAGGTATGAGCAGTGATAGGGGTTGATGAAAGGGATTTTCTGTGTTGGATAAACTTGGATAGAGATATAGATATATGTATGGATGAAAGTTTGTTTGGTTGGATGTAGGAATGTATGAATGAATGGTTGATTTGGTTTGAAGTTAGAAGAAAATTCAACTGAAATAGTTTGGAAACGTCGTGTGATACCTACAAATTATCCCTCAATACTATGCGACGGAACCTTCCCCGTGCGAGTACAACTCGAACTTGCCCAGTTTGGATTATAAAAATGTATCCTTGATAAGTTTGATTTGTTATTGTAATTATAACAAGACTGCAAAGACAATGACCCGAAAACCATATCTCCAGCACTGAGTCGAATTTGTATGCTCGTAATTGCTATCAATATGATATCGGCACTGCGATGACATAAAAAAATGTATTTATGAGTAGTTTCCGGTCGCGAGTGGGATAACCCGATCATTAGGTTAGTAATTGGAATAGATAAAAATACTCCTAGACAAGCAGCTCCGCTGATTGAAGTTGATGAAAAGGATTAATTTCACATCAGAACTTTGAATATGAGTTTGCGAGAAATGTTTAATGTATTTCATGGTCAGCATTATGTTTTTGCGAAGACACGCTGTTGGGTGTACTCAATCAATGGCAAAACGTGGATTGCCGCATGCACATATTTTGATTTGGTTATTTGAAAAAATCACGCCAAATCAAATTGACCAAGTCATCGCAGCAGAAATATTGTACCAAATGCTAAAGTTCATCCAGGCTCATTTGAAGTCCTTACCAAAAATATGATTCACGGTCCATGTGTCTTACGGAACAATGATTTCCCATGCATGTCCGATGGGAAATGCACAAAACGGTACCCAAGAGATTTTGTTTCGGAAACTGTTACTGGAAACGGATATCCACTTTACCGTCGACGATCGACTGAAGATGGTGGCAAATCTATCACTTCGAAAGTGAAAAACAATCATATAATAAAAATCGATAATCGTTGGGTTGTGCCGTATTCGCCGCTACTCTCAAAGACATTTAAGGCACATATCAAAGTCAAGTATTGCAATTCTGTCAAATCGATCAAGTACATTTGCAA
Source organism: Myathropa florea (assembly GCA_930367185.1). NCBI lineage: Eukaryota > Metazoa > Arthropoda > Insecta > Diptera > Syrphidae > Myathropa > Myathropa florea. The sequence goes on along the minus strand of OV884004.1, from coordinate 44,903,976 downwards.
ATAGGTCAACAAAGGACGCTACTCGTATATCGTGGTTTTTAAAGTTGGAAACGTCACAATATCATCTAGGACGCTACATTCGTAGCAATGAAGCAGTATGGCGCATTTTATCATTTCCAATCCATGAACGACATCCAACAGTTGTTCATGTGGCAGTTCACCTTGAAAATGGGCGCTGTCCATTTTATTTAATAATAGAAAGAGTACAAGCAAGAGCGTTGTCACCGCCGCCAACAACTTTAACTGAATTTTTTGCATTATGCACGCAAGATATATTGACGAGAACATTACTTTAATATTTAAACAAAACCGAAATAAATTTTATATTATATATTTATATTTTATATTTATACAAAAACCGAAATATTTAAACAAAATAAAAAATAAAAGTGTTGTTACTTCTTATTTTTTAAAATTTGATTTTTTAAATATGCGTAGTAACGTGCGCCGGGTGCAGCTAGTATAAAAATAAAAATAAGTTGAGGCATTCTATGTTTTACCTACAAAAGTCATAAAACAGTATTGAAGCCACTTCAAATGATGCAAAATTCTTTAATTTAGTACTAATTTAGTGGGATATGGGTTATTATATACAGCAGTAATTCAAAATTCAATACAATATAAAAATGAGAAAAGTTGCAAACATGCAAACATATTCGACATGAAGAAACACGGTAAAAATTACGATAAGCAGCAGTGGATGCAGAAGGAACCATTACCATATGTGAAAAATTACAGCGTAGATTATAATTTGAAATTAGACGAAAATTGCGGTTACCAGATCTCATGAAGAATGTTTTCAACACCTTAAAACAATACAAGTGACGAACAGGAAGGACTTTCAGGTTACAAAATAAAGAAATACGTAATTCCATACTGAAGTTTGGATTGATATACCAAAGTAAATTATTTTTAAAAGCTTAGTGGAACAGACTTATTGTAAATAATAGAAATATCTAAGCGAAACGAAATATTGCGTTAGCGATTCAGTGTGTTTCGAAAAACTTATATTGGTATCGATAACAAGACTAAGACATTTAAAGTCGTCTACTTTCTCTATTTGAAAACAGTTATCACTACATTTTTCTATATTACTAAAAGTGGAAGAACAACAAACTTGTGAATCAGGAGCATGAAAATGAAAAGACGTTTCAAAATTTACACATGATGACAAATTGAATAACATTATTTTCGTTTTTGAGCTTATTACCAGAGTATGATTCACAAACCAACTTCTTAATAAACTCAAATCATAATTAATATCAGCAGCAAGATTGAAGGGACTGCTCGTACCATAAGTAAAACCTATGTCATGCGCAAAGGCTGTAGGTGAGCCTTTGGAATTTAGAGCGTGGAGGGAGTTAATGTACACAAGAAATCAAATTGGACCCAAGACAGAGCCTTGTGGTACACCCAAGTTAAACATTTTGTAGTCTCTCCTTGTGTCATCTAACTTAACTTTTTTAGTTGTATTTTTGAGATAGTTCTTGAACCAGTTAAGCATAAACCCGCGGAAACCAGCTTTTTCTAATTTCCATAAAAGAAGATTGTGATTTACCATATCAAATGCTTTGGTAATATCAATGAACAAAGCAGCAGTACACTTTTTGTTCTCAAGATTAGACATTGTTTGGGCACAGAATTGTATTAAAGCATCTTTAGTCGGTTTGCCTTCTCGAAAGCCAAATTGATTAGGACTGAAGTAATGGTTATTATTTAGAAATTTTACAATTCTAATCTTTATAAGTTTTTCGAAAATCTTACTTGATAAAGGTAGAAGTGAAATGGGCCTGACTTCAGCACATTTGAGGGCATCAGAAAAGACTCCAGCAAAAACGCAACTATGAAAGATGTCCGTTAGCACATCGACTACAAAGTATGAAACATTCTTTATAAGCATACTTGTAATACCATCAGCTCCACTGGAATTAGTATTTTTTAAACAGTGTATAGCTTTTAACATTTACAGAGGTGTTATAGGATTAAAAATGAAGCTTTGCTTTGAAGAGGCTCAGAACATCTAAAGGTGGAAGAGCAGGCATAAGAGGAGTTATCTGAGGATGGTTGTAGGCTTACAGCTATACTTGTGAAATATTCATTGAACGCATTAGCAATACTTAAATTGTCTGAAACTATACAATTACGCATATGACTTGGGTTTTTAGTAACTGAAGATTTACATAAAAGACAGTTCACTAATTTCCATTCATTTCGGAGGTTTCCAGAAGCAGAATTAAAACGATTACGATAATAGTTATCACGACAAATTGGAATCTCCTTCTTCAGTTCTACACTCAATCGTTTATATTCGTTTCTTAATCTGAGATTCCCAGGGTTTTTGTAACATTTTATTCGAAGTTTATTCTTAGCAATTACTTTGTTCAGTAAAACCCTGGAGATCTAGGGTTTCATACAAGGACTGAAGAGGAACAGTTAGAAACGTGATTCATAAGACAATCAAGGAATTTTGTATACTCACGTGAGACATTATAACATGAATAAACATCATCCCAGAACTCATGTGGAAGCCTATTTTTCAGTGTAGTGTAATTTGTTTTCACTACTTTGTTCTTTGAACTTGAATTAATGTCTTTCTTTACAATTAGTGTTTTGAGAAGAAGACCTGTTATACAGTGGTCAGTAATCAACAGATCAAGGACACATTTCTCCCAGTAAACAGGTGTATTAAAATTGTAACGTCCATATACATATGTGGTCCAGACAACTGCCTGACACATTTCTAGTAGCTTCATTAATATAAGATTCAAAACTATGCGATGCTAGTAACGTTAGATAAGATTCGACTATTTCATTATTCTCTAGAATGTTTATATTAAAATACAATATAACAACATATAGTTTCCTCTATTCTTAGGAACATTGAAACAGGATACAAATGTAATCTATAAACACATAGAAAAACAAACAATTCATTATTATAAACAAACAAAACTTTAAGAACATCCGCACTTACTAAAGCTACACATGAAACATCTTCAATCTGGCTACCGTCTTTCAAAAAACATCCAACACCTCCTGCAGCGTAGTTCTCATTTGTTTTAGCATGGAAACTAAACCCTGGAATGTCATAATTGCTTTTTTCTAAATCATAAATCCAAATTTCCGATACGGAAACACTATCTGGAGGACACACGAACGACATCCGAGATAACTTTTTCTAACTAGTATTTGATTCTTACTGTACCAAACAAGCTTAAAATCTTTATACTGCGCTGCAGCTTTGGATTTCATAAAAAGCGTCTGAGTATACTTGGTGAGAGAGTCATTTACATAGATGTTGTTCCCTTTGCGATTGTTGCTTCGGCTAATGTTGTTGTTGTTGACATTGTCATTCGTACCATCAAAATTAATTACCTGAGAGTTAAGGTTTTTTTTTGTTGTTTTTCTTTGCTCTCATAATTCGCTGCTTAGTGGTAAGGTCGGAGAATTTCACACAGATGATGGACATTGATTTTGTTTGAGAGGAGATGTTTCGTTTAATATTCACTTTTTTGACGAAACACTTCTCTATGTGATCATCCGATGGATGGATAAAGCTTTTTTAAAAAAGAGCTTTGTTTTGTCTATCACATTGACGTCAGTGACATTTGGAACTCCGGCAATCTCGATGACGTTTTCAAGATTCTGTTGTCTCTGCCAGTTAATTTTGTTTCCTCATATGTCTATTTTTAAGTTCAGTACTTGATTTTCTGTTCTTAACTCATTCAATTGTTGTAAAAAACGTTGATTTGTCTCCTCTAAGCTTGAAAGCTTGGCATAAATCATTTGAAGAGTGTATTCTTTTCCATTTTGCTCTCTTTGGTTAGACGAAGATTAGGTAGATGGTGAATGATGTTTATTGACGTTTGCTTTGTCTTTTCCAGGTTGAGATGTTGCTGTTGCTGGAACAATGTTTTTGTCTTGCACGGGTGTTGAGGAAGGCAAGTGAATCGAACGGCGTCTTTGCACTCCGCATTTATTGCAACGGAATGGATTACATTCCTGCCAAACTCTTCAGACTGAGCAAGATGACGATGAAGAACTCTCGCTGCTCCATCAAGGTCGGTAACAAACTCACCGAGACCTTCAATGTCATGTGATTTCTTTAACATCGTTCTTGAGAAGATCGTGCAAAACTCACTGGCCAACACAAGAGGCACCTCTTCTTCTCCGTGTAATTAATAGTATGTACACAAACACAGCGGCCAAAGTTTAGGATGGTAGATGCTACTCTAAATGGTTTAAAACTAATATGGGCGTGAAGCAAGGATGTCCGCTAAGTGCTCTTTTGTTCGCATTGTTTATAAACGACATTGAAAACTATCTTCCTGGTAGAATAAGAATAGCAGGACTACAAGTAAACGTTCTTTTGTACGCTGATGACCTGGTCATTATATCAGAGTCAGAAGAAAATTTAGAATTGTTGATAACCCGCTTGTCAGATTACTGTTTAAGATGGGGACTTAAAATTACTATCGAAAAATCAAAGTTATGATATTCTCAAGATATAATCGAACTTGTACTAGAAGGAATTTCATGTTGGATGGGGCGCGTTTGGAAGTAGTACATCAATATAAGTACCTCGGATTGATAACTAATTCAACATTAAATTTTAAAAGCCAAGTTACTGAAAAATCCAGAAAATCACAAAGTATAATTAACTTTGCATGGAAAAAGATATTTGCAAATAACAATATAAATCTGTCAACCAAGTACCAAATCTTCCACTCAGTTGTTAAATCTTCATTGTGTTATGCTGCGCAAGTTTGGGGAATGGAAGAGTATGAAGAAGTCGAGAAACTCCAAGGGAATTTTATTAAGTAAATATTCAACCTTCCTATAAACGTTGGAGTGTTTATGCTATTTATTTAGAAACTGGATTACCAAAGCTATTTATTGCCACGTTAAAACTACAGGCTGATTATTTAATTAAATTATTGGGTTATCCGAACCAGCGTTTAACCAAAAATATGTTACTTTATGAAACAAGGAACAAAAACTGGTGGTTTGCAAACTGGCATCAATACGAGACTTACTTTGGTGATGACCTACAAATGGACGTAAGCAACACTCATACCCTAAGAGTCAATTTATATAGAATTATTGAAAAACAGCAGTTAAATCTGAAAGCAGAATAATATACAGCCAACTATATATGTTAGTTCTCTCTATAATGATAATTATTTTCGTGATGAACTTAACTCCAAAGAGATCTCTTTGATTTTCAAACTGAGATGCGAAGTATTAAACATTAACGGAAGGCCATATAATGGGGGTTTTTAACAATTTTGCTCGTTGTGTAACTTCAAATCTAAAGAAGACTGTTTTCATTTTATGAGTATTTGCCCAATTTTAAGACACCAAAGAATGGCGTACTTTGGAAAAGCTTTCCTCTCAATGCAGGAGACAATCAAATTACTAAATGGACCTGACTGGAAATAATGAAGTTCAGAATGCTAATAATAACTGAATTCGAATATATTTAATATAACACATAACATTTAATGCAAAAAGAATTATACAAAATTTTAAAATAAATTGTTTTTTTATATCTTGATACTGTATGATATTAAATATTATTAATTATTGCCAGTTGAGCTGACGGCACAGCCAATGCTTCTAAATTCAAATTAAGAGATTTAATGTATAATGAAAATTGTAAATAAATGAATTACTTACTTACTTACTTACTTACGCATTCACCATCGACCTAATCTTCGTCTAACCAAAGAGAGCAAAATGGAAAAGAATACACTCTTCAAATGATTTATGCCAAGCTTTCAAGCTTAGAGGAGACAAATCAACGTTTTTTACAACAATTGAATGAGTTAAGAACAGAAAATCAAGTACTGAACTTAAAAATAGACATATGAGGAAACAAAATTAACTGGCAGAGACAGCAGAATCTTGAAAACGTCATCGAGATTGCCGGAGTTCCAAATGTCACTGACGTCAATGTGATAGACAAAACAAAGCTCTTTTTTAAAAAAGCTTTATCCATCCATCGGATGATCACATAGAGAAGTGTTTCGTCAAAAAAGTGAATATTAAACGAAACATCTCCTCTCAAACAAAATCAATGTCGATCATCTGTGTGAAATTCTCCGACCTTACCACTAAGCAGCGAATTATGAGAGCAAAGAAAAACAACAAAAAAAAACCTTAACTCTCAGGTAATTAATTTTGATGGTACGAATGACAATGTCAACAACAACAACATTAGCCGAAGCAACAATCGCAAAGGGAACAACATCTATGTAAATGACTCTCTCACCAAGTATACTCAGACGCTTTTTATGAAATCCAAAGCTGCAGCGCAGTATAAAGATTTTAAGCTTGTTTGGTACAGTAAGAATCAAATACTAGTTAGAAAAAGTTATCTCGGATGTCGTTCGTGTGTCCTCCAGATAGTGTTTCCGTATCGGAAATTTGGATTTATGATTTAGAAAAAAGCAATTATGACATTCCAGGGTTTAGTTTCCATGCTAAAACAAATGAGAACTACGCTGCAGGAGGTGTTGGATGTTTTTTGAAAGACGGTAGCCAGATTGAAGATGTTTCATGTGTAGCTTTAGTAAGTGCGGATGTTCTTAAAGTTTTGTTTGTTCATAATAATGAATTGTTTGTTTTTCTATGTGTTTATAGATTACATTTGTATCCTGTTTCAATGTTCCTAAGAATAGAGGAAACTATATGTTGTTATATTGTATTTTAATATAAACATTCTAGAGAATAATGAAATAGTCGATTCTTATCTAACGTTACTAGCATCGCATAGTTTTGAATCTTATATTAATGAACCTACTAGAAATGTGTCAGGCAGTTGTCTGGACCACATATGTATATGGACGTTACAATTTTAATACACCTGTTTACTGGGAGAAATGTGTCCTTGATCTGTTGATTACTGACCACTGTATAACAGGTCTTCTTCTCAAAACACTAATTGTAAAGAAAGACATTAATTCAAGTTCAAAGAACAAAGTAGTGAAAACAAATTACACTACACTGAAAAATAGGCTTCCACATGAGTTCTGGGATGATGTTTATTCATGTTATAATGTCTCACGTGAGTATACAAAATTCCTTGATTGTCTTATGAATCACGTTTCTAACTGTTCCTCTTCAGTCCTTGTATGAAACCCTAGATCTCCAGGGTTTTACTGAACAAAGTAATTGCTAAGAATAAACTTCGAATAAAATGTTACAAAAACCCTGGGAATCTCAGATTAAGAAACGAATGTAAACGATTGAGTATAGAACTGAAGAAGGAAATTCCAATTTGTCGTGATAACTATTATCGTAATCGTTTTAATTCTGTTTCTATAAACCTCCGAAATGAATGGAAATTAGTGAACTGTCTTTTATGTAAATCTTCAGTTACTAAAAACCCAAGTCATATGCGTAATTGTATAGTTTCAGACAATTTAAGTATTGCTAATGCGTTCAATGAATATTTCACAAGTATAGCTGTAAGCCTACAACCATCCTCAGATAACTCCTCTTATGCCTGCTCTTCCACCTTTAGATGTTCTGAGCCTCTTCAAAGCAAAGCTTCATTTTTAATCCTATAACACCTCTGTAAATGTTAAAAGCTATACACTGTTTAAAAAATACTAATTCCAGTGGAGCTGATGGTATTACAAGTATGCTTATAAAGAATGTTTCATACTTTGTAGTCGATGTGCTAACGGACATCTTTCATAGTTGCGTTTTTGCTGGAGTCTTTTCTGATGCCCTCAAATGTGCTGAAGTCAGGCCCATTTCACTTCTACCTTTATCAAGTAAGATTTTCGAAAAACTTATAAAGATTAGAATTGTAAAATTTCTAAATAATAACCATTACTTCAGTCCTAATCAATTTGGCTTTCGAGAAGGCAAACCGACTAAAGATGCTTTAATACAATTCTGTGCCCAAACAATGTCTAATCTTGAGAACAAAAAGTGTACTGCTGCTTTGTTCATTGATATTACCAAAGCATTTGATATGGTAAATCACAATCTTCTTTTATGGAAATTAGAAAAAGCTGGTTTCCGCGGGTTTATGCTTAACTGGTTCAAGAACTATCTCAAAAATACAACTAAAAAAGTTAAGTTAGATGACACAAGGAGAGACTACAAAGTGTTTAACTTGGGTGTACCACAAGGCTCTGTCTTGGGTCCAATTTGATTTCTTGTGTACATTAACTCCCTCCACGCTCTAAATTCCAAAGGCTCACCTACAGCCTTTGCGCATGACATAGGTTTTACTTATGGTACGAGCAGTCCCTTCAATCTTGCTGCTGATATTAATTATGATTTGAGTTTATTAAGAAGTTGGTTTGTGAATCATACTCTGGTAATAAGCTCAAAAACGAAAATAATGTTATTCAATTTGTCATCATGTGTAAATTTTGAAACGTCTTTTCATTTTCATGCTCCTGATTCACAAGTTTGTTGTTCTTCCACTTTTAGTAATATAGAAAAATGTAGTGATAACTGTTTTCAAATAGAGAAAGTAGACGACTTTAAATATCTTAGTCTTGTTATCGATACCAATATAAGTTTTTCGAAACACACTGAATCGCTAACGCAATATTTCGTTTCGCTTAGATATTTCTATTATTTACAATAAGTCTGTTCCACTAAGCTTTTAAAAATAATTTACTTTGGTATATCAATCCAAACTTCAGTATGGTATTACGTATTTCTTTATTTTGTAACCTGAAAGTCCTTCCTGTTCGTCACTTGTATTGTTTTAAGGTGTTGAAAACATTCTTCATGAGATCTGGTAACCGCAATTTTCGTCTAATTTCAAATTATAATCTACGCTGTAATTTTTCACATATGGTAATGGTTCCTTCTGCATCCACTGCTGCTTATCGTAATTTTTACCGTGTTTCTTCATGTCGAATATGTTTGCATGTTTGCAACTCTTCTCATTTTTATATTGTATTGAATTTTGAATTACTGCTGTTATTATATACCCATACCCCACTAAATTAGTACTAAATTAAAGAATTTTGCATCATTTGAAGTGGCTTCAATACTGTTTTATGACTTTTGTAGGTAAAACATAGAATGCCTCAACTTATTTTTATTTTTATACTAGCTGTACCCGGCGCACGTTACTACGCATATTTAAAAAATCAAATTTTAAAAAATAAGAAGTAACAACACTTTTATTTTTTATTTTGTTTAAATATTTCGGTTTTTGTATAAATGTAAAATATAAATATATAATATAAAATTTATTTCGGTTTTGTTTAAATATTAAAGTAATGTTCTCGTCAATATATCTTGCGTGCATAATGCAAAAAATTCAGTTAAAGTTGTTGGCGGCGGTGACAACGCTCTTGCTTGTACTCTTTCTATTATTAAATAAAATGGACAGCGCCCATTTTCAAGGTGAACTGCCACATGAACAACTGTTGGATGTCGTTCATGGATTGGAAATGATAAAATGCGCCATACTGCTTCATTGCTACGAATGTAGCGTCCTAGATGATATTGTGACGTTTCCAACTCCAAAAACCACGATATACGAGTAGCTTCCTTTGTTGACCTATTTGCAAATGTACTTGATCGATTTGACAGAATTGCAATACTTGACTTTGATATGTGCCTTAAATGTCTTTGAGAGTAGCGGCGAATACGGCACAACCCAACGATTATCGACTTTAACATGATTGTTTTTCACTTTCGAAGTGATAGATTTGCCACCATCTTCAGTCGATCGTCGACGGTAAAGTGGATATCCGTTTCCAGTAACAGTTTCCGAAACAAAATCTCTTGGGTACCGTTTTGTGCATTTCCCATCGGACATGCATGGGAAATCATTGTTCCGTAAGACACATGGACCGTGAATCATATTTTTGGTAAGGACTTCAAATGAGCCTGGATGAACTTTAGCATTTGGTACAATATTTCTGCTGCGATGACTTGGTCAATTTGATTTGGCGTGATTTTTTCAAATAACCAAATCAAAATATGTGCATGCGGCAATCCACGTTTTGCCATTGATTGAGTACACCCAACAGCGTGTCTTCGCAAAAACATAATGCTTGACCATGAAATACATTAAACATTTCTCGCAAACTCATATTCAAAGTTCTGATGTGAAATGAATCCTTTTCATCAACTTCAATAAGCGGAGCTGCTTGTCTAGGAGTATTTTTATCTATTCCAATTACTAACCTAATGATCGGGTTATCTCACTCGCGACCGGAAACTACTCATAAATACATTTTTTTATGTCATCGCAGTGCCGATATCATATTGATAGCAATTACGAGCATACAAATTCGACTCAGTGCTGGAGATATGGTTTTCGGGTCATTGTCTTTGCAGTCTTGTTATAATTACAATAACAAATCAAACTTATCAAGGATACATTTTTATAATCCAAACTGGGCAAGTTCGAGTTGTACTCGCACGGGGAAGGTTCCATCGCATAGTATTGAGGGATAATTTGTAAGTATCACACGACGTTTCCAAACTATTTCAGTTGAATTTTCTTCTAACTTCAAACCAAATCAACCATTCATTCATACATTCCTACATCCAACCAAACAAACTTTCATCCATACATATATCTATATCTCTATCCAAGTTTATCCAACACAGAAAATCCCTTTCATCAACCCCTATCACTGCTCATACCTATGGTGTGTGTGTGTGTGTACATTTCAGTTGGGCATTTAGGGGTGAGATCGTACTAAGAGATAACACTCATCAGCGGATGGAGCAGAAATCATATAGTAAAGAGATATCCAACTTCTACCTCTCTTGCCCCTTGATTTCATTTGACAGCGTTTTTTATACGATTTTTCATATCGTGTCTGTGAATCCATGTGAGCTGCTCAAATCAGCTGATAACCATACACATTCAAATAAATGAGGTGAACTACGCCACTTATTTGAAAAACTGTTCGTTGCTTGAACGTTATTTCAAATTCATGTTTTCAACACGAAAATAAGTGTAGAGGGTGCATTCACATGAGCTTTTGCTTTTGCTTTTGTTTTTATTTATTACAAAATTAATATCCGTTATTATTTGAATATCTCATCTCATCTCATTTTCAATGACCCGCATGTTCCACTAAAGGGGTCGCGGGGGCAATGCATGCACGAGAGATCTCCAGGCCACTCGATCCTCCGCCATCGACTCTAACTCATTAGGAGCTATGCCCAAGCGCAACCAGGCGAGTGTTTGGACTTGGTCCAACCATCTCATCCTAGGTTTGCCAAGCGGTCGCCTACCTGATGGAATCGCATTCAAGGCACGCCTCGGAAGTCGTGATGATGAGGACATTCGTGCCACGTGACCAAACCAACGAAGTACAGCCCTTTCCGTTCGAAGAAGCAGCTGCCCAACATTCAACTCCCCGCGCACTGTCGTGTTTCTCACCCTATCCCGGCGAGTAATTCCCACAACAGCACGAAGAAATCTCATCTCGGCAGCTTGTATTCGCGATCTTATTCTTTCGGTCATTACCCAAATTTCATTACCATAGGTGAAAGTTGGAACAAATACTGCGTTAAAAACCGCTAACTTGGCTTTGACACCAAGCTCGGCCTTCCTGATTACAGATCGACCAAGCTGTTTCAAAATTGACCCAGCTTGACCAATCCTACAGGAAAGTTCAGCATTATTCCTCCCATCACTCGTGAAGAAGTCCCCGAGATACTTGAACTTCTCCACCTGTTTCAATGGGACTCCACTAACATGTAGAGTGCATTGAACAGGGGTTCTGGAAATAACCATAACCTCGGATTTGTCCACGTTAACCCTCATCCCAGCATCAGCACATACGGCCACAAACCTATCTAGCGCGCGCTGGATTTCCATCTGGGAGGATGTGAGGATGACTAAGTCATCTGCAAAAAGAAGATGACTGACCCTCAACTCTCCCAATGTAAAACATACCTCGCCTCGACTGCGCTGTAACATCCAGTCCATATATATAATGAAAAAGAGAGGTGACAAAACGCACCCTTGGCGAAGTCCAACGCCCACGGTGAAAGGTGTTGATTTACTACCGTTAACCCGAACACAGCTACTACAGTTGGTGTATAGAGACTGAATGGCCCTCAACAAAGAACCATCAATCCCATACTCCTGCAAAACACTCCAGAGTTTACCTCGAGGAACTCGGTCGTATGCCTTTTCCAAATCTACAAAACAACTGTAGATCGGTTTGGCGTACTCCCAAGCCTTCTCAAGTACCATTCTTAGAGTGAAAAGCTGGTCGGTTGTACTTCTGCCGGGACGAAAACCGCACTGTTCATCCCCCATCCTGGATTCGACCATAGCTCTAGAACGCGCCTCCAACACCTTAGCGTAGACTTTACCTGGGAGACTTAAAAGAGATATGCCCCTGTAATTGGAGCACTCTTTTTTGTCCCCCTTTTTGAAGATAGGGACAATCACCCCAGTCTGCCAATCACCAGGTGTTTCACCGCGTTCCCAAGCCACCTTAATGACACGAGAGAGCCATAAAACTCCCTCTTTACCCATAGCCTTAAGCATTTCTGGCCGGATTTCATCCACACCGGCGGATTTGCCAACTTTTAGCGATTCAATCGCCAAAATGACTTCCTCCACCGTTGGACTATTCTCCGCCCTACTCAAGACTACAGGTCTGTCACCCTCAGTGCCCTGTTCGGGATTGAGCAGCTCCGAAAAGTGTTCGCTCCATCTGCGCAAGATGTCCACCTCATTGGAAAGCAACACGCCATCTTTGGATTTGACTCCTTCGATGGTGTTGTATTTCCTCCCTCTGAGCCGGCGAATGGTTTGCCAGAACACCTTTTTCGCAGATCTATGGTCGCTTTCCAACTTCTCGCCAAACTCCTTCCAAGTCTGCTCTTTAGCTGCTCGCACAGCCAATTTGCAAGTTCTTCGCGCCTCAGTGTACCGGTCACGAGAATCAGAGTTCCCCAAGAGAATCCAGTCTCTGTAGGTCTTCTTCTTCTCTCTGATGGCTTCTTGAACTCCGGGCATTTTAAACCACGCAGTTCTTTTCTCACCACCAGCCGCCACACCAAGCCGCTTCACCCCACAAACATCACGTGCAGAAGCAATGACAGCTGTTGAAAACAGTCGCCATTCGTCCTCTACATGCGATGGAACAGTTGGAATTTGCTCAAACCCTTCGGATATGCGCCGTGCAAAATGTTGCTGCACCTCACTGTTCTGTAGTTTCTCCCACCGTATGCGTGTAACCAATCTTGGTTTCCGCCTTGGCAGAAGAGGTACTTTATCAGAAAGATACAGCGTACTTTATATTATTGAAAAATTATAAAATACGTAAATGAAGATTGGTTTAATGGATGTGTATTGAATAAACATATATTGAATTTAACCGATAAGAGTAGAACAGCGCAGGTTTTATTAATGGTATAAAGAATGTAAAAAATGTGCATATATTTAATTGATATTTGAAGTTTTAGATTTCTGTACCTGTAATTGCGTAGAAAAGTCGCGTATTTTGAAACGGTTGCCTAACCTAAAACGTATTCATTTGATTAAGACAAATTTAATAAGAATATTAATAAGAAATTTTATTAATTGCATTTTTTCACAAAAATCAATTTAAGCAAATGCTTTTTGATTTTCATATTTCTTTGAAAGTAATAATCCACACGTGAAATAATTAAAGAATTTCATTTTCTTGCATTATATTTTCAATTTCTCATGAAACTTGATTCATATCAGCATTTTAAACAGATTTCTTTAAACAATACTAATCGTCACATTATTTACATTTGGCAAACATTGCGAAACTTGAATGATTTCAATTGTGGGAAAATCCACGAATTTTCCGCTCTTTTCGTGGTGTATCCATGAATTTCCGCTCTTTTCGTGGTGCACCCATGAATTTTTTCTCTTAAATCCACGAATTTCGTGGTGGAATCCATAAATTTTGTGATAGTATGCGTAAATCCCAAGCAAAAACACAGTTTCGCTTAAAATTCCGGGGATAAACGTCACAAATTGTACCACGGACAAGGGGTAATTCTGGGCGAAGTTGGATATCTCTTTACTATTTGATTTCTGGGATGGAGTGGTTGAACACAGCAAGAAATTTATGTGTGAAAATGAAAATATTGATCATTTTAAATCTCCGATATCTCAAAATTTCCACATAAATCGACATTTTGATATTTATCATTTCTTAATGCCTACACTGAGGTCTTCAAAACTGCGTTCTCAGATCTTAAAAATTCGCATGTCGATGACTGATCGTTTTTGGCCAATATCTCGAAAAATATTGGAGCCAAAATGCTTGATATTATTTTAAGTGAAAGTACTCAATGAAGCCAAGTTTTTGTGATTTTTTCAGATTTTTGAAAACTTTGGTTTAGAAATGGCAGGGGGGACGCATTAAAAAGAACTTAGGAGCTTCCTATTTTTCAAATGGAGCATTGGATCAAAAAGTGTTGAAGTAAACCTCTACCTCATTTCAAAAGATCAATCGATTGATATATCACTCGAGGGGGTGCGAAAATGTTTCAAAATCAATGGCAACTCCACCTCTACCCCAATGGCCCCAAATGGCCCAACTTTTGTACCAAAAACCTTTTCTACAGAATTCTGAACAAAGTTGCCAAAGAGATCAGTGCTCTATCTCTTACCATTTAAGAGTCTATAAAGGTCAAACAAACAAACAAACATTGATTTTTATATATAGAGATAATTTATTTATGCTATTTCTAAGTTTCTAAGTTTTTATTTGTGAATTGTGAAATGAATTGAATTTATTATACGGAATTAAAGTAATAAAAATTAATAATTTTTTATAATAATAAAAAAATAGGTGGAGTGTGTCGCTTTGCATTTCTTGGGTCTTCGATACAAGAATCTCTCGCTGCAAACGAGAGAGGGGGGAGTGAGAGTCTACCAGGGCTCATCACTCTTTTTAGGATGGCGGCGGAGGAGCTTGTCAGCTGATTGGCCAACGGCGGCATCCACAACTCCAGTCAGCAGGAGCTACCTGGTTTCCATGGTAAGGTCGGGACCCTGGAATAGAGATGGCGGCGGATGAGCCCTTCTTTTAGGGCCAACGGCGGCGCTCACAGCCTGAAAGAGGCTACCGACACCGGATCCTTCCGGACCCCTTTGTCCGGAGGCTGCACAAATGGACCTGTCCTCCCAATTGGAGGTTGTGCGTGGGGTTAACTTCCTCACCACATAAAAAACGTTCGAGTTCAGAAACAACAACCTGCCTCGTATATGGACGGATTTACTGTTGACGACCGACGGACAATGATTTTCGGTTCTGCACGTGGAATGTGAGGTCCCTGAACAGACCACGTCCAGCCGATGAACTCGCGGAGACCTTCCAGGAAGTGCGGTGGGATGGGCAATGAGCGAAGGCAGCGATTATTTGGGTGTATATTTGTTGTTCGAGGCAGACTTAGGAAAAAAGTATTGAACTTTAAGTACATAAGCGAGAGCCTGATAACAATCCGCATCAAGGCTAATTTCGGCAACATAAGCCTAATCTGCGCCCACGCTCCAACGGAGGACAAAGATGACGATAGCAAGGATGACTTCTATAGTCCCCTAGAAAGAACCTACGATCAATGCCCTAGCTACGACACAAAGATCGTTCTAGGAGTTTTTAACGCTAAGCTGGGTAAAGCTGGGACATCTTTGCTAGAGTCATCGGTAAACACAGCCTGCACGTCACCACGTCCGAAAACGGACTCAGGCTGGTGGACTTTGTTACGGGGCGAAACCTCTCTGTAGCTAGCACACGGTTCCCACACCTCAACATCCATAAAGGGACCTGGCGGTCCCCTGATCATTCAACCGTCAACCAGATTGATCACGTTGCGATCGACGTCAGACACTCCTCCAGTATTCTTGATGTCTGAACGTTCCGAGGCGCCAACATCGACTCAGACCATTTCCTTGTTGTAGCCAAGGTAAGGACACGGATACCGAGAGAACAACGGAGTCGAGGAAGACAACCACGGTTTGACGTCGAAAAGCTACAATCGCAACAGACTGCCAGGAACTTTGCCGATCGAGTCTCCCTGAAACTCTCCGCAAGTTCGATGTCGCCTGCACTAGCAATAGACGAAGAACTGTTCGTGAGCTCTACGAACAGAGAAGAAGGGAAGTGAACCGGCTTCTCAGGAAGAAAAAGAAAGAGCACGAGAAGCGCGCGATCGAGTAGATGGAGTGGTGTTATGGCAGGAATGATGTCCGAAAGTTTTACCAATGGGTAAAACTTTTATAGAGTGGGTATAAGTTTTGGACAGAAGCCTGCCGCGACAAGAATGGACAATTAGTAGTAGATTTGCAGTCGATAATGAGAATTTGGAAAAATTATTTCTGCAGACTGTTAAACGACGATGAGGACAGAAATACCACTGTCAGGCAGAATGTTCCACTCAACACAACGGACGATGTCAGTCGTTCACAGACCTTCGCGGTATAAAGACGTAAAGTAAAAAACATAAGGTGTAGTGCATCAGGTGCAAAGAAAGACAGTGACTTTCAAGAGTAGACAGTGGCCTAGGTGGTAGATCCACTGCTTGTGATCTCCCAGTGCTCGGGTTTAATTGCCAGAATCTAATAAAAATAATTTTTTTTTTCTTCAAATAAGAAACAGACATACGAAGAAGTAAGAAAGTGAGTGTGTGTGTAGAATGGAGATGAATGAACGGCCTTCTAAGAAATCGGATGATGTGGGCGGACCGGTAGCCGGCACATCAGGCCACCAAAAGGGTGACGTCGGCCAAACAAAAAGGAGGAGGAAAATTCATCCGACGGCTACCTCAGAGGACGAAGCAGCAGTTCCCAGCCGAACAACAGCTGGGACAACAGCAACAACAACAACATCAGCAGTACCAGGAGTAGCCACGAGATCGGCGGCGAAAATGACAGAAGATGACCTGAGTGCCCTCTAGTATGAATCGGAGGGCAACGAAGGTCGATTTTCGTATGGAGGGAGCAACAACTTCTTCCAAGTTTTGGCTTCCTCCGAGTCTGACGACGAGCCTGAGGAGATAGAGGAGATGGAGGAATAAAGGGCGAAGCTCGACGCCCATATTAAGTTCCTCTATGAGAAAGCCACGGCAAGAAAGGCAGCTCAGAAAACTACAGAGCAGCGACATGGGGAAGAGTGGCTGCAACAGCAGCAAGAGAAGCTTCAGCAGCAGCAGATGCAACAGCAACAGAAGCAACAATAACAACCAAAGCAGTCGTTGAGCGAAAACAAACCGCTCCCAAAAAGACCGCGGAGAAATGAGCTGCCATCCACTCCCTCGGCAGCTCAACGGCTGCTAAAGCAGCAACAACAACAACAGCAGAAGCACCAACAGCAACAGCAGCAGCAACGGCAGCAGCAGCAACAACAACAATAGCAGCAGCAGACACCAGAACAACAACAGCAGCAGCAGAAGCAGCAGCAGCAACAACGACAGCAGCAGACACAACAACGTAAGCAGCAGCAGACACAACAACAACAGCGAGAGCGATGTCCGCCAATTAACGTCTTCGGACAGGAGACAAAGGACCTAACCACACTGTGTAAGTTGGCCACCAAAGCTTCATTTATAATTAAGTATAAGGCGCCCCTAAGGCCTTCGGTCCATTGCTCGTCAATGGCCGATTACGTATTTCTTAAAGAAAAGTTAGCGGCATCGAACGCTGATTTTTGCACTTACACCCCTAAAGGGGAAAAAGCCCAGACAATGCTCCTTAAGGGCATAAATCCTTCGGCTGATCCGAATGAGATCATCGAAGAGCTGCGCCAAGTCGAAAGCGACGAGGTTCGTTTCGTTGGGGTTAGGCCCTTCAACACTGCGGTAGCGAGGAAGAAGGACATTAAACTCCCCTTCTTCCTGGTCCAGGTCACCCACGGCAGCAAAATTGAGAGCCTAAAGAAAATACGGTCTGTAGGCTCTCTCGCTGTAAAGTGGGAAAAATTAAACAAAACAGACCACATTTTACAATGTGCGAAGTGCAGGATGCTAGGGCATGCCGCGGCGAACTGCAACATGGAGTTCCGCTGCGCCAGATGCACGATCACCCACAATAAAGGGGAATGTCCTTTAGGGACGGAAGAGGTCGAAGACAGGGCCCTTCTTAGTTGTGTTCTCTGTGGACAAACTGGACACCATGCTACCTATAAGGGCTGTCCAAGAGTCAAAGAGCTCAGAGGTCAGCTCAGCTCAGACCTAAGGCAGACCCCTCATTAAAGGATGTAATGACAACCATCCAGTCGATGTAAGCGCAGATGATCGCTTTGCAAAAACATAACAATTACAGACCAGCTTCCTTCAGCAGACGGCCCGATTAGACTTCATCTATTCGGAGCTGTTCGGCGAGCCTAACTCGCAGATATAACGGGCTCGCGCGCAGCAAGAACCCTTAAGATCCTAGCAGTGAATGTTAATTCGCTGATTAGGATCGAGCGCAAACTAAATCTGTCTCAATTGTTGCAAACTCATAATCCTGACGTGCTGGCCAGCGAAACTAAGCTAAATCAGACACGCAAACCCAGGTACAAAAACTACCACATAATTAAAAGAGATCGGGCCCAATCCACTCGAGGGGGTGGGGTCGCTCTTTTAATTAAAAAGAATATTAGTCATAAAGTGATATATAGCAATGAGGTGCGGAGGTTTGGTGTACTGGAGGCATGTATCGCTTTCCAAGGTGGGAAGCGATTGTTCATGATTGCTGCCTACGCACCAAACGCTCAAAACTCGAACTTCATTTCGGAGCTCGAGGCTCTCTTCACTAGCCTTCGCTTAAACTCGAAGGAAAACTATTATATCCTAGCCAGTGATTTGAATGCAAAGCACGGCGAGTGGGGTAACAGTGTTCCGAACGAGAGGGGAAACGCTCTCCTAGAGTGGATGGAAGAGAATGGTATTGAGTTCAGGCTTGATTTGCTTGCAACCGATAGACCATCGTTTCCCAGAGGCGGGTCGTATCTGGCTGTGATGATAACAGACAGACGACTTACGTTACTACAAGGAACTGTTTAACCACGGTTGAGTACAACAGTGATCACTGTGGTGTAGCAGCGGTTATTCAGCTCCCGAATGAGCTGGAGGAACTGGAGGAATATGTCCAGTCGTATCCTTATAATTATAATAAGGCACGCTGGCCACGTTTCTGTGGAGCCTTATACAGAAAACTACGTTCGAGTGCGATCAATCCACCTACGAACAGAAACCTGACGAACGAAGAGGTTGACAGGTACCTCGTACAACTGGACGACGTAATAAAACGGACAAAATTATACCGAAGGTAGCACAAACCGATGACGGCTACGTCTACCGGAATGATACCATCGATGCACTTCACGTGCAAAAAAATAGACTGCTGTCAAGACTCAAACTCTTGTACAGACGGTTTACAGATCCGCAAAACGCTGAAGTACGGTAATTAAAGACGGAGATCAAAATACTCCAACAGTTTATTCGCCAACAGTACAGCCTAGCTGTAAGCTTGCGCTGGTGCAATAAGATTCGGGCAGTAAGATCCAACAACCCGGATATGTTCCCGCAAGTAAATAAAATCTTCCGGAGAAAAGATAAGAACGACATTCAGACCGTTGGACTTGACAGAACGATAAACAACGCGAACTTACTGACATCAGTTGACATCGCTCCACATGGGGCCGTGCTCGACAACGACTTCTTCGCCATTGAGGATCCCCAGGAGAAGGTAAAACAAAAAAAAGAACATGTTGCTACTTGTGACAAGCTCTACGAACTTGCTTGTTGCAACGAAACAGTACCAAAGGCTAGCAACATCCAACAAAAACGTGCTAAGCCTAAATCTGCTCCGAAATCAAAGACGACGGACGTATTGATTTGATCTGATGTGGCTATCCCATCTTCTAGCCCTAGTACTGTTTCCAGAGCAGATGCATGTCTAACGCTTCCAGTGGACACACCTCTTGTCAGTTACCCATTAACTCCTGTTCCTGCTGAAAATGTAACTGATCCTACTGCATTGTCATCGAATGTTCCGGAACCGGACTCTGTGCATCATAGTTCCTCACAGATTAATTTGTCGCTTCAGCCTCATCCGTCAACCTAGTGGTTGTAAAAAGTCTCCTCGTAAGACAATTTTCTTATCGAGGCTTTCTTCTCATACAACTGAGAAAAATATTCTCGACTACATAAGCAGCAAAATCTCGATGCCTTCATGCATCAAGTGTATTAAATACAACTTTAATGAACCTCGGGAAATTGCATCTTTTAAGTTGTTGATTCCTGACTCCCTCCTCGGACTACTACTGTCTCAAGAATTTTGGCCTGATGGAGCATTAGTACACGAATTCGTTTCCAGACCTAAGAAATCAACATACCCGCTCGAACCTAAATCTTTCTAATTATCTTCACGCCTACTCCGCTTTTTCCGAACTTTGCGAATCACTTTATCAGCAATACATGGACCGAATGCAGTCTGGCATAATTTCTGACCCCAAACGATTTTTTCACTTTATTAATACTAAAAAGAAATCAGATAATTACCCGGCGACTCTGACTTTCTCTGATATATCTTCGAATGATCCTTGTTTAGTCGCTAATTTATTCGCTGATTTCTTTAGTCAGTCAGTCTCTAATCATGTAACTGAGCCCGATCATTCTTACTTCTCATACACGAAATATTTTGCCCAAACTTCTTTTACCTCAGTTGACATCACCGCGGCAATCGTGAAGAATAAGATTGACAAACTTAAAAATGAATATTCCGCTGGGCCAGATGGCCTTCCTGCTGTAGTTCTGAAAAAATGTGCAAATTACTTATCTCAGCCTCTAGCGACGCTTTTCCGTCTCTCTCTTTCACAAAGTGTCTTTCCTAAGGCTTGGAAAAGCTCTTTTATAATCCCCTTACATAAAAAAGGTCCGAAAAATGAGATTGCGAACTACCGGCCTATAGCCAAACTCTCTGCCTTGCCTAAATTATTTGAAAGCATTGTTTATGATACTATGTTTTTTTTACTGTAGGTCTGTCCTTTCCGTCCATCAACACGGATTTCTTAAGGGAAGATCAACTATGACAAACCTGACAGAATTCGTGTCCAGCACCTTGTGCGCTTTGGAAGATGGCAAAGATGTTGATGTTGTCGCCACCGATTTTAGCAAAGCTTTTGATAAAATCTCACACGCGATTATACTTCTGAAACTTAAAGCTCTTGGCTTCCAAACGGAGTTTATTGCGTGGATCAAGTCATATCTTGAAGAGCGACAATATAAAGTAATTTTTAGATCCTCTGTTTCCAATTCTTTTGCAGCCACATCTGGGGTCCCCCAGGGTAGCCATCTTGCTCCGTTGATTTTCATCCTAACAATTAACGACGTGGATAACTTCATTAATTACTCTCGTCTTTCAGTTTATGCGGACGACATAAAAATTTTTAAGGAAATTTCTATCTCCGCTGACTCGTATGAACTTCAAATGGATTTGAACACTTTTTCGACTTGGTGTACAAAAAATTTTCTTGTTCTAAATATTGCAAAATGCCAAGCTATCACATATTCTCGTAAGCGCCTTTCGGCTACCCCTCGAACTTATTTTATTGGTGACGAACCCGTTCCCACAGTTACTTTACTGCGTGACTTAGGTGTCATTTGCGATAGAGAACTTAACTTTCGTCCCCATATCGAAAATATTATTAGTAGGGCTAATTCTGCCCTCGGTTTCGTTAAACGCTGGTCGAAAGAATTCTCGAACCCTTACGTAACGAAGTCCCCTTACTGTACTTTTGTTAGACCGATTTTTGAATATGCTAGTCAAGTTTGGTCTCCCTATCAGGTTACGCAAAAATATCGAATCGAGTGTGTCCAACGGAGATTTCTTCGTTTTGCTCTCCGTGGACTACCTTGGTCCGACAGATATAATCTACCCCCTTATGAGCATCGGTTGTGCCTGTTGAGCATGCAATCACTCGAAAAACGTAGGAAAGTTGCTGATGTATTATTTGTACACCAGTTATTATCGGGCATCATTGATTGTCCTGCACTGCTTCAAAAGATATCTTTCAACACCAATCCTCGTTCCCTTAGGGTAGTGCCTCTCTTCCATCTCAAGTACCATCGTACTGATTATGGGCGAAATGAACCTATGTCGCGAATGTTGTGTATAACCAACGAGACCCTAAGCACGTTTGATTTTAATACAAACAAGAGCTCACTAAGACGTGCCCTTTCCTCCTTTCCTTAGAAAATTGTATATTTCAAGTAGGTTTAAGTAGTCTTAAGCAAAATATTGTAAATAATTTAGTAATAGTTGCCTACGGCTTGTATTAAGTTTGTGAACAAATAAAAAAAATAAAAGTAAAGGCAATTGGTGCTGTCTTCCAGGAAGTGTACACGGTCAACGAACCCCGTTGTCCTAACCACAACTTGGAGAACAGAGCCTTGCTGAACCGCTTCTATCTCCGGAATGAGATAAATCAATGGCGATCTGAGAACCCTTGTTTCACCAGGTTCAATGACGATTTTCTGGCAAATAATGTCGTCGCCGATGATGGAAACAATCTCGAGAGATGATCTCCAGGGTATCTTCAACTCACTGAGGAAGAAGAAGTCAGTGGGAATCGATGGTATACCGAACATTGTTCTGCGCCGTCTTTCCTCCGAGGCGGTGATGTCTTTGAGAAGATTGTCATTAGAACTCTGAAAAAATGGGCTGAGGAAAAGCTAATTATACCGGATAACCAATTCGTCTTCAGGGCGGGGCATGATACCACACATGCCGCGTCCAAATTGGTATCCGACATTCAATGGAATAATAAGAAGTCCGAATGCACGTACGGTTAGAATGCCTTTTCCTCAAGTTGGTCAGGCTGGGTATCAGTAAACCATTGCTATATATGATCTATGATATGATCACAGGAAGGAGGTTCGTTGTGAAAAATGGCAACGTAACTTCTACCACAATATTCCACATAAAAAATGGGTTGCAACAGAGGGCAGTTGGTTCGCCGATCCAACTATCACTAGCGATCTTATAGGTTCCATGCCAAACTTAATACCGTATTCCGATGATCTGATAGCGTAAAGATCAAGTCCTAAGGTCGAAGTAATAAATATCTTGTTGCAGCGTGACTTCGACACAATTCAACGATTTTGCGATGACTGGAAGTTGAAAATCAACTTCCGGAAGTGTGAAACTATTCTGTTCAGAACCCCGCTGTCCAAGGCCTCGGGAGATACGAAAAGAAACTGGCGCAAGTTCGGCATAGTTGACCCGCAGGGGGGGTCGTTAGCAGTGAAAAGTGTAGTCAGGTACTTAGGCATTTGGTTGGATCAGTACCTATATTTCGACAGACATATAGCTGCTGCTCTGACGAAAGCCAAGAAAGCCTTTGCTGTGGCAAGAGGGTTGTTTTATAGCAGCCAACTTGATACCAGGGTGAAGGTAATCTGCTACATGGTCCTCATCCGGCCAGTCATGGCATACGGTTATCCAGTGTGGTTCAACGTGAGTCCTTCCCAGATGGAAAAAATGAGGCTGTTCGAGAGGCGGTGTCTTCAGGCCTGCCTCCGTTTGTATCGCACACCCAACTCCGAGTGCAAGAAATTCTTTCCCAATGAGGTCTTGTACAACGAGGCAAACCCGATCAGGATAGATAATTTTATTATTAAGCTGAGTCGAAGGCATGTTGCACAAGCTATGACTCCAACCAATGGTCTGATCTTTGGGGCTTACTACCCCAATATAATGTACAACGAGAAGGTGCGCCTGAACGGCTTTATTCCGCCCGAAGCGTTCCTCTATTTGGATGAGAAAGGCCTGATCCAGGATATGGAAGGATGTCCTATTATCTTCCATGTAGTTCGCCGAACAGTGGACAGGCGACTCCAATACGAGCCGGACGTCGCTCGCAACCACGAGAATATTCTTCGGTTCAGAGGGCGATTTCTGCCCGGGACAGGACAGAGTCTGCCAAAGAACGGAATTTTAATTGGTGATTGCACCAAAATCAGCCTTCGCCGCTGCTAACTTCTTAAGACAAATATATTTTAGTTGACGTTGGTGGCCAACTTACATAGTATAGGTTATGGTATAAGGTAGGATAAGAAAAACAAAAAAGAAATACAAAATACAAAAAAAAATATAAAAAGAAAAAAAAAATCCAAACAAAATACAAAAATCAAAAAACACACAAAAAAAACAAAAAAAAGAGCACCACGGCGTATTTAATGTATGAAATGTATACATTGTATTTACGCCCTGGTGCACGCATCCGTATGATGTTACGGACATGGATAAGTTAGTTTGTAAGTTAGGTTTAGCTATTTTAAGTTAGGTTAAGCAGTTTTAAGAAAAAAAAATTAATTGTTTATGCCAAGTTTTTAAAATTTTTTTGGTTTATTATATAAGTTTTGATTTCTTTTTAATTACTAATAAAAGAAAAAATGAAAAAAATCCTTGCGCCGAAAGGCAAATTAGAATAAGACTAGGTTAGCTTAGAGCACCCGCATAGGGTCAGTCAGTTAGATTAGTAAGACTTATTTTTAGTTAACATAAGGTATTTTATATTTAGCATGTAAGGAATTTTTGTTTAAATAAATAAAGAAAAAAAAAAACAATGGACGATGATAGAAGAGAATACCCAACGATCTAGGCGAAGCCAAGATAGCTGGTAGGGCGAATGCATCAGCTCATCTGTAAGTTATAGTCGGAGGAAAGAATGCCCGATTAGTGGAATCTCAATATCGTTTGCCCGATCCACAAGAAGGGGTCTCCTTTGACTGCGCCAACTATCGGGGTATAAGTCTTCTTAACGTTCAATATAAGATCTTCTCTGCCGTTTTGTGTGAACGCCTGAAACCATTTGTGAACAAAGGGAAGTCCACCATAGATTATATCTTCACACTGCGGGAGATCCTGGAGAAGACCCAAGACCCAAGAAAATCGCCTGGGTTAGCTGGCATATATCCAATTATGCTACAAAAGACCAAGGATATGTTAATCCCTGTCCTAAGTAAGATATATAGATGCAGCTTAATACACGGCTGCATACCGTCGGCTTGGAGAGAAGTCAAGGTTGTATTCATCCCAAAAGCCGGTAAAGCTAGCCACCAAACTGCAAAAGATTTCCGACCTATAAGCTTGATCTCCTTTGTTCTCAAAACCTTTGAGAAGGTAATCAATGCTTATATTCGCAGAAAGCTTTCGACTAACACAATCTGCACAGCGCATCATGCCTATATATTCAATAATGTGGAAGCGAGAGCGATTAAGTCAACCCTCGAGAAGGCCAATATTGAGCAGTCAATAACATCAACCATTGTTAGCCTGCTCAGTAAAAGAATAATCTATGCAAATATGGGTGACAAGCTTGTTAAAGCCATTGCCTCTAGAGGCACGCCGTCATCAACGAAGTTTTAGAACAGCTCAGATACTTGGGAGTGAAGGTAGTTGTCTATTCCTATTCCTCCCGTCCATAAGTGAAGTACTTGAGGGCGCTATAAGAATTCTAGCTAGGTAGGCAAAAAACTGCTGACTGGGTGTTAACCCAAGTGTAAAATTAACTAACTAGTTATGAGTTCAGAATTCTATATTTATTTGCATTATTTAGTGGACTGTAACATTTAAGGATAATAAACTAATGACCGCTCTCCTTGGCGTTCGTTGCCTGAGTGCTAAGAGCGAACTGCCGGGGTGATCCTGCATGCACACACACAGGATCGGATGATGTTGTGTGGTAGATAATTCCTTTGTGCGCTAATTTTCGCACAGGCTCTCATTCTATATTAAGAATATTGAACACACTGCCCACTTTAAACTTACAGGCTTAATTAATTTTATTCGTATCTAGTAGAAATAGTAGTTTCATAAATTGGTTTTCTATAATTATTCATAAATTGGGGCTTTCTTCTAAACTGCATTCGCTCAACGAGCTTAGAAAAACCGTGGACGCCGCTGTTGGTCCGTGGAAAACCAAGGCTATTGAGGTAACGCATTTCGGTGTATGGTTGTTTATTATTTGGCTATGCTTTGTAATATGTGCATGCTGGCAAAGACCCGGTGGTTGATTCCAAAAAACTAAGTCTTGTAATTATAAGCTTCTTTTCTTGTGTTCCAATACATGCTTAAAGCTGGCTAAGTACCCCTGTCACTATATTCTGCACGCGCTGTAGTATCCTGTCCTAGTTGTCCAATCGCTGCAGCTCCACTTCTCGCACACTGAGGCCAGGTGGATGAACCATCTGACCTCTGGTCAGAAAAGGTCCTGGTGTTGGTGCGGTGAGGTCGTTCGGGTCGCTGGAGATGTGCTCTGTGACCCTGCCCACTTTGACTTCTCAGAGTCAAAACTTAGCATGATGCTTCTCTCTTGGTCTCGTAATCTATATATAATGTGGCGCCCGCAAAGAAAAAACAGAAATAAAAAATGTTAGTGTGTTCTAATTACGGCTGTTATTTGCCAAATATATTTCATGTTTATAGTATATTTTTATATATTTATTGCTACATATTGTTAATATCTATTATACATATGATTACAAGGCTATACGGAACGGTTGCGGTTTATTCTGGAATATACTGTTGTATATGTCTTTGATTAAATAATTATTGGTTTATTTATTTTGTTATGGTTTGATATTCGCTTTAAAGATAACGAATGTCACCAATCTCGTGTGTCGCATCAATTTTCCCGGTTTTATTACATGAAAATGCGCTTTTACGAGGGGCATTCAATATATTCTCGATATCGGGGTGAAGCTGTGGTTGTATATATAAATTGACTTATTTATCAAGTAATACTATTATTAATTCGCGTTTTATCTCTAGTTAAACAGAATCATAATGGCAACTGAGACGATGATGGTGAAAATTGAACATCGCGCTGTAATTAAATTTCTCACTAAGCAAGGAAAAAGTCAAAAAACTATTCATAAAGAGATGGTGGCTGTTTACCAGGGTTACCAGTGTAAAAGTGGTCAAGTGAGTTCAAGAGAGGCAGAGAGAGCATTGAAGACGACCCCCGCTCCGGCGCCTCGGCTACTGCTTGTATACCAAGCTTTCAATTGGTACCATTCACACCATTCTTCATGACCATCGTAACCTTTCAAAGGTCAGTGCAAGGTGGGTGCCACGAATGCTCACAGCGCCTCAGAAAAAAGTGAGAATCGCATGCTGTAGAGAGCTTTTGGAGATGTGTAGTGAGAACGCGGACGGTGTTATGGATCGAATTGTTACTGGTGACGAAACATGGGTCCACCACTATGACCCTGAAAGCAAACAAGAGTCCATGTAGTGGCATAAAAAAGGAACAGACCCCCCGAAGAAGTTCAAAGTCACTCCGTCTGCCGGGAAGCTCATGGCCACAGTTTTTTAGAACTCAAAGGGAATCTTGCTCATTGAGTACAAAAAAAAGGTGAAACCATCAACGCCACATCCTACGCTTCCACTTTGCATAATTTGCGGGAGGAAATTAAAAAGAAAAGACGGGGTAAACTCGCAGCGAGTGTGTTGCTTCTTCATAACAACGCTCCTGTTCACACGGCGCGAGTTTCCAAGGCTGCTGCGCGAGATTGTGGAACGAAGAACACCCACCCTATAGTCCAGACCTTGCCCCTAGTGATTATTTCCTGTTTCCGGATTTGGAAAAATATCTTCGTGGAAAAAGATTATCGGATGATGAAGAACTCAAGTCGGCAATAAATGGGTATTTTGCAGAGAAGGAGGAAATTTATTTTTTTGAGGGTTTAAAAAAGCTTATCTCAAGATGTAACATTGATGTTAGGGGAGATTATATTGAAAAATAAAAACAATTTAAATTGAATTCGCATTTTCCTTCATATCGATACCGAGAATATATTGAACGTCCCTCGTACCTTTATAATTTTTTCCACCCTCGGCCCTTGCACCTATAAGCCGTGGGCTGCGTCGAGAAAAGGAGGAATTTGTCGTGTGCAAAATTGCACGCTACAAAATAATGTTCGTTTTCCCCTGACCCACAATTCCCATACGAGGTAAAGGGAAACCTCGACCACCTCGCCAACGCCTACGCTATCCCTGTTGTGAATATCTTCCCGGGATCTTACGCGATGATAGGGTTCGCGGAAACAAGGGTTACACGACATTATTATAATTATAGTTTAAGAAATCAAATAAAATAGTCAATGAAATTTAAATTCATCATTGAAATACTGAAATGACCGAAGTTTCTCCCTGTGGTCTTCAAATTTAAGTAAAAAACTGTTTTGTTTTTTCAAAATGTTCCTTTGTTAAACGTTAATATTGAAGTTCAGAACAGTTCCAGAACTCCATTGATTTTTGTATTTAATATAATTGTATTATTTGTTCGAAATAATGCATTAATCTTTCATAACATCCTTAAAAAATATTGTATTTCCAAAATTTGCACATTTTTCTTTGTTTAGGAATTCAAAGGCAATATTCACAAATAACTACGGATGAAATTAAATATGTATGAATCTATTTAAGTGTATTTAGTTGTGTATACAACTTGTATTTTTACTGTATTTTACTTTTGCAACCGTGTTTCTTTGTTTTTAAGAATTAACTTTGTCATTTATATACAACATTGCAGTGTAAATTTGAATAAATACGGAGTGATAATTATGAGATATCATGTTATACAATTGAATAGTATCCAATATACAACATTTACAATTTTTAGCATTAATATTTTAAGCAAAATTCTTAAAACAATATCCAACGTTTTTTTTAATATTTCAAAAATGTTCGGCCTCATGAACATAACCAGTGCATTCTTCCAGTAGTGGGCAAATTCGACACAAAAATGACACTATGTGGGCAAAAGGATCAAATGTCCGCCATTTTCGTGGGCAAATGTCCAAGGATAACGGGAGTTCGTTAAACTCTGTGGAAGTGTGCGTAAAAATTTGGCAGTGTGCGTAAAAATAAGGCAGTATGCGTGAGTTTTACGAAAATATTGGAAAATCTGGAAAAATATTGGAAATGGACGGTGATAGGCTAGACGAAAAAAGCTCGAGAGTTGAGTATCTCTATGTAGCTGATTTCTGACACACGCACCCTCCGCGAAAGACTGGCAAGTGACAGGTGTTTCATCGATCTAGGGGATGCCGCTGTATGCGAATGCAAAACCAAGAACACAAGGAAACACGGAATGCGTGCCGCTGCCGGGTCCGACGATCACATGTGAGAGAGTGGAACGCATGATCCACTGGTGAGATCAGGGTGCGTCGTGTGTGTGTGAAATGTGTTGTGTAGACAAAAGCATGATATGCGAAATATTTGTTGTATGCGTGAAATTTGAAAATCGCCTAATGTATGGAATGTATGGAATGCGTGTGAGTGGAAAAGAGTAGTGGAAACTCCATTCCTAGCTTGACCGAGTAAGGGACACCACGTCTCATAGTTAGTCCGCGGAGATTTTAATTCCTTTGAAAAGAGTTGAGAAAGAAGAAAATTTAAAAAAAGGAAACATTTTAAGGAACGACATACGAAAAGCGGAAGAATAAATACAACGGAGGATCAGACAAAAGACGAGGACGACGGAGAACAAGGAAGACACCTCGAGGACAACGGGAACAACAACAGAGGGAAAATTTGATGGGTGAAAGTCAATCCCAAGGGATTGTAGTGAGGGCGGAGGTTCGCAAGAACCGAAGCACATATCGGGTTTCCCATAACATTTTAGGGAGAAGTATATATACCAGGCGGGGTATATATATATACCTCGAGAGGTTTCGGTAGATATATATATATATATATACATATATTTGGGTTTCGTCGTTCCACTTCCTTCGGGAGGACCATTTTGTGAATTTTAACGAACTTGGTTGCGGAACCCACCCCTGAGTCGGCCGGCAGGGAGGTACGCTACATTTTTGGCGCCCAACGTGGGGCAAGTTTTTTTGAGCCGTACGGCCAAGTTTTCGGGTTGAGTTTGGACGGGACCTCGTTTTTTTAATATTGTTTTTTTTTATATGTTGTCTTCTGTTGAAAATATAACAAATAATATTCGATCTGAACGTATACTAAATACTACTTTCATAACTTTCATACATAAACATATACCAACTTACACATGATAAATGAATTTCATAGATTAACTGAATTTGCTGAATAGACATTTTTCCTTGTTCTTAAAACTATATATACTGTAGTCACATTTTCTATATTGAAGTCTTGTTCTAATCGTGTTCATTGAATTAATAAAACGTTTCAAATTTAACAAGTCGAGTTATTTTTTCTTACTATTATTTGAATAGTCATATCGAGTCGGGTTCATATTATTTAAATTTGGTATAATGGAGATAGCGAATTGCGCTTCATATCGTGGTCAAGTGACCAAGTTCGTTAAAAACGCCATCGACTATCTCAAATCGGACGATTAAAAAATTAGTGAGAATAGGGACAATTTAGACAAGATAGAAGAGGAGCTGGATGTCTTGTTACACCGTTTGACGGCAGCTAATGAAAGTCTGAAAAAAGCTAGCTGCTGTAAAACAACCTACTTGCCACGGCGAAGCCTTTCTTAGCCTTGGTCAGATCTGTAGCTGCATGCACCATACAGATACTGATCAAACCAAATGCCAAGATTTCGCACTACATTTTTTCACAGCTAACAGCAGTCCCTGCGGATCGACAATGCCGAACTTACGCCAGTTTTTGTTCGTATCCCTTGGTACCTTGGAGAGCGGAGTTCTACATGAAATAGTTTTACACTTCCGGAAGTTGATTTTCAACTTCCAACAGTCACGCTGCAACAAGATATTAATTACTTCGACCTTCGGATCTTATCTATACGCTATAATATCATCGGCATACGCTATTATGTGCGTCATAGAACCTATAAGATCGCTAGTGAATATAGCGAACAGGATCGGCGAACCAACTGACTCCTGTTGCAACCCGTTTTTAATGAGAAAGATCGTGGTAGAAGTTACGTTGCCATTTTTCACAACGAACATGTCATGGATCATATATAGCAATTTCTTACTGATGCCGAGCTCGACCAACTTGTGGAAAAAGTCTTTTAACGTGTCGAACGCCTTTCCATGTCGAATTGGTTGTCCGGTAAGTTTTGTTTTTGCTCAACCCATTTTTTCAGAGTTCTAATGAGAATCTTCTCAACAACTTTGCTTATACACGGAAGAAGACTTATCGACCGGAGACTTGTCGGGATTGAATTATTCTTGTCTAATCAGCGAATTAACATTCACTGTTAGGATCTTAAGGGTTCTTGCTGCGCGTGAGCCCATTATATCTGCGCGTTAGGCTCGCCAAACAGCTCCGAATAGATGAAGTCTACTCGGGCCGTCTGCTGAAGGAAGATGGTCTGTAATTCGACCATCTGTTTTTGCAAAGCGATAATCTGCGCTTGCATCGACTGGATGGCTGTCATTACATTCTTCTATGAGGGTTCTACCTCAGGTTACCTGGCCACTGGGACCGAGGCAACTTTCGGCGCTGACTGTTGTGCTGGCTTTCTGCCTGACGCCATTTGGGTGTAGGAGATGGCCGACGTAACAGTGGTAGCTGCAGCACGGGCCACTGGTCTGGCTTGTACCTTTTTTGGCCTTTATATTGTCTCTCAGTTCTTTGACTCTCGGACCCCCCCCGTATGTTGCAGGATGTCCGCTTTGCCCACAGAGAACACAACTGAGCAGGGCCCTGTCATGTACCTCATTCGTCCCTAAAGAACATTCCCCTTTTTTGTGAGTGATAGTGCACCTTGCGCAACGGATCTCCATATTGCAGTTCGCTTCGACGTGTCCTAACATTCGACACTTCGCACATTGAAGTACGTGATCGGATTTTTTTAATATTTCC
Source organism: Myathropa florea (assembly GCA_930367185.1). Lineage (NCBI taxonomy): Eukaryota > Metazoa > Arthropoda > Insecta > Diptera > Syrphidae > Myathropa > Myathropa florea. The sequence goes on along the minus strand of OV884004.1, from coordinate 44,872,211 downwards.
CACTCTACAGCAAAAGAGCCTAAAGATCGTATCTTCTTTAAGCTCTCTATTTTGCTGCCGTGGGTGACCTGTACTAAGAAAAAGGGAAGTTGACCGCCCTTCTTCCTCGCTGCCGCAGTGTTGAAGGGCTTAACGCCCACAAACTGGACCTCGTCGCTATTAAATACGCGCAGCTCGCTAACCTCTCTTTGACGTCTTTAAAGTCGGTCACTGATGTGCAATGGACCGACTGTCTTTTCTCCAAATCCTTGGTCACCAGTCCGAAAACGTTGATGGGAGGGCACTTTTCTGCTTTTGCTGCTGTTGGTTGTTGCTTCTGCTGTTGTCACTGCTGATGTTGTGGTTGTTGCTGGTGCGGGTGTGGTTGCTGTAGCTGTTTCTGTTGTTGTTGCTGTAGCTGCCTCTGTTGTTGTTGTTGTTGCTTCTGCTGTTGTTGCTATAGCTGTTGCAATCGTTGTGCTGTCTTCGATGTAGCTGGCCGCAGAGGTTGCTTAAATTGCAGCTGCTGCCGCTGTTGTTGTTGTTGTTGCTGCTGCTGTTGTTGTTCTGTTGTTGGTGTTTCTGCTGCTGTTGCTGCTGTTGTTGCAGCTCTTTATCTTTTTGAGCCGCTCTTGTTGCAGCAAAGTTATCTTTTACGTATTCAATGTGGGCGCTAATCTCTTCCCTCTCCTTCTCCTTTTCATCCAGCTCTTTGATGTCCTCCGCAACGTCTTGGAAGAAGTTGTTGCTTCCCGCATTTTGGGATTGGTATTCGGGGTCATTTAAATTGATGTCGATTACTTCCTCGGAGGATTTTGTTGCAGCTACTGCTTCTGCTGCTGCTGTAGTTGTTGTTATTTTTGGCTGAGATCTTGTATTTTAGGGGCCAATCGCGTCATCATCTGTCGATGTTGCTGTTGTTGCTGTGGTGCGACGCTTCACCAGGCTTGGCTGAGGCTGCACCTTCTTCCTCCTCTTCTTCCCCTCCTTTATTTGGTGGACTAACATATCAGGTACCGACTCACTGTTAGAGTCGGTTTCTCCTCTTCTCACGACTTTTTTTTTCACTCGCGGGATTTGAACCCGGTATCCCACGATTCACTTAGCACCTTAGTGCTAACGCACTTTGTTGGAAATGATGTTCTTATTTGTAACCACCGAAGTTTTGGTGAAGCGACGTGTTAATATGCATGGATGAATGTTTGTTTGTTTGGATGTATGATGTAGTATTGAATAGTTGATTAGGGTTGTAGTTAGAAGAAAATTCAACTGAAATAGTTTGGAAACGTCTGTCTGATATTCAGAAATCATCCTTCAATATTATGTGACGGAACTCTCCCCATGCGAGTACAATTCGCACTTGCCCAGTTTATTTTCAAACTTGCAGCTAAACATAATCAAACAATTTTTCCTTTAAACACAAACGTACATGTGCACATTTTATTCGGGCTTGCCGGTAAGTGTTGTTGTTTTGTTGTTTTTGGTATGCGAATATTTGAATGATTGAAGCAATGATGTTTAATATAACAATATATTCTCGGTATGTTTATAAAATCGTAGTGTATGTCTGTCTGATTATTCGGGCTAATCTCCGAAACGACCGGACCGATTTCAATGACACTTTGAAGGAATGAAGAGGAGGTTGTCAAAAGTGACTCTTAGTGGCCATTTTACGTGTTGTTGGTTTATAAGAATTTGAGCTATGAATTAAGTTTATAAAAACTTTTTTGTTAAAAAAAAAACTTTATTCGGGCAGCGATTTTGCCTTCTAAAATACAATTGACAAAGTGAAGAATTTACAGCTACCTTAAATACTAATTTAATGCTGCATCTGCAATTTTGCAGACATCGTTGATCAGGTGTCGCTGGTCGTCGCCCGTGGGAATGATTCTGTTGCGCGTCCGTGGGAATGACTGCTTCGTCATCAAAATTATGTTTACGCGTGTGGACTCGACTCGTCATATTTTATTACGTTAACTCCTTCGCCATTAAGAGTAAACGTCCGCGTTCAGTCAGAAAAATGGAATATGGTTGATACGAGACGTTATTGCTGCTCTTGGTGGTGGGAAAGGTGAAGGTGCGTTTTCCTCTATTTCTGAAGGTTTTGTATGTATTGGTGGTAGTGTTCTCTTGTGACTTATTACTCGTACATCTGATAACTTTTCGGAAGACTGCTATTAAGATGATAAGGAGTAGTGGGCAAACTCCAATATTTAGCATTGTACCATTCTTGACCTTGGTCCTGAGAAGTTGAATGTAGTGTGTGTTTTTGGCGTGGAGCTCTTTAATCATCTCTAATGATAGAATTTCTTCTATTTTATGATTTGTTGATGTTGATATTAAAATTGCCGGGAGAGGATTGAAATGCATTAGTTCGAAGTATTTAAAGACATTTTTCCCGATTTGGGTATTGGTATTGTGATACGTGATGAGAAACGTACCATTGAGAGCCACCTGGTCGTTGTCGTTTACGATGTTTCCATTGTATTGATTTAAGAAAATAATGTCAGGTGATATTTCCTCGAAGGCTGGAATATGTTGGCTATTAATTGCAGAGCAGTTTGCAGGCGTGCTATTTAATAAATTTGGGATACAGGTCGTGTTACGCTAACAATATTATTAGGGCGAATTGGGAATTTATTTATTGTTTTACAATTTAAATCTATTCCATATACTCGTACTTCGTCTTTACATTTTATAATTCTATTGAAAACAGTTTTAATTATTTTATTCCCATCTTTAACTGGTCTTATGACTAAACTTTTACAAATTCCTTCAGCTACGGTTGGTATACTTACTATGTATAAAAGAACATATTTATTAAAAGCTATCTTTATTTATATTATTTATAATTTTTTAATAACATTTATTTCTGTATTTGATAGAATGTAAGAATTTATAATATTGGCTCTTGCCTAATGCAAGGCATATACAACATAGTTACTTTTTCTTTTAGAATATCTAGTTTATATATTAAGTTGAATACAATTTCTTCCATTATATTTTCGTTTTCTTTTACAAATTTACTTATATCATTAGTTATATTTTTTATGTCGTTTATCTTATATATTACTAGTTTATTTATTACAATTTGTCTGTTATTATTTTCTAGTACATTATTGATTTTTTCTTGGATTATTTGGAGGTTGTGTTGATCAAGATTACCGGTTATAAACTTCCAAGCGCTTCCCAAGAAGTCGAGTGATGTTTTGGTTTTAGTTTGATTAGGAATCAAACGTTTTAGGAGGGATTTAATGGAAGATATTTCTAAGGATAAAAATTTGAAGCTGGAGTGGGAGGTTTGTAGGTGTTCTCTCACGGATGACTCTATATTGTCTAAGGCTTGCGAATTTGCTGATAAGTCTATTTCATGGATTATTTTGTAAGTGCCTGTTTGTATTCTAGATATGCCAGTGTCAATAGTCACTAGTCTTGAGTTCGTATAGTCCAGAACCTGTACGTCACATAAGCAGTTAGTCAATAGGCACCTAGAAAGAAAAATTTCGAAAAATTGTTACGATTTTATGTGTGACTTGTGAACAACTTTGCCGGATTGGGTGAGAACCGTGGTCTTTTTATTTTCTTTAACAATTCCTTTTGCATATCTCGGAGAAAGTTTTGACCCTATGTTTTTCCTGACATGATTTCTCCTGCTGAGTAGTCTTTTATTGGAGATTTTCCCTTGTTATTGTATGTTAAGTCATGTTCTTGTTTATCTTTTAGTTTGGCTTTAATTTCAGAACGTGTTTTATCAATTCGCGAAGGGTCTATGTTTCTATTGAAGAATAAGTCTACCGGTTTCTTGAATGTATCGAGAAATTATTGGCATTTACTGCAGTTTCGAAGAGTTCCGTGAAGGATTTATGCTCCTGTTCTTTTTTGATACATCGCATGAGTTCAGCGAAAGTCGAATGAAATCTTACGACTTGGCCGGTTGAAGTGCTCGTGTACGGAGGTGTCGTAAAGATTTCAATGCCGAATTCATTTTTGAGCATGTATATAATCGGTGTTGAGTTGAAAGACTTCTCATTATCGAATACTATAGTCTTCGGAAGCCCATAGGCAAATATGATCTCTCTAAGAGGTTACCTAATATCCTCAGTCGCTTTAGATTGTATTTTCTTGACTTGCACGTACTTAGAAAATTTGTCTAGCGATGTTAGTACCAGATTACCTTCGGTTGAGAAAATATCGATATGAATGATTTGTCCGGGATAATTTGGTATCGGAGTAGCTCTACCTTATCCGGATGACGATCGTACTTATTCTCCTTACAAATAGAGCATAGCTTTACTATTCTTTTTATTTTGCGGGACATACTGGGAAAGTAGTATTTCTCGAGAATTTGTAGAATTTCGGTTATAAGATGTCTGTGGTATGTTGGAAAGATTATTCGAAACTTGTACTTACTTGTACTACCGATGTTAAGGAAAATTTGGTTTTTAAATACATTTATAGGCGATTCAACACTGAATATGAGTCCATGTGCTGAACTTTCGTCGCTATGTATTGCCGGAGTAAGGGAACTTATTTCTGATCGAATAGGGGGTCTGGAGAGTGCGTCTGCAACTACGTTTGTTTTGCCGGGCTTATATTTATATATTCGGTGCACATTCGAAATACGGCAGCGAAGAGTCGCTTAATCTAAAAAATGAATGTCACTTAGTTCCATTATGTTATCTGGATCAATATTTTCTGGTTGTGCCATCTCAATGTATCCCTGGAGGGTTTCACTGTATTCGTTCGAGTTATCTATGGTGGCTTGTACAATATCCTTATAGTGGATGGCTTCTTCTTGTGGCATGGTGTCAACGTTTGTTATAGCATCCATAGGCTCTGGTGGTGGCTGCCGTTGGGTGGCAAAATATTGTGACCGTTGTTGTTGATGTGGTTGCTGATACTATTGCTGTCCAAACTGTCTCGGAGGCCTTGGAGGTGGAATAGGTCTCACGTTGTATTGGAACGGAATCTGCTGTCTGAGTGGTTGAGTCAGATAAGCCAGTTCAGTATAGAATGGTTAACGACTCGAAACTGGATTGATGTTTCCTCGCTTTGGTGGAATTGGTGGTGGTTCCGGATGATTTATTCTTCTGTTATGGCTGTTTGTTATTGCGTATTGCGAGCGGTAGTTTTGGTTTTCTAGCCTCAAACACAGATGCTGTGCTTGGAGCAAATCTACCGGTTCTCGCATTCCCAAAAGTCTGGCAAGGTCGCCTTTCAGTCCACGAATGAAGGTATCAAGAGCCTTATCTCTGTAAGTTTGCATCAGCAAATTAAGAGATTCGGCACTGATATTCATGCACGAAATTTTGTTTAATATGAGCGAAAGGTGTGAGTACACTGTTTGGTAAAATTCCTGGATGGATGCGTTGCCTTGTACTAATGTCGTCATTTGGTACTCTAGCGTACCCAAATCACGCTTGTCTGCGTAGTGCAAGGTTAGGCATCAGGAAATACAGCTCCAGTCTAATGGAGTATTAAATCACACCAGGACGTGGTCTGCGTTTCCAATTATTTTGTTCCTAACCGTATTCAAAATTCCGAAGTACTTAGCTGACCCCTTGATGGGCTCGTAAATCTTAAGAATTCGTTCTACGCTTTTTCGCCATGAACTGAATTCACCTGGAAGGCCAGAAAATTCACGTAGGCTGCTTACGACATCTGGTATCTTATCGAGTTCATTGATGATTTGGTTGGGAGATATTGTTTGATCAATTCCCGTGAATTGATCAGCGTGTGGATTTAATATAGAATGAATGAATGCTCGACCCTCAGTACTTAGAGCCTCGCGTATCATAAAACTAATGAGAGATTGTAATGAATACAGGATTTCTAGAGGGATTAGGACCTGCCTGGGAAGTTGACGCTGCTTGAGTTGCTTGGGCAGCTTGAGCAGCTTGATCATGGATGGTCGTATAATATTTTCGTTATTCATTTTCCTTTTGCAAAGATGAAACACGACAACCAAATAATACGGTTTTTAACTAATGAATTCTCACTTATACAAATTAAAAAGATTACGTATTTTGATTTTACAGTATTTTGTTGCAAAGTTACTCGATTCTTAAATAATATTTATATCTAGTAGTAGTAGTGTTAACATACAATGTTCTGTTAAAAATGTTATGCTCTTAATCTATTCTTACATTAATACTAAGACCTTCATCCTTATGGAATGCTGGGTGATGGCGGCTAGCTGCTGCTTCCTGTTTGCTGATTCTGCTACTAAGGGGCCCTTTGATTGTTTCCACACCCACAATTTATTTCCTCGAATGTACTGTACCTTGTTCCGCACTTCACTACGAGTTTTCACTAACGGTGAACTCCAGGGGATATATTTTTCGCGTAAAGTTCGGACACTACTAGAGGATGCTGACTTCACCGACACGCATGAAGTTCGGATACTATTTGAGGATACTGACTTTCCTGCCACGTTAATACCGATACTCCTTTAGGATCTTTACGATTAACGTTCTTCCCCTGGGTCCCTGCTCGGGCGCCAATTAAGGCTATAAAAACTTTTTTGTTAAAAAAAATTTTACTCGGGCAGCGATTTTGCCTTCTAAAATACAATTGTGTTCGGGTATAGAACAACGGGGTAAATTAAACTAAGTGAAAAACAACTGTATGATTGAAAATTATACTTTTATTTTTACTGTAATTAAGAAATAAAACCACTTGTTTCAACGTTATAATTTAACTCAGTTTTATTCCTTGCAAGATTCTATTATATATAGTTTTGTTTATGTTTTTTGTTTGTGATCAAATGTTTCCTTTTGACATTTTGAGATGATGGGGCATTGTTCGCGGAAGGTCCGCTCCACCAAATGGGTTAAGGGATCGCAGACGTCATCGCGATCGCAACATTCTACCCCCCGGTGAACGAAGTTCTCAGCTACATCCTTTAAAAAAGTCGCTGCTTCTTTTGTGTCTTGAGAGTTCACTTCCTTATCTTCCTCATGACGACCCTGGTGCCTTGAACTCATTGATGTTTCATGTAAAGAGAAACCATATTATTACAATGGAATGAAACATGCATGAAATGGACAAGGACAAGACTACAATTTAGTGCTAACAACTATTTGCATCTATCCCTGTTACACTGCCGCGTTGATAGTATAAATTGTTTGTTGACATCACGATCATAGACTGGAATGCGGGGCACAGTGGAAGGGGCCTCTGTTGCTTGTGGACTGGAACTCCAAGTGAAGAGGGGGCTGTTTCATTCACGTTTTTTGGCAACATAATTGTGTTTCGCAGTGTCGGGTGTGCGGGATTTTACTCGAGTGTTTTTTTCATTTATTTATTTAATTTAAATTCAGTGCGATGTTATATGTGGGGAGTGGTATCAGTTATTGTTATTATTTAATTTACTGCTATTATTATATTTTCATTATTATTATTTGTGAATATTGTGTGATATGTTTGTTAATTGTTTATATGCATTTTGTTTCGCGTGGGTATGTTTATGTGTGTGTGTGTGTGTGTGTGTATGTTTGTTTGTTACAAATTGTGTGTAATTTATTGCAAATTGTTGGATTTGTTGCAAATTGTGTGATGTGTTGAAAAATGAAGTTGTAAAATTATGCGTAAATGATAAATATATGTGTAACTTCATGCAAACTGAGTGTGATGAGTGGACTGTGTGTTTTACACTTTGCGGAACTGTGTTGTATGATTTGAGTGGACTGTATGCTGTTTTGTTTTTTTTTTTGTTTGAGAAAGTGCGTGGGTGGTGTATGAGTGAATTGCAGAGGTAAGGTTGTGTGAAATGCCTATGATTGAGTGGAATTGACTATGGGGTAGAAAGGATGTGAATACAAAAAATCCTATAGATGTTAGTATATCTTAATGTTTTGTGTTTTCTTCTGTGTTTTCATTGGAGTTTTCTTGTGTGTCTTGTGATTCGTTTGTTGGTAGCGGGCAAAGTTTCGTGATCGGTCGTCGAAGTTCTCCGTGCTGCGTTTTTATGGTTACCACTCGGGTTAGCTGGTCGGATCCAGGATGTGTGGTGATGATTCGTCCGAGAGTCCATCTTGTTGGCGGGAGTCTCTCGTCTTTGACCAAGACAAGGTCACCTATCTTAAGTTGCGGGCACTGCTTCAACCATTTCGGGCGTTGTTGAAGTCTAGCCAAATATTCGCCTTGCCACTGCCTCCAGAAGCTTTGTAGATGAGCCTGTAGCATCTTCCATCGATCGTGTAGTGTATGTTTACATAAGCTCATATCTGGTTCTGGGACGGTGAGCATTGTGGTTCCTATCAGAAAGTGTGCTGGAGTTAATGCTTGGAAATCATCCGGGTTGTCGGACAATGGACACAGAGGCCTCGAATTAAGACACGCTTCGATTTGTGTCAGTAACGTGGTGAGTTCCTCGAAAGTTAGAGTCCCATTTCTGACGATCCTTTTGAAGTGGTGCTTGACACTCTTCACACCCACTTCCCATAATCCTCCAAAGTGAGGAGAAGCAGGGGGAATGAAATTCCACTTTGTTCCTTGTGTGGATAGTTCTTCGGCGATTTCCTTCCAATCAATAACTCCAGCCTTTAGGAGACGCCCCAACTCGGCCTCTGCTCCGACGAAATTCGTGCCGCAATCACTGTAGACTTGACTGGAAACTCCTCTCCTCGCAGAAAATCGACGAAATGCAGCTAGGAAAGATTGCGTTGTCAAGTCACTTACTGCCTCTGAATGAATTGCCTTTATTGAGAGACAGACGAAGATAGATATGTAGCCTTTGAAGCACTTGGCTCCGCGACCTTTCCATGCTCTTATAGTAATCGGACCGGCGTAATCGACTCCCACATGCGTGAACGGTCTGGAAATAGTGACCCTCGGGGCTGGTAACACTCCCATTAGTTGCTGGGCTGGTTTACTGCAGAACCGGTGACAAATTGTGCAGCTATGAATGTACCTCTTTACAGCACGTTTGATTTGTAAGATCCAATACTTGGTTCTCAGCCAGCATACCATTAATTGCAATCCGCCGTGAAGTGTTCTAGTGTGTGCAGTTTTTATTATTAAATCCGTGAAGTGGTGTCCAGGCTTTAGGATGATTGGGTGCCTTTGAGCAAACGGAAGTTGTGCATGATTGAGTCTTCCGCGGACTCTCAGAATTCCATCATTGTCCATAAATGGATTGAGCGCACCCACGCCTCTGGCTCTGCAGATGCCCTCGGGAAACATGGTGTGTTGTGCGCATCTGAGAAGCGTGTTGTGCGCTTCGTTGGTTTCCTCCGGACATAAGGGGCCAGAGATTCTTGAACCATGCGGCCTTCGAGCATTCTGGATAAACCTCTTGCAGTAGCCTATGGTACGTACGAGACGGTTTAAATCCGAGAAACGCTCGACAACTGTCATCAAGTCCGATAAGCTGATGTGGTGAACTATCACTGATGTTATCTCTTCCTCTTCTGTGTTGATATTTGGGGATTATGAAGGGATTTCGAAATACCACGTAGATCTTAAAAATTGCGGCCCATACCACCATAAGTTTTCCGTAATAATCGCTGTTGGCAGCATTCCTCTCGATACTAAATCGGCTGGGTTGAGTTTGGTTGAAATGTGTTTCCATATGCAGACCTCTGTTAATCGTTGTATTTCGCCTACTCTGTTTCTGACGAATGTCTTCCATCTTGAAGGGGTTGCAAGGATCCATGCCAGTGTTACTGAGGAGTCTGTCCATGCGTACATCTAAATATCCTTCATCGCGAAGGTGTTAGCTACATAGTGTAGGAGTTTGGCTAACATCACTGCCCCACAGAGCTCCAGACGTGGCAAGCTAACCGGTTGTATCGGTGCAACCTTGGACTTCGACATCAAGAGGTGCATATGTACTTTACCTTCACTGTCTTCTGTCCGAAGTTAAACAACTGCCCCGTACGCCTTTTCCGACGCATCGCTGAAACCATGCAACTCCTTCCTAATACTTCCATCACGTGTTTGAACCCATCGCGGTATACGGACATGGTTGATGGCGGGCATATCGTTGTAGAAATTGCTCCACTGTTCGAGCAACTCTCCGTTGATTGTTTCATCCCAAGCAACTTTGCATTTCCATAAGGACTGCAAAATGAGTTTTGCCTTCAGGATGCATGGGGAAATCCATCCCATGGGGTCAAACAACCGTGCGGTTGTTGAAAGGATAAATCGTTTCGTAGGCTGTGGGTTTCCTGGTGGGTTGAAACGAAAGCAGAAGCGTTCTTCGACGGGATGTCAGTGGATGCCCAACGTTTTTATATGATTCGACGCTTCTGATGGAATGGCTAGAGGTGTCTCACGATCTTGTGGTGGTATGTCCTTAAGGAGATCTTCTTCGTTTGCTGCCCATTTACGTAAGTAAAATCCTGCAGCTTCTAAGACGGTTTTGACTTCTTTTCTTCTTCAACCTTTGCAGGCTTGTAAAAGGTTGGATCTGCAAGCTGTAAACCTGTAAGGTGAGTCTAACCGTCGGTGTATAGAGTTCGAGCTGGAAGATGGCCAGGCAGGGACTTGTATATTAGAGCCTGAATGTTGGTCTCAAAGGCTGTTTGGTATGAACCAACGTTGACATCTACAATTCTTTTACAAGTGCCACTGCTGACTGACCCTAATCCAGCTACCTCGACGTGTGTAGTTCTTCCTCTCAGCCCTAACAGCTGCACAGCAGATTCGGTGATAAATGACGCCTCAGAACCGGAATCTAACAGAGCACGAAGTGGAACCATACTCCCAGTTGACGTCCTTACTTTCACTACTGCCATGGCCAGCAGCACTTGAGTGTTGGCGTTGTGCGTAGAGTGATGATTTCTTACGCCTGAGCTGGTCGACGGTTGTTCCTCGTTGCACGACGTGAAAGTTGGAGCATCGGTGTTAAGAGTTGAAATGGTGAATGATTGACGAGGTCGTTGACTGTTGTTTGAATGTGATTGATGTGGTTGACTATTGCTGTTTGTATGGGACTGAATGTAATTAAAACATGGTTTATTGTTTGTTGTAGCATTATTTATTTGTGAACAATAGTACAATTGTGCAACAGTGAGTGGTGAGGTTGTTGACAATAGTAACACCTGCTTGAGCTTGGACAATTTTGGGATGAATGACTGTAGGCAAGACAATTACTACATATATTGTATTTATTAATACAGTCATACTTGTCCGGAATGCCCATTTTGAGAAATTTATTGCATTTTCGCACAGCATGCTGACCTTTGCTGCAGATTTTGCAAATAAATTTTAACGTGTTGGGTTGAGTGAAGAAAGCATTTCGTTGTGGTCCCTTTTTTGAAACGTCTGTTGCTGGTCGCACTTGCTGAGAAGTAACTGCCTCCAGAGTACGGAACCTCATTTCCAGAAAGTGAGTGAATTCCTGAAACGTGGGTAATTTTTTGCTATCTTCCTTGCAACCTAGTTGTTCCTCCCAAAGCTGTTGGGTTTTCGACGGCAATTTCTGCAACAACATATAAACAAGCACAGCGTCCCAATGTTCAACAGGAACATTCAAACTTTTGAGGCTGTGGACAATTTCTGTGGTTCTGTCTAACAACTCTTTAATAGTGTCTGATCGTTCTTGCGTGATTGACGGTTGATTGAAAAGGCACTTCAACTGTGTATTCACCAAGAACCGTTGATGATCATACCGTTCGTTTAAAATAGTCCACGCCTTCACATAGTTCCCGTTTACGACGGGCAAATGTGCCAAAACTCGTTCGGCCTCACCTGACACACTAGTTTTGAGGTAATGCAACCGTTAAATTTCTGATAACGACACGTTATGATGTACTAAAGAAACGAATAAGTCACGAAAACTTCGAAATGACTCATAACTACCCGAAAACACAGGAATCGGGATACTTTTCAAGGGTACATCTGCGGTGTGAGATGTTTTATTGGAGTGATTTTCAGTGGTGTCGCCCTTGGTGTTTGTTGCCTTCATCTGATCCATCGCATCGAGAAGATCTACTCTGTATTCTAAATACAATTCGCGAAACTTTTCGAAGGCATTTTCCACTTCAGAGCATTTATCCTCTTCACCATCTGTAAATTCACCCATAATCTCCTCATACGCACTTTTCGCAGATTCTAACGTCTTTTCTAACAAAGACAATCTTACAGACAAATAATTCGCCGTTCTGGTACTTGTTCCTCTCTTGCGGAAATTGGCGATGTTCTTTTCTAATTGTGCAAGTAATCTACACAGTTTCTTTCCGGCTTTGGACATTTTGGTATGTATGTATATATATACATTTTACACAGATCTAACTACAGTCCGCTTACTTGACTTTTACAGATTTACTCGCAGTCTAGATGTTGGCCAAATTACACACTCGATTGATGATGATGATTGATTGATGAATATATACGGTTGGATGTTGAGTCTTCAGGATTAACAGCAGGCGTTGAATCAGCACACGCAGAGTATATATGTATAGTTGAATGTTTACTTTAAGTATTATTTTAAGTTTAGTAGTTTAGTATTAAGTAGTTTAATTTAAGTAGTGTAGGGTGGGATATAAATCCGGCTCGAAGGACCAAATGTTCGGGTATAGAACAACGGGGTAAATTAAACTAAGTGAAAAAACAACTGTATGATTGAAAGTTATACTTTTATTTTTACTGTAATTAAGAAATAAAACCACTTGTTTTAACGTTATAACTTAACTCAGTTTTATTCCTTGCAAGATTCTATTATATATAGTTTTGTTTATGTTTTTTGTTTGTGATCAAATGTTTCCTTTTGACATTTTGAGATGGTGGGGCATTGTTCGTGGAAGGTCCGCTCCACCAAATGGGTTAAGGGATCGCAGACGTCATCGCGATCGCAACAATTGACAAAGTGAAGAACTTACAGCTAACTTAAATACTAATTTAATGCTGCATCTGCAATTTTGCCGTCATCGTTGATCAGGTGTCACTTTTCGTCGCCCGTGGGAATGATTCTCTTGCGCGCCCGTGGGAATGACTGCTTCATCATTAAAATTATGTTTGCGCGTGTGGACTCGACTCGTCATATTTTATTACGTTAACTTATGCAAGCTATGGCAGTATACAGAGTATATCCATCATCATGCCTAAGCGAAAGCAGACAACACACAGCCACCTGAAGTCATGAATGTGCAAATTCTAAGAGATGACATGAGCCAACCTCAGTTTTTTGGGTGCAGTTCCATCGCGATTGCAACCTTCACATATGAATAGTCAATTATATGACATTCGTGAACATTCATGGATTGTTTGTATTCAGGGAGTAGTTCAGAAGATAAAGCTAACATGTCATATGTGCAAGCAGTCCCGTACTAGTCAGATTAGGAAAAGAAACCGTCGAAATGTTGGGATGGTTTTCGCTTGTTTAACTTTCAGGGCCGTGCAAATAGAGTTTCTGAACGACTTGAGCTTGGATGTATATATTATGGGTATCCGACGGTTTGTGATTGACCGGTTCTTGTACAGCTACAACGGTAATAGATTTGTCGGCGCTATGGAGGTACTAGAAATGAGGTGAACAGGATGAAAGAAGCATTAGGAGAATACAAATTTCGAAGAGATCTATTGGCGCTTTATTCTGGTGTAATCAACATCGAAGAGTAATCCCACAGGAAGGTGTTCTTCGTTACCTTTTAATCGAAGCCAAAGGCCAGATACACAGAGATCCCTTAACTCATCTTCCGGTTGACCCAGATGATCCAAAACCACTCAGCCTCCAATGGAATGCTTTCGGAGAAAAGGTACAGACAGCACAGCCCCGGGGTATTTTGTGATAACGATGCATACAGCCAGTTGTACAGTCTTCGATCTCAACATTTTATGTCGGAGTTCGTCACGCGTAGTTATCGTGAATATCTATATACCTGAGATCACAATTCGCACCAAGTAGCACGGAGACACGAAACCTATTGATATCATTGACATAGTGCTTTTAATCGAACCAAATGAGATTCGTTCTTGGCAATTGGGCCGGACAATGCAAATTTATCCAGGTGCTGATGATATAGCTGATGGTATATATTCTCAAGACATTTTAACACCGTGGGTACATTTATTTGCTACTTATCTTTTTTTTCTAATTGTAACTAGAAGTAATAGATTGGTACCACTAATTGTACTTGAATTTGAGATTTTTAAATTCAATTAAAGATGGCGGAAAAGTTTTTATCAAATAGTTTTTATTTGAATTTGACGGTTACCATATTTCACAAAACTAGGGCTCTTCAATAAAAAATGTTGCTGATGACTTAGATTCAATTTCCTGGTTATCGGTTGCTAAATTATTGTTTTGTTGTTTGAGAAGGTAAATGTTTGCTTGTTTTTTTTAGTCATACATTAATTTATTGGTACATATACGTTTACCTTAGGACTAAAATGAGTTTTAGGTAATGTGTGATTGTTTTCAAGCTTCACCATTGATGATCAGAAGAAAACAATTGAAGTGAGAAGTGGAATCTGGAAAAATTCATATAAAACCCACATATATTACACCTAAGTAATTAATTTCTGAGGACACAACACGAAACTCAAAATCAGTACTGCCAAGTTAAGGTAATGAAAAAATCCAATTCTCTGCAGGCCTTTGTATGTAGTTGCTTCGCTGATCAGTGGAACAACAACATATAAAAATCTTTGAATTTCATAATTGTTCGGCAGAAACTTACTTGGCTGAAAAGCACAAATCAGTCATATTGTGATTGATTTGTACTGAAAAGACTATAAATATTAGAAGGACAATACGATACAACCAACTAATTGCTGAAGAGGAATTAATAATAATACAACTATGTATCTATAAATTCAAGGACATCCTAGAGAAAGAAGCGAGCAACAAAAATAAACTGGACCTACTACGCGTAACATTTTTTTACAATCTTCATCAAAAATCAGTCGTACAGAGATGCGTAACTTTCCATTTTACACGGATCACGGATTGTTCCATAAATATGACAGTTAATGATGAATTCTTCATTCTCACTCATACTTTTTTAGATCAGAAATCAGTCACATAGAGATATCCAACTTCTACCTCTCTCGCTCTTTAATTTCATTTGACAGCCTTTTTTTATAACATTTTCACCGACACTATTCTGAGAATACGTGTGAGCTATTCTGAACAGCTGATAGACTGATGTCGTGAAATTGGAATGGACAGAAAGCATTTTTTGCCTATGCGATTTTCCCAGAGGCTTTTAAACGCTTATAAGTTTGTTATTTGCTTTTCAAATTTTGTTATGGCAATTTTTAAAACAAAAAGTAGGAGGAGTTAAACAATGAAGTTAGTGTTCATGGAATGCTTTCTTTAGGCACTAGTTTTTTTAAAATCTAGGGTCCGAAATATTTATTGCAAATAACACTGCAAACTTATGAGGAATACGTATAAAAATGGATAAATATTGAAACCAGTTCGATTTGGAAAGGTTTCGGACATTCTTTAAAGATTCAAGTTCCCTTAAAAACAGTTATTTGTATTACAATTCTATTATTATGTAAAATATTATATTAAAATCAAAATATGCCTATACGACATGTCTGTATCTTCAGTCGAAATACCTCATACCTCCTCACAAGAAAACATATTTTTGCATAAGTAAAACCATTAAGTTTGTACCATTTTGGGAACGGAACTTAGGGTTACCATTAATATGAAGCTACAAAGAGGTTTCGTCCCGTAACAAAGTCCACCAGCCTGAGTTGGTTTTTGGACGTGGTGTCGTGCAGGCTGTGTTTACCGATGAATCTAGCAAAGATGTCCTCTTTGCCAGCTTAGCGTTAAAATCTCCTAGAACGACTTTGGAAACTAGAAGATTGACTGTGTCCTCTGAAGACCGTCGTTATCTTTGAGATGCAACGGGACAGCATGCGATGTCCACTGGTCTTTTAAAGTCCATTTGACTGGCCTTGAAACCCTCCCACTCTTCGGGTAACCTTGATGCTCAATATAGTCTGTGGAGACCATTGGTCCAACCATAAGATGCCTACAGCAACTGCAGATCTTATTATTGAAGCGTCCCCAGTTTCTGTTTTTGGGGTAACTGAACCTGTCCTTCCCTTCCATCTTAATGTTAACCGTGAAAGTTATTACTATGGTCTGAGAAGGGCGGTGTTTCTGACACTCACCAGTTGCTGACTTCCAAGGAAGAGGAGTCGTTATATAGAGTAATGTCTAGTACTTCTTCCCTATTGCTGGTGATAAAAGTAGGTTCATCACCCAAATTGGCTATTCTTAAATTATTTAATATAATAAAATTATAAAGTTCTTCACCTCATGCGTTGGACTCCGAGCTTACGCAAAGTGTGTGGTGGGAGTTGGCGTCGAACCCCATGACGAGGTCCCAGTTGTTGTTTCTTGTGATCCCCACCAATATTTTCGTGTTTCCCACTGGTGGGCCGTGTACCGCGTTATAAAGCACAAAATGGTTTTAAACAGAATGGTGCAAACGGAACTTTCATGGTTTTACTCATGAAAAAACATGTTTTATTTTAAATTAAGACAAGGGATTTTGATTGCAGATATATCTGCCATACGGGCATATTTTTATTTTCATATAAAAGTTCAGAAGAACAATAAAATTGTATCAAATTTCCGTACTAGATTTATTTTTACTGCCGATAAAAAGTAACATAACTTTATTGTTTTTAAGAGAACTTGATTCTTAAAAGAATGTTCGAAACCTTTCCAAACCGAACTGGTTTCAATATTTATTAATTTTTATACGTAGTCCTCATAAGTCTGCAGTATTATTTGCAATAAAGATTTCGGCCTTAGATTTAAAAAAAAAAAACTAGTGCCTATCGAATGCATTCCGTAAACACTAACTTTATTGTTTAGCTCCTCCTATTTTTTGTTTTAAAAATTGCCATAACAACATTTGAAAAGCAAATAACACACTTATAAGCCTTTAGAAGCCTCTGGGAAAATCGCATAGGCACAAAATGCTTTCTGAGGAAAATATGTCGAAAATAGAATAGAAATCGACGTGCTTCGTTGGAAAATCGAATTTGAAGTAGGATTTTTGCTGAATCCAAATCATTTCCTTTCAAATCGTGAAAAATCGTATGCCTTGTTTTCGATACTCCTGCCTTCTTCCAGAGAGGAAGTCTATCAGCTGTTCAGAATAGCTCACACGTATTCTCAGAATAGTGTCGGTGAAAATGTTATAAAAAACGCTGTCAAATAAAATTAAGAGCCAAGAGAGCTAGAAGTTGGATTGAGGTTTTCCAGGGTTTATCTTAGGCTGTAGTAGGCAACTCGAGGCTTGTCGATTTCGAGTGTTGTAAAATTTCAAATCCTTTCCGTTTTTAATACCCTTCACCACCATCAGCAAAAGCAGAGACAGCCGTTGCTGTAGTGAAAACTAAAGCGACACCAGAAAAAATAAGAACAGCAAAAAGAACATAATGATAATTTATGACTAAATTTAATACAGATTTCGAGTTATTTGTTCTTAAAACGCCTCATAGAAATCAATTTAGAATTTAAGAATTCCGTGGCAAACGAAAATTTGGTAAATTTGGGAAACGTTAAAAGGAAATCATATTCCAACTTTGTTCCAAACAAAAATTCTTGTGTAGAAATTTACATTTACATATGTATAAACGATATGTCTTGTACTGTAAGGAGCAATGGTTCATCGTTTTGAAATTACGTTAATTCTAAAAAATTAGGCTTGTTATTATTTCCAAATTACATACTTATAAGCAAATTTAGAAAATCGTTTTAAAGGCGATGTGCTTTAAACTGATTTCTCGAAAGCCTTTGATAAAGTACATCACACTCTGATTTTAAACAAGCTGAGCTTGCTGGGAATTCACTCAACAATGGATGGTTTTCCAATTACTTAATAGATTGGTAAAGATCGATAGATTCAAATCTCGGGTAATAAAAGTAACATCAGGCGTGCCAAATAGCAATGTAGCTATTTGGGTTCCTTAGTATTTCTTTTGTTCCTGGACGATGTTCATGAAATCTGGATTCTTGCTAAATTCTAACATTCGCGAACCACTTCAAATTATATTTATCGATGTTTATGATTATTCCATAGGCAATCATAGACTCAGCTTGTCACGATTAGAGTTTAAAAAAATTGTGTATACATGTATGTGTTCGTTAATTATGTCACGGTGCACTTTATTCACTGCAAAATTATGTCACACGGGGACTTAACAAATAGGAAACCGAAGTAACTTGTCTGTTGAACATTGAAAAGGTCTTTGACACTGTCTGGGTGAAGGAGTTCACCTTGCAACTTCTCGACATGGGGTTAACTCTGTACTTGGTAAGGATAGTCTACAGTTTCCTAACTATAAGAGTTTTCTCTGTCCAGATTAAAATGGCAAGGTCATCATGAAGGATATCAACGCTGGAGTCACACAAGGTTCGATGATGGGACCAATTCTCTTCAACTTCTATACCGCGGACCAACCAACCAGCATCATCCCCCTAATCCAGGGTGTCAAGAAACCTGTTTGATAATCAAAGACGATATAGAACGAATCGATCACGGAAGGATCGCCGAGCAATTTAGAAAAAAACGAGAGACAAGTGTTGCTCGCTGTGAGGTCTGAATCCAACTGGACGGGACCTTATTTATCACAAATAACATTGACATTGAATGCTCTTTAAAGATAGCTGTTATTAACATAGCAAAAGGTAAAGAAAAAAACAAAGAATAAAACATATAGGAAATATGCATAGTGGAAATGAGCCAAGTTACAATAATCATTGGACAATTAAATTCTTGAAAATAGAAAATATTTAAATTCATTATATGTGCAATGTTAAGTAGTTGTTATTTTATTTGTATTATTGAACACCACCCTTTCCTACTGATAATACCGGCAGTGTTCTAACGGAGCGTCTTTGATACCGGGCAATCTTGGAGAGTAACTCTGGCCTTACCGCATTACTACGGGGACCCTTTCCTCTGCTACTGGAGCGATCAAAATAGACCAAAAACAGACTTCCAAAAAATATCAAGAGCGAGCTGAATAAACTGCTTGGGGTTACCGTAGCTGATGCAGTAACCCGTATTGAGCATGGGCTCAACAAAGTCGAAAGAATTGGAAAGCCTGTCGTAAGCTGCGGGGTTAGCCGAAGGTCTGTGCAACCTAGCAGAAAAAAAAACCCCAAGGCAACCGACAGGCAGGAGCACATGGACCGCCAAGAGGTCAAGCGGGTGCCAATCTCTAACTTTCAGACCTCCAACTAAGGTGGTGGGAGAAAAAGGGGAAGTGGAGGCTTAAGACTCTGTGACCTTCAATCTTCTACGATCAAGGCAACGAGGAATAGGCGCAAGTGTCCACAGATGCCCTTCCCTCATTTCAGGCATGGGATGCTACTAGTTGACTACAAAACTCCACAGACGGCGGAGTGGCTAAAACATGTTAGCACCCAAACTGGGTAATTGGAAGGGAGTGGGCCTTACCACAAAATGTGGGAAGGAGATACCACGAATCCATTCCATTACCCTTTATTTCCCCAAAAGCGCTGAACAGGAGCACAAAACTACACTGCTAGCCTCGAAGCGTAAAACGAGGGAATAAATGTTAAACCGTGGAAGGTGCTAGGTCTTGGAGTAGACGAACAGTCCTTAGACTTCATAAAGCGTCAAAACAATTCCCTGAGTTACAGTTTCAGCAGAGTTGCAGTGTCTGTACTCAAGAAGTAGGAGGAGGAGATGAGTCAGTCGAGCACTCAAAACCCAACTTCGGAGAGGACAGAACCTGTAGAGGAGAAATCAGAACCTCCGCAGGTTGAAACACTCGCTTCTCCTGCTAAGCAAGTGACTGAGGGAGAAAGATAAGAATACACGTCTCTGTCGAAAGACTCGATCTCTAATTGGGAACATGAAATGACGGTCGTGCAGATGGGGGAGAGCGTACTCCTGGAGGACGAGAGTGAGGCATTAGCCCCCAGAAAGCAATAGCTCGATGTTCCCATCCTACAAATTTATGCCGGAATGGAAGATCTAAGCGGCGTACTCATCCAGGAGCCTTATCTCCTGAAATGTACAATCAGGGGACTGACATGCAGGAATGCAAAGGTAATTTGGGACACTCGGGTATCCAATCCAAGAACCTTCATTCTTTTTAATGAAAATATTAATTATGTTCCTTTTGCAGAATTGTTCCCATCTCATTTTTTAGAGCTAGAACATGTAGAGAGCACAACTAAAGATATCACAACAGCATTCGAAGCAAGCTGCCCAAGAAACAGGGATTTCAATTGGAACAACGCTCGTGGAATGAAGCAGACAAAGAAACTCCTAGGGCAATATGACTGAAAGAGGTTCGAGGTATGCATTAGAATGAGCAAGAATAACCTCTGTATCCAAACAGGCTTCCTAACGGGGCACTGTAGACTCAGGGAGCATCTAAGGAAACTGGGGGTATCAGAAGAAGGTCTCTGCAGATTTTGTGGAGAATTAAATGAAATTCCAGAACATATACTGGGATTTTGTGAGGCACTAGCCCACAAAAGAAAAAGAAGTCTGGGGCAGTACCTACTATCAGAAGGAGAAATGCAATCACTAGAACCATTTCTCATTCTTAGATTCCTGAAGGAAGCCAGTTGGCTTAGAGAGAATACTCTAGAACAGATTTCTTCACCTATGCTCAACAGGAGTCCATTACCCTCAATACAACTCTGAAATGAGCTGTATTTGAGGGGAACTCATAATTGTGCTATGGTATTGAAAGAGGGTACAATAGATTTTAAAGGTCGCGGTGCAATATACTCTCAACTACATTAATAATAATAATAACCAACCAGCAGAAGAAGGCTCCTCAACATAAGCTGCTTCTCTCTCACCGGAGTTAGCGGTACGTCGATTAAAGCATCGCATTCGCCAACTCTAGGATTACTACTTGGTGAAGAGGCACAAAATCAACAGTGGCAATGTGAACTTCATATGTTTGCGGATCCCGTCAACTGTCAACAGGAGAAGGACATAGGCGACGAGGTGCCAAATCTGAAAGAATTCATATTAAACCCATAATACTCATATTTACCCGGCGAGAGTGTGGTGACAAAAAGTAACATGGGTATGTCATACCCACACACAAAATTATCTGTTAATATTGTTATAATAAATAGCAACATTTAAGGTTAAATGGTATAAGGGTTACATAATAATTAGTTGCAAATGAAACACATTTAATATTTTAAGAATTTTTATAATAATACTGAAAAAACGGAATTCACTATACTTTTATAACACAAATATCTCACTTTCGAAGTAGCACCATAAACAAATTTTCTTTCTTACTTATTAAAAAAATCAGCAAAAAATAGAGAATATAACAAAAATAAAATAAAAAAACTTAACATATCCTTCAAAAACATATTAGATCTAGTTTCGAAATCGTAACAGTCCTTACATACCATCTATGGTTATCCTTAGACGTATAGTGTGGTGCATGTACTTGAACAGACAGTTAAATATTGTCCTCGGAATCATCAATTTCACCTCCCTCTGCTTCGTCTCGATCACTAAATTCCTGTTCCGTTTCAGTTTGAAGGTAGTGTTCACTGGAATGGTTGGATTCTTCATCAGAACTTTACTCGACCGGAGAAGCACTTCTTCAAACATGGACCTAAGTCGCCTTTCTCTAGCTTCGAAATCCATTAATTTATTAAAAACGAAAGGCAAAAGTACAACATGAACAAAAAAAAATGAAAACAGCAAAAGTTAATTTTGGCACGAAATGCATAGACCAACTATGTGGAGGGTATTGCGTACCTAACAGATGTTTGCGATGGCTACCGCTACACTGGACGCACACCACTTTTCCATCCCTTAACACTTTAACTCCAGCTACACGAAACGACAATACATTTGTGTGATCAGTTAAAAAAATACAGTTATGTAAATAGTTAGGTGGGTAAGTCACACCCCGCCACACTCTCGCCGGGTTAAATTCATATTACACTTGTAACTGATTCCTGAGGACAAAAAACGAAGTTGGAAATCGGTTCCGCTATATTGAGGTAATGAATAAATAGTTGCTCAGCTAATTAGTGGAAAAACTACATAAAACTTCGAATTTCTATATTCGAATAATTATTCGATAGAAAATAACTAGTTTGAAGAGAATATAATTAGTAGAAAGATAATAACAATTAACCAATTAATTGTTGAAGACGAAATATAAATAAGACACAAATTCTATAAATTCGAGGACATCCTACAGAAAGAGGAGAGTAAGAAAAATAAATTGGGCTTTCTATGAGATCTCATAGCTTGAAGGTATCGCCAATAACGTAGAAAATTTAAGGCATGCTCAAACGCGGAAACTACTAGCCATTCACACCAAACGTAATGCGGGAGCGAACGTTTTAATTATTATCTTTCCCTTTTATTGGAAAATCTATGGGTAGTGAAACAAGTTCATGTGACGTTCATACAAAATTACACTGCCTATTACTGCAGCAGAAATCAACTGCTGTTAAACATTCGAGTTGAAACTCTGATGAATTATTCTGCGCAAATGACAAGTGAACTCATTCATTTTTTTTATTTTGTTTACAACCTTTGATGGTAAATCAAAAATAATAAACATTAATCCCCAGATAATTGGTGCTCGTGCCTCGTTTAATTAATCGAAAAACCAAGCAAATAAAAAATTCCATAAGAAATATACATAACTTTTCCCGTTTAAATACCCTCTTAACTGCGCTACCCGGTTAATTGCATTGAATAAGTTTTTCGTAAAACTGCATACAGAATCTCTTAGATAATTGAACACACGCAATAAAAAAACACTTTTGTGTTTTCAGCTTAAAGTAAATTAAGAAGATTTGACAATTGTCAAATTGACAATATGATGAATTCCTTGTTCCTGTTCAAAAGACTGAATATATTTACATATGGATGTACATATGTACCTTCTTTTTACTTTTTCGTTAATTTACAATTATGGTGAGTTTATTTACAATTATTGTGTTTCATTGGCTCTGTTTTTTAACCCACATAATGTACGTAAAATGTGGCTATGTGCGTACAATATATTAAAAAACGCTTTATTGCGTTTTCAAGGGAATAAAGCGAGGTTTTCTTTATTGTGTCTGCAAAGCAATTATGCTGGGTTCTTGTAATTGAACCCTATTGTAATCCATGGTGGTCTGCCATGGATTACAATAGGGGGAATCACATGTAGCAACCTGAAAGTTGCACGTGCCGTAACTGTTGTTTTCCATGAAAGTCTAGCTATGACCTCCTAGTGGTGGCCACCGGTAACAATTCGACCAGCAGGTCATGTCTCTACTGGCGGATTGGCTAACATAGCAGGCGGGAAGTAGGTTAACTTCCTGGGTGTGAATAGGTGAATGTTTGTGTTGGATGTGCGAGTGTAAGAGGAATGAATGAAAGAAATCCCGAACAAATCCCCCAATCCGAGGTGGAACATCAAGCGCCGAGGGATGCATGGCTAGTGGGTTGACTAGTCGTTAGCTTGAGGACTTGAGGTGCACAAGCGAGTCCTAATTTAAATCTAGCCTTACCATATTAATCCGGAGCTCTGATATGGTGGACCCCATTAATTCTTTCGGTACTCGTGGGACCCTAACAAAAAAAAAATTAACAAACAAATAAAAAATAAAAAACAAAAAGAAGCAAATGAGCCAATCGGCCCATCGTCGGAAGACGAGCTTTTAGCCTCCAGCCAGGAGACCCCCAACAGACTCCAGCAGTAAATGCCATAGTACAGCTGCGAAGTCTCATCCTGCCTCAAACCCTGCCATAGTGGAAGAATACACTAGGTACATGGCGGAGAAAAAAGACACGACAACCTCAACAAAAGCACCAACAACGTCTTCCAAACGAAATATATCTCGAGATGAGATCAGTTCAGCTCCGAAAAGAAGCAAAGGAAGTGAGAATACCAACCTGCCTTCAAGCAGCAGTGAAACTGCAAAGCGCTCCATGAGCGAGGTAGTAAGGGACCATCTCCAGGTCGCGTTAGCGGACAAGCTGCCTGCCAACGCAAAGAAGGTCCTTGAAACCTGGAGCGAGATTGAAAGCAGGTTGTCCGAGTTGGTCATAGATCATCTCCTCAACTCGGAAGACAAGTCCCTACCTGGATACGACTCAGCCGAAGTCGTTAGAGGTTATAGGGTTTTTAAATGCGAGGACCAATTCTCCAAGGATTTCCTCTTCGCATGCATTGCTAAGATCAGCAATGAATGGGAAGGTCTGAGCCTCAGACTCATCCCAGCGAAGGAAATCCCCAGGAGACCGAGAGCTCGCATTTGGTTACCGAAAATGAAATTGGACAGTGAGAAGCTTCTCAAATGTCTACAAATTCATAATCCCAGTATCAACATGGATAACTGGGCGGTAATCAAATCGGAACCTCCTCAGAACAACAGTATGACCTATTTATTGTCCATAAACGAGGAGTGCCTTCCAAGCTTAGCGAAGGCCGACAGCAAGTTACGTTTTGGCGTAAGATACGCCAAACTAAAAATATTCCAATTGTCAAACCCAGGTGATGACACAGACGATGTCGACGCCGCGGACAAGTTGTTCGAGGGTATGGCGATTGACCCTATCAATTTAGACCCACCTATTCCCGATATTGAAAGTCGTACAGATTAATCTGCAGCACTCTAAGTGTGCTTCAGACAATCTGTTGATGTTCCTCAAGGAAGAGGATTTCGACATCGGGATAGTGCAGGAGCCATGGACTAGGTGTTCAAAAATCTCAGGGCTCAAAGACAACAACTACAACATCTTCTACCTTAATAACGATGGTAAGCCTAGAACGTGTATTCTAATTAAGAAACATCTTAACGCTTTCCTCTGTCCTAACCTAAGCTCATCCGACCAAACTGTCGTCAGACTTGAAGCTGTGGAAAGCTCGCTTCTGATAGCATCGACATACATGGCACACGATCGTGAGACACCACCGGAAGAATTACGGAAGGTGGTACAACACGCCAAAAACAACAAGACACACCTTCTGATGGGCTGCGACGCCAAAGCCAGCCATACGCTATGGGGAAGCTCAGAAATCAACGAAAGAGGTGAGTCATTGTTTGATTTTATCATAATAAATAATATAAGTGTATGTAATACCGGCTCCACTCCCATTTTTACTTTTCCCAGCTCGGAAAACTTCAGGGGTTGGGAGGAAGTTTTAGATGTTACACTTAGCCTTAACCTTAACGATTCTCAGATAGACAGTTGGAGAGTATCCAATTCTAACTCCTTCTCGGATCATAAATTGATTATCTTCAATATCAATCTGAAGACTCATATCCAGGTACCACACAGAAATCCCAAATGCGCAGACTGGGTGTAATAGGAAACGAAGCAGCAGACGAGCTAGCCAGACAGGGATCCAAACTCGACAGCCTCGTTGTGGAACAAATCCAGGCTCCACTAGGCTTCATAAAAAACAACATCTACAATCACTTCCTCAAGATCGCCAATGAAAGATGGACCAAGATGGAAACATGTGTCCTATCCAGAAGCTTATGGCCCAACTACAACCAAAAGAAAACAAAAGACCTGCTTAACAACAGTAGAAGAAATATATCAAGAATCACAGCGATCTGCACTGGACACTGGGCTGTTGGCAGGCATGCTAAAAGACTAGGCATACCATTTAACTCGCACTGCCGTAGCTGCCGAGTGGAAACTGAGCCAGAAACACCCGAGCACTTTCTGTGCAAATGTCCGGCTCTAGCTAGAGTCAGACAACGCACTCTGGGCAAAGCCTTCTTCAACACCCCTAATAATCTCTCAGAAGCAAACATTCATAGTCTACTAGCCTTCATAAATTCCACGAAGTGGTTTCAAAATTAGGCTAATTCTGAGTGAATACACACTCTTTTTCACCCCCATCTCACAAATTAGGTATCCCATAGGATGTGGTATCAAAACGGCGCTTTCATGGCGTTAATGGGGTGCGAAAACAGGATCTGTATGTCCACCGCCACTTTTACCTACCTACCTACCTCTTGTAATTGCGTTCCTCGGTTAAATGCGTCGGAAAACGTGCATTTTAGCCATTGCAACTAACTGGGGATTACTGTACATATATACAAGCATTAAGAAATAAGTATACTGTGATGGACAAAAGTATTCACACAGTTCCACTTTCGAAGTATACTCAGCGCTCAAACAAAACAAAACCATTCTTTTTTTTTGATTTTTTTCTGAAAAATTCATTCACTCTTAAGCACACACAACACAAAAAATTAAGAAAAATGTTTCATTGAAAAAAGATTTTGTAGGCGATGTTAAGGAGACTTATCCCTCGATAGTTGGCGCAGTCAAAGGGGTCTCCTTTCTTGTGGATCGGGCAAACGATACTGAGATTCCACTCATCGGGCATGCTTTCCTCCGACCATATCTTACAGATGAGCTGGTGCATGCGCCCTACCAGATCACCTCCAGCTGCTTTAAACATTTCGGCGGGCAGACTATCTGCACCAGCAGCTTTATTAGACTTCAGTCTCGATATCGCTATCTTGACTTCGTCTAGGTCGGGGGGACGGTATTCTCTTCTATCATCGTCCGTTGTGTTGAGTGGAACATTCTGCCTGACAGCGGTATTTGTGTCCTCATCGCCGTTCAACAGTCTGCAGAAATGATTTTTCCAAATTCTCAGTATCGACTGCGAATCTACTACTAGCTGTCCATTTTCGTCCCGGCAAGCTTCTGTCCGAACTTTATATCCATTCGATAAAAGTTTTACCCTTTGGTAAAACTTTCGGACATCATTCCTGCCATAACACCTCTCCATCTCCTCGATCGAGCGCTTCTCGTGCTCGATGGAAGTCCACCATCGATCAAATCTTCACACTGCGGCAGATCCTGGAGAAGACCCAAGAAATGCAAATTGACACACACCATCTATTTGTCGATTTCAAGGCCGCATATGACAGCGTGTATAGAGACGAGCTATACAGCGCCATGTCTAGTTTTGACATTCCTGCTAAACTCGTCAGACTGAGCAGGATGACGATGGAGAACTCTCGCTGCTCCATCAAGGTCGGTAACGAACTCACCGAGACCTTCAATGTCAAAAAAGGTTTTAGACAAGGCGACGCGCTGTCATGTGATTTCTTTAACATCATTCTTGAGAAGATCGTGCAAAACTCACTGGCCAACACAAGAGGCACGATCTTCCAAAAGTCCGTTCAACTGCTAGCTTATGCGGATGACATTGACGTGATTGGGCGAACACAGCGAGCCGTCAATGATGCGTTTGCTGGCATTGAAACGGAAGCGGCTAAAATGGGTCTGGCGGTAAACGAGGGCAAAACAAAGTATATGCTGTCATCGAGAAAGGACGCACAACATCGACGACTTGGCCAGAACGTCACCATAGGCAGCTATAACTTTGAGGTAGTAAAGGACTTCGTCTACCTTGGCTCCGCGGTTAACAGTACAAACAACATCAGTACCGAGATCAAACGCAGAATTACTCTTGCCAACCGCTGTTTTTATGGGCTCAAAAGGCAATTGAGTAGTAGAGCCCTCTCTCGGAAGACCAAGTTGACTTTGTATAAGACCTTGATCATCCCAGTCCTGCTTTATGGTGCAGAGGCATGGACAATATCCCAAGCGGATGAACAGTCTCTTGGTCTTTTCGAGAGAAAAGTTCTGCGCGCGATCTTTGGTCCTGTTTGCGTTGATGGCATTTGGAGGAGAAGATTCAACCACGAACTGTATGGGCTGTACAGCGACATGAGTCTAGCCAGGCGTCTACGGATCCAACGCCTAAGATGGCTAGGCCATGTTGAGCGTATGGACAACTTAGCTCCGGCCCGAAGAGTCTTCGACTCTGAGCCTGTGGGACAACGCAACAGAGGACGTCCACGAACAAGGTGGCGCACACAAGTCGAGGGGGACCTCTGCCGGCTTGGTGTGCGAAACTGGAGACAGCTGGCGAAAGATCGTGCTGGCTGGAGAGGCATGTTGAGTGAGGCCCAGGTCCACCTCGGACTGTAGCGCCCTAAGAAGAAGAAGAAGAAGAAGTTTCATTGAAAAATAACCAAAAAATGCATTAAAAGTCGTAATATAGGGGTCACAACAGTTTCACACAGTTGAAAACATAAGCTTAAATTTAAAGTTGAATATCCCGTTGACAGCCCTTTTTGCTTTATAACAGCTTTTAACCTATTCCTGCTTTGAGTCAACCTCGTAATCGATCTGCCTCCGTTAACCGGGTCGGTTGCGCAGCATTTGTGATATTCTTGCCTTTGCTCAGTGGGCAAGAATACGTTACATGTGGTATCGTCATTTGTCACCCCACTGTTGCAATTGACATATATTCTTTCATAGGTAGAGTCAAGTGCTTGGAAGAATACGTAAAACATTTGGGACTAGTAACACATAATTTTATTTAGCGCTAGTGGCCTACTTGTATTTTAAGTCACATGTTTCGGCACTTGTGGCCTATTTGTATGTTCTGCAAGTATCTTATGTGTTGTCCCATTAGTGATTTTAGGTTAGTACAGTGCAGAGCACAACAATCCTCACCCCTTAAAATACGAGGTGACATCTTTCGGGACGGAGGAATGCATATGAATGATTGGCGGTGTCTGTTGGCATAATTTATTATTCTGCATATAATAGTATTTTTTTGTAAATTAAACCGATGTGTCTTTATTGAATAGAATGTATTTTTTACATACGTTAATTGTTTCATTAAGTGATTTTTGATCATAGCTCTGCTACTTGATCATCATTTGCTGTTACTGCTTGATTTATTGACATGTTATTTTACAGTATTTGCGAACTATTCCTATTAAAATTACGATTATTATTAATGAAATGATTGAGGATACATTTGTTGGTGTGACTACGTTCTTATAATCTATCTTTAAATAAGCTTTTCTCCTAGTTAATGCATCGTATATGTTGATGCTGTATTTGTTTAAATCTAGTTCTTCTATATGTACAGTTTCGGATGGTATTTGGGATAAATTTGTTGGGAGCTCTAGGATTTGCGTTGGTAACACATCTTCGAAACGGTACATGTTTAGGGTTTTGTCATAGATTGGGTAGATTTAGTCTAGAGATCTTTTGTGGGAACCTTAGGTCGTGTGGAAGGTCTTGTTGAATTTTTTCTAGGGTTGAGATGAATCTGTTTGAGTTCAATAATCGAATGTTTATTTTTCCTAATTTGACTTGGGATAATCCCCCACGAACTCAGATTGTTTCTCTATAATTTTTGAAGCGTACATAGTTACTATGCTTGTTATTTCGTTGAAATTGTGTAGTATTTTTCCAAAGTTTGTTAGATAGGCTAACTTCATCGTGTATTGTTTATTTCTTCGACAATTGTATTGAAATTCTTGTTCATTTGGTGCGTTGATTCGTTAAATGATTCTATGAGGCTTGAGATGATGGTTATCTGGTTTTCCGTCAAGTGATACATGTTGCTTTTCTGAGAGTTCTTGTAATGCAGTGTCCATCTTGGACGCGCCATGCTGGTCCTACGTACCAAATAGGCCGCCTTCGTTCTGCATGTACATACATATGTGTTTCTTCTATCTCTCGTTTTATTAACTAATATTGTGTCTAGTTCTTTATCATTTTGCTAAATCTCTGTTAGGAGGTTGTGCAAGATCTTCATCGTAATATCGCAGTGATCTAATGGATATTCTTTGATCGCGCTTGTGCAGAGTTCCGACTACGTTTTCATATTTTGTTCTAGGGTTTTTGTACTGCTTTATATCATGGAGTTATTAAAGTTGAACAGTAATATCCATTTCGTGATGGATTTCTCTCTACACCTGTGTTGTTCAGCGGTCGTACCACTGCTTGTGTCAGTGTAGTGCTTATAAAGCATAGAATGATACCGAAACTGGAAAGAAGAAAGAAAAGAAGAGTAGAGGTTTTATCGAATTTGTGTATGCTTAGGTGTTTGATGTTTGTCAATTATGATCTTTATTTGATTTTGTGTTTCTGTGTGAATATGGTTTAATGTAGTTGTTATATATTACCTTTCCTTTCCTTTCTAATTTGGTATTTGTTGGGGATATGATCTCTTCACTTTCATAGGGTCCTTCATAGATGGGGGTTTTCTTGCTTCTTACCATACTTTGTCACCGACGTTATATTGTTGGACCTGTTTTGATTTCTGATCGTCGTAATGTTTTGACTTTTCTTAAGCTCTCATTTGGTATTTTCGTATTTTATCTCATTGTAGTTTAGCTTTAATTTCACTGATGTAGTCATCGTAATTGTATACCGGTTGCACTTGTCTATTTAGGATAGAGCGAATTGGTGGTTTTAGCTTCGTAGAGGCTGTACTTTGTACTTGCTTGTGTGCTCTGTAGTGTTATAACAGAACACTGCATAAATGTACGTGCCCCCATTGGTTTGGTCTTTACTCGCGTAGTTTCTCAAATACTCGCCTTAAGTTCTTTGCGATCGTACAAGTACTCCGTTCGTTTATGTCTTTTGTATTTTTAGGATTTAGGAACGTTTTTGAATAGATCGCTTGTGAAATTAGATCCTTGATCTGTGAGAATGGTTTGTGGTATTCCGAATGTACAAATGATTTGCTTTACTATCGATTTGTTGGGTATAGCGACTTGTTGAACAAATTTGGTGAGGTCGTCTTGAAATGTAAGTATGTATTTGTTATGACCACCGTTATCGGGAGTGGTTCCACTATATCAATGTTATTATGCTATTCTTTCGAATGGAACTTTTACCGTTGTAGTGATGACCATTGGTATCTTATTACGTGAATACAATTTATTTCTTTGACTCAAAGCACAAGATTTGATGAAAACAAAAAATGTTTCCCTTGCCATCTTTCTTCACGAATACGACTTTATCACTATAACGGACAACTGGCTGAATAGCACTTATTCAACTGCAGAATTTTTTGCTGAATATTGTATAGTCCATCGTGTTGATCGTCCAGCAGAAAGCGGTTATGTTCGTGATGGAGGAGTTTTGATTGCTGTACTCTCAACTCTCTCAATGGACGTCATGACCCTTCCAAATTGTGGCGTTGAGAGCGAATAACTGTGTGTTGCTGTAAACATCAGTGGAATTGATTCTGAGCGAGAGGAAATCATCATTGTTGCAAGCTACATTCCACCCAACGGTCAATTATGCGTGTACGAGCAACATGTCCAACATACATTTCATTGCCGATCAGCTGATTGCATGTCAACATCTCATCGTTATGGGTGATTTTAACCTTGGTGAAATTTAAAGGACTTATTTACCAGAAGCTAAGTGCTAAATTCCTTACAATATGGAAACTTAATGTGAATTTATGTTTATTGAATCTATGTATGCATGTAATATATTCCAAATGAATAACTGTCAAAATTTGATTAATAGGATTCTGGATTTAATATTTGCA
Organism: Myathropa florea; assembly: GCA_930367185.1. Classification (NCBI taxonomy): domain Eukaryota; kingdom Metazoa; phylum Arthropoda; class Insecta; order Diptera; family Syrphidae; genus Myathropa; species Myathropa florea. Next base: position 44,840,921 of record OV884004.1, on the reverse strand, counting down.
ATCAATTTATTAAACTGCTCTGTTACATAAATTATATGTCCAATAATGAAAAATTCTATTCATCATGTAGTTCTGTGTTTAAATGTCGTATATAGAGTTCCTTCAGTATCAAAACTAAATGCGAATATGATACTAGATATAACTTTGCAAAATGCAATTATGAAGGTTTAAACAATTATTTAGTGTCTGTTAATTGGTTAAACGTTCTTTCTGATTTAAACCTAACGGAAATGTACGAGTACATAGCATTCCTAAAGATACTAAATCACGAATTCGCACAGTTTATACCTAGGAACAGAAAAGAGTATTTTATAAACTACCGTCGCATAATAAAAGATTAATTAGTTTAAAAAATGCAAAAAATTAAGCGTTCAAAAAATTTAAAAATTCAAATTTAGAACTTGATATGACGCGATTTTGCCAATTACGCCGGGAAAATGAGTGTCTGAATAAATGTATGTATAAACAATATATATTGAATACAGAGTCTAAAATTTCTTGCAATCCAAAATGTTTCTGGTTATTTTTAAACAGGAAAAGAAAGTCAAAGGATATTTTTCTGAATATGGAGTTCGAAGGTATTAGGTGATAGGGTGCCCCTGCAACCGGATCGCGGCTCACTGAGACCTACAGTAGGGTCCATTGTGCCCTATGTGTAGAGGGTGTACCCCATGAGACCTACACTTTTGTTGCTTATCAGAACCACCCAGATTGTTGTATATATCTCAGGAGGTGCTTCAGTTATATTTTTTCCAGATCCTCCAGCTCTTCGAAGAATTTTTTTTTTCGTAGGATTTTTTGAAACACCACTGGAGCACTCAGACTCAGAACTGGTCCATTGTACTGCCAGGTAGCAACCTACTCCAGTGCCGTTAATTTGATCCTAACGGCAAATGGTGAATGGGATTCAAACCTGAGACCCCTCGAACTTGGGGCAGGCACTTAACCAACTGCGTCATCCAGTCGTGTTGTTGTCGAAGAAATTACTGCCTAGAATTAGCAGTCTCCTTTCCCGTAGGGCTGGACAATCGCATAGCAGGTGGCGGACGGACTCTATTTCCTCCTCGTCTCTGCAACTTCTACAATAGTCCCTATGGGGGATTCCTAACCTTCTGGCATGGGTGCCTATCGGACAATGTCCGGTAAGAACTCCCACCACTGTCCGTATACCATGGCGACTTAGACTAATCATTGATAATGATTTCCTGTGTTCAACATCGGTCATAGGCTTCTCGTCGTTGACCCAATGTCCAGATTCAGCCATCGCGCATTTGCTCATTCTGAGGCTTCGTCCTCTATTTCCTTCCTTAGGAAGCTTAACGGCATGTTGACATAAGGTAGTGCGAGATTTATCTAACTCTGAGCCCTCCTTTGCTAACACGGTCCCGGTACCCACAAAGAGTCACCGTGTTTACATTGGAGATTTTGTTGACGTTCTGTCTATAGTTTCGACTTTACAATATCCGACGCTATGGCTCTTATAGCCACTTCGCTGTCGGAGTATATAGTTATCGTTTTTTCAGTCAAACTAAGCTCTTTAAGTGTTAATGTCGCCTCATTAATTGCTACCACTTCTGCTTGGAAATCGCTACATTCATCGCTTAGGTTTAGAGATCTTTCAAAGACATCGCATCCTGCACCTGTTTTTGAGACATAAGTATATAGGGAGATATCTTCGCCGCCATTTGCTGATAGCTCTTCCCAACCTCTCCTGTCCGGGTGGAGAACTTCCTCGTGGTAGTCAGGGTTGGTGGCAGATAATCCGACGTTTTTTATCTGTGTGATCCTGTCCATTTTAAGAGGATGGACGCGTGCCCGTATAGCTTGTTTTTCCACAAGCTTGACTTCCCTGAGTCTCATTGCGGTAATAGCCGCTCTGCTACTACAAAAGATGTCAAGAGGAGTAAGACAGAGTAGGATCTGTCGCTGTCGTAGGAGCTGCCGGCGTTGTCCTTAGGGCATCCGTGATTCCTAAGGAAGCTGATCTTTGGACCTTCGTCAAGCTAGGAAGAAGGTATTTCTTCTCCAGTGCTTGCCACCAGACTGTTGAGCCGCAACACATGGTCTACGACCACAGGTGTTTCCGAAGGCGCACTTACATGTGTAGAAAGCTACATATGCTTTTTTGATCCGCTCATCGATGTTCTCATTCCAGTTTAGTTTGTAATCAAGTTTGAGTTCCACCCCGTTAATATGCGGGCTTGTAAACTCCAGAATTCTCTTTATTCTCGTGAAGAGCATCAGTTCTGTCTTCTCTGGGTCGACTTTCAAGCCTCGAGGGGCAGTCTAATTGTATACCAACTTCAATCCATGATTGAGGCGCTCGCTTAGCGTTGATAAAAACTTCCCAGATATCTGGACAGATACATCGTCTGCATATGCAGTGGTAGTAAGTCCATCCCTCTCCAACGTGTTGTTGATCTCGTCCACTACTAGGATCCACTGAAGAGGTGAGAGGATCTCACCTTGCGGCGTACTCCTATCCACTTTCCTCTTACATCACGTGTTGCCTAGAGAGGAATTGATCTGACTTGTTCGCAGCATAAGTCCGATCCATTCGCACAGACCTCATTGATTCCTATTCTTTGATGGCTTGCTTGAATTGCATCGTTAGTAAAATTGTTAAACGCTCCCTCTATGTGGGAAGACAGTTCCAATCGCCCATGCTATCTTATTATCGTCTACCATGTGGTCAATCTTTCGAATGATTCGGTCCAGGTACCATCAAGCCTTCTTATTGAAGAAATCTGCATCGGTGTAGTAGCTGGGATCCTCCTCAGTCGTGAGGTTTCAGAGATAGATTCAATAGCTTCGCAGAAACCATGCCAAGAGTTCTTCTTAGCGAATTGTATTTCTTTTTCAGGAGTCTGGCGCTCTCTTTGTAGGTCGTCCATTCGACGGCTCCCTCCTTTGCGAGATTCCATTTGGACCCAGAGATGCGTCTTACTTCCGCGATTCTGGCGTTCCACCAAGGTGGACGTTTATTCGTGCTCATTTTCCGTTCCGGACATGCCTTCTCAAAGGGTAGGTTAAGCAAGTTGGTGAGATCTTCCACTGCTTTGCCGATATCCGACGTCAACGACAGGTCTCCGTTGAATTTGATGTTAGCCAATCTACTGATCGCTTTCTTGAAGGTCTCCCAATTTTCCAAACTCGGGTTCCTGAATTTGCAGCTTTTTGGCACTTGGCTATCAATGTCGAAGAGTATCCAAAAGTGATCGGATAGTGATGCTTTGTTGGACACTCTCCAGTTTGAGATTAGCTCTGAGATGTAACCTGATATAAGAGTAATATCTAACACTGCCTTTCTACTTCCCGAGACAAAGGTAGCTTCACTACCCCTGTTGTCGGAACTACCCCAAACAATATGATGAGCATTCGCATCACAGCCCAGAATTAGGTTTCACTTACCTTGTTGAGCCGCTGCTATGAGGTAGCAGTATTGTTTTTTGGCTGTTCCATTTTTGTTTTTTCGATGTTGGTCCCACGATTAAGACCGGAAAAATATAGGTCTGCCCGGGCAGTGCGGCCCTACCTGGGTAAGGCTGGATACAACAGACCCTCGCCATGACGTCTGAGAGAGCTCGCTAGCGTTTGGTTTGACCCCCAACCTTGCATTCTTGGGCACGGTTTATTATTTGCTCACACCACCATTGGAATCGGGTTGGCTATCTCTTAGTTTTCGGACCTCAATTTAGACCTAAGTCGTCCTATCATCGGACCTACCTAAACCTTGGTACAACGACAAGGTGGATAGCCCCGCCGAGGTTCGAAGGTATTATCTCATATATCATAACGTTGAGACAACCTGCGAGCTGTTTGCTAAATTCCTTGAATCAGTGTTCTTTGATCATTCTCATATTAATACGCCTTCTCTACATGCAGATGTATACAATATGAGTATATGCTATCCTTATCAACGGATGATATTGCAAGAAATTGAATCTCTTAATTCATGTCAAAGTCCTGGTCCTGACAATGTGCCGCCTATCATTCTTAAACAATGTAATGTAGCCTTGTCTCTACCATTGAACATTATGTTTAACTTATCGTTGTCCTCTGGGACATTTTTGGATGAATGGAAAAGCTCGTTTATAATGCCTTTATTCAAAGCTAGATCTCGGCACAAAGTTGAAAACTGTAGAGGTAAGGTAAGATAAGGTAAGTCACATAGTTTTGTTACACAAACTAAAGTTGTTTGGTATTCACTCAACACTCCTTCATTGGAAATTGAGCTACCTTTGAAACTGTAAAAACTGAAATGTATCAATCAAACCATCAACATGTTACCCGGCGTTCCGCAAGGTAGTCACCTGGGCCCACTGCTATTTATCTTATTTATTAACGACATTCCGTCAATGTTTTAATATGTTAATTGTTTGATGTATGCAGATGACATTAAGATCATTCTGCGTATTAGATTTAAGTTTACATGTCTCTAGTTCGGCCCCATCTTGAACATTGTCAAATTATATAGTATTCAGCATATGAAAAATACGTATTACGCCTAGAGAAAGTTCAAAACTCCTTTACAATATTTGTTTGTTATAGGGTCAAACTCTTTAGATGAAATAACTCCTAAACTGATGACCTCCTAAAGGAGAATCTTGCACTTCCACGACGTCTTGACTTTCCTGCATAACGTTATCTGGGTCTAGTTTACTCTGACTGCGGGTTACTACTTTTACTTCTGCTGTCTGTCTGCAATTGTATTCAAATGTCCGGCTTTATGTGTTGCCGTAAAATCGTACTCTTTTACCTTGATGCGCTAAAACATTATCCTGGAAGAGGGATCTTTCAAATTGAACATCCATACAAGCGGCTTATGATCAGTGATGACTTTAAAATGACGGGCGAACACATATGGTCGAAAGTGTGTAACTGTCCAGACTACTGGAAGAGCTTCCTTTTCGATAGTGGAATAATTTTTTTCTGCGGAGTTTAGTATTCTGTTTGCAAAGGCTATAGTTCTTGCTCTGTATGGGAGTGAATTGCGCCGATGGGGTCGTTGCTGACATGGGTTGTGACGCAAAACTCTTTGTCGAAATTTGGATAGATAAGTATAGGCGGTTTGGTTATTGCATGCTTTAGTTCCTTGAAAAATTCACCGCAAAATGTATACTCATTTAAATGGAACGTCTTTGCGAAGTAGTTTGTTCAGTGGGTTAGCAATTTGGGAAAAGTTTTTTTTATACATTTACGATAATAACCAGCTAGATCTAGAAATGATTTAATTTGTAGTAACGCCTGGAAGAATTCTATTAATTTCTTATTGTTATCTTGCAGATCTTTTCCGTAGATTAACATATCACCGAGGTAGACTAAACACTTTATGTCCTGTCCAGAGAGTTTTGCATTCATGAGTCTCTGAAATGTTGGTGGAGCATTGCGTAGACCAAAGGGCATTCAGTTGAACTCAAAATGATCGCTGGGTGTGTTGAATTCGGTTCTTGCTCTATCTTCTTCAGTAATTTCTACAGTATTTCAAACAATTGTTTGCAAAAGGAAAAACTGTTTGCAATTTCAGCTGAAATGTGAAAATTAATGAAAACGCATTACTTTTTTAACTTTCTTTTTCATAATTTTATTAACAAGTTTATTCTTAATAGCTACAACAAGAAAAAAAATAACACAATTCAAAAACAAATTTAGGAAAAAAAAAAACAAAAATAACAAACATATTCATATTTTTATTTTACAATTAATTGTTTGCAAAATGCAAAAATAGCATAAAAGGAAACGAAATTAACGGTTTTCCGATGTTTCGTTACTAATTTCCAGTACAATAACAAATTCCCCTTCCGTTGTGAAATTGGTAGCTATTTATGAATCATTTGTACAGCGTTTGCCGAGTAGTAAGCAATTTTAAAATGCCTGGAAACCGAACTGAATAATAAAATAATAGAGTTTTTTTTTTTTTTTTTTTTTTTTTTTTTTTTTGTCGTAGGTTTTTGTCACACTACACTGGAGCACTCAGACTCAAAACTGGTCCATTGTACTACCAGGCAGCAACCTACTTTTACTGAAATTTCCTGGTCTTCCGAAGGAAGACCAGCAGGCGCTTCTGTGATGAGGAGCCTACATCATCAGCTCTCACCTCATCAGCGCCGAATAACTGCCACCTGATCCGAGCAAAGGCGGGACAATGGCAGAGGAAGTGCTCTGCAGTGTCATCGTCTTCTCCACAGGCGTCACAGAGGGTTTCGTCACTTAGGCCAAGCACACTTAGGTGTTTGGCGAAAGTGTAGTGCCCCGTTAGTACGCCAATAAGTTGTCTGCAGTCTTTTCTGTTAAGAGATAACAAGAAAGCCGCGGATTTCTTACAGACGTTGGGGAGCATGCGCTTGGTTTGTCTACATCCTGGAGAGTCATGCCACCTGCGGTTGTGCTCTCGAAAAGCCCAACCATCGATGGAAGCCCTAACCGAGGACGCGGGCAGTCCCAGCGTAGGTTCAGGTCCTGAGAAGGCCTCATCTGATCCTCGCCTAGCAAGTTCATCAGCGATCTCATTTCCCGTGATCCCGTGGTGCCCGGGAACCCAGACAAGTCTTACCGAATTCAATCTACCGATCAAATTCAGAGAAGACTTGCATTCCTGAACTATTCTGGAAGTGGTTAAAATAATAGAGTTAATTTATTTCAACTATTATGACGGGAAATCTCCTAAAGAAATAGCCCAAATGTTGTCAGTTAAATTGAGGACTGTGCACAACATTATAAATCGGGCAGTAAAAGGAAATCGATTGGAGTTGAGAAATTCTGGAGGCCGACTTTTGCACCGCATCACATCGCACAGCCGGCAGAGCTCTGGAATGACGTAATTTTTTGTGATGAGACAAAAATGATGTTGCATTACAATTTCAATTTCAAGTTATTAAGTGTGTATACTTTAACATAATGCTAGAAGATAGAAGTATCTTTTAGAAGCATATAAAAGAAGTAGCATAGAAACAAAACTACAAAGTAAATATAGAATTGAAAGTAGAAAGATAAATTAGATAAAATTAAATTAAAAATAATTATTAAAAATATAAAGTTTAAAAATGAATGCGTCTACATTAAGTTAACTTATATTGTGATACTGTTACCAGAAATATGGGAAAATAGTTTTCTCTCGAATTCGGCGATGGAATTTATCGTCTGCAATTCAGGCGGAATGTCTTCCACAGGCGAATTGCAGATATGAAGAAGGAGTGTTCTCCAATGCAATGAGTGAAGCGGGGAAGAATTAATTTCAAACCATGTAAAGAATGCGCAAATGTAAGAAAGTCGTGTAAATAATTATGACATTTGTGGTGAATAATTTTGTACAATTTCAGAATATTACGATAACTCAGAAAATCGTCCAGGTTTAAGCGAAGAACTTTAGTTTTTAACTGAAATACGCTACAATATCTGGGGACATTATAAATAAAACGAACACAGTCATTAAAATCTTCATTTAGTCTTCTTTTACATTCATAGTCAAAATAAGGATACACGAAACAGTTATATGTAAAAAAAGGCAATAGTAAACTCTTAAAAAGACGAATTTTCAATTGTTCATTTATTAGGTAAGCTGAATGTCATACGACTGGATGGCGCAGTTGGTTAAGTGCCTGCCCCAAGTTCGAGGGGTCTCAGGTTCGATTCCGAAATCGGTCCAGTCAGCATTTGCCGTTGGGATCAAATTAACGGCATTGAAGTAGGTTAGAACTATAGGAGAAGGTTAGAACTATGGGGGAAAGTTCACCTACATTAAATGTGCCTCGTGAATATATAAGACTTGTAGATTTCGATGGGTTCAGTTTCAATTTATAGAGTATTGACCACTCTACTATGTTACTGAGATCTTCATTAACTCTTGTTACAGTTAGTTTGGCTGGGCCACAGTGACGGTGAGTAGGACTGCGGGACGCTTGCGGTTGCACGGCCTAGCTCGTCGGACGGGGCGGTTCTTGTCCTCCCACTCGTACACCACCAGCTTGCAAACAAAAAAATCTCGTGCCTAAAGCTAGCTAAAAGAAGATAGAAGAAAGTGAAAGGATAGAGAGAGAAGAAAGCCTAATACACTAACTGTTTAGTAATTAATTATTTATTTTTTGAACCAATATTAATCAATGTACATTAGAATGTTCAAGTTATTTTTTATTTACATAACATGTATGTACCTACATATAATACCTATTAATTTGTAAATTTACCCTATGTTCAGTATAGTTTTCCATATTGTTTTTTTTTCCTTTTTTGTATGCTTCGCTCTTGGTGCACTTATCTCACTTGCAAGTACCCACAGGTACGCACAGCGTAAATTGCAATTGAGCATAAGGAGAGTAATACCGTTGGTTTTGCTCCTTCGATCAGCCTCGATGCTATTTCGCGATTATAACTCATTCTCTTTTGTCCACAACCACCAAGCGCGAAATATCGTTGACGCGTATTGCACAATTGAATTGCTTGATACAATAAATTTTTTTGTAACGATTAGAAAATTTGCTTTTGATTGATTTACTATCAAAATTGGTCCTTCGAGAGCCGGATTACTTTATCGATTTAATTGAATTCGTTAATATTTGGTGGTTGTTGGACGTCGAATTTCTGCAGATAAGTACACGTGCAAATCTGATTACTGTTTGATTTTTGCTCCTTTTTGTTGGATATTGTTGGGGCTCGATTTGCTGCTGTGTTTCACTTCCTGTTAAGAATTTGTGATTGTAAGGAAATTTTGATCGTGATTTTGATTGATGAACTGCAGAAATCTTCGGTGTACATTTCGTTTTGTTGTTAGACATTGAGAAGTATTTCAATTACACTGTGGGTACCATGGAAGCTTTAAAACAAGCACGTGGTCATTATAAGGGATCAATTACTCGCGTTTTCACCTTTTCTCAAAATATTCCTCCGAATGTGCATGTGCTAGAACTAGAAGTGCGTCTAGAAAGACTTGAAAAAGCGTGGAAAGACATGTGTGCTAGCCAATCGTCTCTTTTCCAGTACCATGCGGAAGAGGGATATAATTATATAGAGGCTGAATTTGAAGTCGTTGAATCGAAGTACATTACCGCGAAATGTGCTTTATTGAAAAGCATTAAGGACTTGACTCCGGTATCAAATGCACCGCAAGATACGTCTTTAACAGAGCTAATGGCTTCTCAAAATAAAATCCTGGATAGGTTAGGAAAGACAACTTTATCTAGCAATAAAGATTCGTCGTCGGTAGTGCTACAACCCATGAGTTGTTACACCTTTCTCCGGGGACTATCGGGAGTGGCCCGGTTTTTGCGATGTGTTCATGCAGACTATAGACTGCCATGCAAAACTGTCAGGTGCTCAAAAATTTCGTTACTTGAAATCGGTCTTACATGCCGACGCGTTTCTTCTATTGAACGGTATAAACATTTCGGACTCGAACTACTTGCTTGCTTGGGAGAAATTGGAACGTCGGTACGATAAGCCGCTGTATATTATCAACGCACTTGTTGAGCAATTTTTAAAGCTACCAAGCGTTAGTAGTGGCGATTAGTAGTGGTGCGGCGTTCGTCGCACACATGCTCGGTTACACATATCTGGAATTACGTCTGTTGAAGCTGGCGTGACTCAAGGTGTGGTGAATTTAACTTTAAGATCTTGCATTAATTCGCATTCAGTTGACATCAAGGCCTACATCCTGAACAAAATTACATCCCAAACTCCCTCGTTTTCATTGAAATGTTCCAACTTTTCTTTCCTCCAAGACCTCCCATTAGCTGATGCAGGATTCCAAACTCCTGGGTGCATCGATATCTTGTTGGGAGCCGATAAGGCATGGAGTATTCTGCAAGGTGGACATCGTTCTGATGAGGAAGGAAAACTCGTTGCTCATGAAACAGTTTTTGGATGGGTGGTTTCGGGTTGTTTGCCGCAACAACAGATTCTTTCGCTGCATGCAAGGGTTGACCTGGACGTATTGTTAAGGTCCTTTTGGGAAATAGAGGAGATTCCGAGGAAATCGTCTTTGGCATTGGATGAGGATGAAATTGATCTTAAGTTTGCCGAAACCCTTACGAGAACGTCAGACCATCGATATATGGTAGAACTTCCGTTTCGTCAGGAGAATGTGAAATTTGCTAACACCATATCGGGGGCTTTATCAAGATTTTTCGCTATGGAACGTCGGTTTTCGCGTGACGAAGGTTTAAAGGTGGAATATCATAAGTTTATGAAAACTTATTTGGAGTTAGGACATATGGAGTGCATTCCAGAGGATGAAATAGAGCCTACCTCGGGAAGTGTCTTTTATTTGCCTCATCACGCGGTTGTAACTAACAAAATTCGTGTAGTCTTTGATGGTTCCTATAAAGATGTCAAAAATTGCAGCCTTAATGAAATGCTTCATGTTGGAACACCTCTTCAACGAAATTTGGTAAATGTGTGCTTACGATTTCGCTTGCATCGGTTTGTGTTCTGCGCGGACATTGTTAAAATGTTTCGGCAAATTTGGGTGCATCCGAAACATCGAAATTTCCAAAGGATTGTGTGGAGAGAATCCTCAGATAGCCCCATTTCGCATTTCCGCCTATGCACTGTGATTTATGGCACATCGCCTGCCCCTTACTTGTCAATGAAGGTTCTACGCCAAATAGCACTTGACTATAAGCAACAGTATCCGTTAGCGTCGCATGCTATCTTACACGATATGTATGTTGACGATCTAATGACAGGTGCAGATTCGTTGTCAGAGACACTTGAGCTAAAAAGGCAAATTATAGAAATGTTATCATGCGGAGGTCTACAACTCAGCAAGTGGAGCTCAAATTGTTGGGAGATTTTGCGAGAAATCGATTGTAAGGACGATATTTCACTGGATTTGAACACTTCAGCGCAGTTCACAAAGATTCTTGGTTTGATTTGGAACCCACTTCGTGACACCTTCACTTACAAAATCAATTTACCTGAAAAAGCAAAGCATACAAAGCGAAAACTACTTTCAGAGACTGCAAAGATTTTCGATCCCTTGGGCTTTTTGGCTCCTTCCACTATAGTATTGAAAATATTGTTTCAGGAGCTATGGGTCTCAAGGCCGAAAGTAGATTGAGATGATCCCTTACCCATGGAAATAGCAGAGAAATGGAAGCAGTATCGAGAGGATTTGACCTATTTCGAAAACGTTAGAATTTCTCGAAGGTTTTCTCTAAATTCTAAAACGTTGGAGTTGATAGGATTCTCCGATGCCTCTGAAAAGGCTTATGCTGCGGTGATTTACTGTCGTAGTACTGGGGTAGGTGGTGTGGTGCAGGTGGAATTAGTGGCTGCGAAAACCCGTGTTGCTCCGGTGAAGCTACTGTCAATTCCACGCTTGGAACTTTGTGGAGCTCTGCTGTTGTGTCGTCTGTTCAAACTCATTCAAGCGTCTTTGGATGAAATACCGATTCGGGTTAGTGCGTTTTGTGATTCGCAGATCGTGTTGTATTGGCTATCTTCTCCTCCTCGACGATGGAGTACATTCGTAGCCAACCGTACCTCCGAAATTATCTCGTCGTTACCGCGTTCTTCGTGGAATTACGTGCGTTCTGCTGAAAACCCGGCTGATTGCGCATCCAGAGGACTTACTCCAAAATCCCTAATAGACTTCGAGTTATGGTGGAAAGGCCCGGCATGGTTATCCAAATCGTATGATTATTGGCCGACTAATTGTGAAATTACTCCTGAGAATATACCTGAGGAAAGAAAGGTAATTAAGGCTCATGTCACCGTTTCGATTGAACACTTTCTTGAAAATCTTTCGGTTCAGGTTTCCAATTGGAAAAGGTTGCTCCGAATTATCGGATATGTTCGTCGTTTCGTGCGGTTATGTCGGTCGACTGAATTCGAAAGAAAACGTGGATATTTAACACTTTCGGAATTTCGTCTCGCAAAACAGGATTGTCTCCGGTGGGTTCAAAGCGAATTTCGGACTGAAGTAACTTCCCTAAAGGCTAATAAGTGCGTTCCCAAGACTTCCAAATTGCTCTCGCTATCGCCGTTTTTAGATAGTGCTGGTTTATTGCGCGTGGGTGGCAGGATTTCTAACGCTGTGCATGTTCCGTATAACGTAAAACATCCTGTTATTCTACCGAAAAACCACCGGGTTACCGAATTGATACTCTTAGATGCACATAAGAATTTTTTGCATATCGGTGTTTCGGGTCTGTTCGCGTTAATTCGCCAAGAATTCTGGATCGTTGGTAGTAGAAACATGATTCGGAAATTGGTGCACGACTGCATTACGTGTTTCCGCCAACGACAATCTACGTCCACGCAACTAATGGGAAATCTGCCATCCGTACGGGTAAATCCATCTTTCGCATTTGAACACACCGGATGTGACTACGCAGGTCCCATAAGTCTTCGTTTGTCCAAAGGAAGGAAGCCAAAAGTGGCCAAAGGATATATTTGCTTGTTCATTTGCATGGCTACGAAGGCTCTCCACCTCGAAATGGTTTCGGATCTCACTACGGATGCATTCCTGGCAGCGCTTAAGAGATTCATCGCAAGGCGTGGTAAATGCAGCGTGATATATTCCGATAACGGAACAAATTTTCAAGGAGCAGCTCGTGTTCTATCGGAAATGCATAAGTTGTCCAATCACAGACACATATAACGAAGGTTTCAGAAAAGTTAGCAGCTGAAAGTATCGAGTAGAATTTCATTCCCCCGCATAGTCCTCACTTTGGTGGGCTATGGGAAGCGGGGGTGAAATTAGTGAAACAACATCTTCGTCGAGTAATTGGCAGTAATATTTTAACATTTGAAGAAATGTGTACACTGTTAGCTCAAATCGAAGCCCTCTTGAACTCTAGGCCTCTTTGTGTGTCGTCTGATTTAGACCTTGATCCACTAACACCTTCTCATTTTTTGATAGGCAGACCATTTACAGCAATTCCAGAACCGAATACACTCGAGACACCAATTAACCGTCTGGGAAGATGGGAACTGATCCAGAACATGATGCAGGGGTTCTGGCGAAGATGGCAAACCGACTACTTGACCTCGTTGCAGCAGCGCCCAAAATGGAGAGCATCCACCAACAACATCAGTGTAGGCGATATGGTAGTGGTCAAGGAGCCAAATCTGCCACCCTCACAGTGGTTACTGGGCAGAATTCACCAAGTGTTTCCAGGCCAAGATGGACTCGTACGGGTTGTTGAAGTGCGTACTAAGAATGGCATATTTAAGCGGCCCATCACCAAACTGGCGGTTCTACCAGCTTCCTGAAATTCTTTCAGCGGCGGCGGCATGTTTAGTAATTAATTATTTATTTTTTGAACCAATATTAATCAATGTACATTAGAATGTTCAAGTTATTGTTTGTTTACATAACATGTATGTACCTACATATAATACCTATTAATTTGTAAATTTACCCTATGTTCAGTATAGTTTTCCATATTGTTTTTTTTTCCTTTTTTGTATGCTTCGCTCTTGGTGCACTTATCTCACTTGCAAGTACCCACAGGTACGCACAGCGTAAATTGCAATTGAGCATAAGGAGAGTAATACCGTTGGTTTTGCTCCTTCGATCAGCCTCGATGCTATTTCGCGATTATAACTCATTCTCTTTTGTCCACAACCACCAAGCGCGAAATATCGTTGACGCGTATTGCACAATTGAATTGCTTGATACAATAAATTTTTTTGTAACGATTAGAAAATTTGCTTTTGATTAATTTACTATCACTAACAGACCACGGACGGACAACTAAAAGATAGGAAAGTGAAGAGAAAGAAGAGACAGGAAAGAGGAAGAGAAAGGTGTTCAAGGTCTATGCCTTTATTACCGAAAGAGAACGGAAGGAACTCGCGGAGCTAAGCTAAGTAACCTAGACTACACCTAAACTAACCTAACCTAACTTAAAACTATACCTAAACTAAATCTAACCTATCTTAAAACTACCTAGCTTAGCCCTACACGAAGCAACACCCTTCTAGTGTCGTTTGGCGATGCAGGTTCGTAAAGAACCCGAGGTTGCCTGTTGTTGTTGGCACAAGTACGCCTGCCCACCCCATTATGTCATTCGACATGCCCTTCGCTATCTCCCTTGGTGAAATATTGTGGGAGATAGCCCCTTAGCGGAGACGTTCCACAGCCCCCTGTCGACGTTCCACAGTTCCCCTGTCGACTACCCCGAAGAAGGACGGCCTTCCCTTACCCTACACACACATATTGGCAACGATGACTTTACTCCATTAAATAAGACATCCTAAATTAATTTCAAAACAAATCAATCCATTTTATTAAAGAAAAATGGAAAATATATGAAAAAAATATAAAAAAAAGATTAAAAACTTAGCCTATACGAAATAACAAAGTATGAAAATTAAAAAAAAAAGAAAAAACAAGAAAATTCAAATCGAACAAAAGGGTTCTAACCCTGGCTAAAGCTACGGACGTCACTCAACATAAAGAGGTTTCCAATAGTTGAAACCTGCACTCACCGTTCTTGTTAACCCCCGACGTCCTGCGCGCAGCACTATGAAGGATTGTACCTGTGAAAAAGTCGGTAATTGTGGGGTGAAATCCCTCTTTTCCCGGACACTCACAATCACTAGCACTAAAGCCAGAAATATGTACACTTCTCCATTTATATTTAAAAACTTAAAACCAAACCTACTGATAAGCAATTAAAAAAAACTCATAAACAAAATCAAAGATAAAAAAGGTACACAAACTTAATAAAAAAATAAAATGTGAATTTATGTAAAAAGAACTGCAGCACTGCTTCAAAATGTTGGCTCTATCTTCTTCGTAGTCCTGCAGTCTCAGATGAAGACTCTTTTTTTCAACCAGCGGAGTCTCATCGTCGTCAAGTTTTGTCAGGGATTTTATTTCCCCAGGTGGCGGCGGGTTTCCGGGACCTCCATCTTCGTTGACGGATTCTTCCCGGTCATTCCGCCAACCATCCTGTTTCCCTGACAGGCTGCACAGTTTATGGACAGGTTACCCTGACCGCACGAGAAACAGGTCAGGGTAAAAGCGGACGGACATATATTTGGAGCGGTAGCTACAATCTCGCTCTGCGCGTTATCGTCACGTCGCGTCCGTTCGTTGTTGTATTGTGCCCTAGTCGACCTGTTCGTGTTTGTGTGGTTTGTCGGTCTAGTCGGTCGTCTAGGCTGGAGTGTTGCTACCTCAAAGTCCTCGTCAACGACTTCCCTCTCATCTTCGACTTCTACCTCACTAATACCTCGTCTAAATCTGTTTTCCCTATTCGTTAAATGTTTTTCTGCACGCCTACATTCATCTCTTAGATCTCGGATGCTGTCAATCCTGCATCCGAAGATCAGCGTCGCTATTCTATTCGTAATATTAGACCTCAGGATAGAAACTAGGTCTTCCTCTCGGGGTCTATTCCTCATTCGAAGTACCATACTTCTAATGTCCACATAGAAATCGTCGACGGTCTCTTGGGGTCGTTGTCGCCGTTCCATAATGTCCCTCAGAATTTTGTGGTCATTCTTATTATCTTTGAACTGTCTGGTCGGCTCGCTTTTGAGATCGTAGTAATTTAGAAATTCGTCACCCTCGGACTCTTCCATGTACTGCCAGTACCACTGTTCTGCAGGGCCCGTCACTAAATGGTGAAAGTTATTAAATAGCTGTTATTAAATAACAGTCCGTTCTTCTGCTGCAACATCTCTATTCTAAAGATGAAGCTGTCCACCGACATTGTCTTATTTGTTCCGTCGAATTTGACTCCCCACTTGTTCACATCGACTTTTGTCCAAGATTCTTGGGGAGTCATTTCGTGTTGACAAGTGCCGCGTCTTTCCTCGCGCCGCCCTGTTGGTCTTGTCGGCGTCCGTTGTTTTGCTTCTGTCGTGTAATCGTCGCGTCCACTTAAATCTGGTCGTTTACGATCGCTGCGGTGGTGGGTGGAGCTTTCCAAGTCCTGAATTTTGGAGTTCAGAATCTTCATATTGTTCTGGAAAGTCCGTATCAACTGAGCTATACTACCAGTGAAGGCCGACACCAATTCCTTCTGACTCTTCATCATCTTCACCATCTTCTTAAAGTGGCGGTTAATGGCCACGTCGTCGTCTCTAATCTTATCGCTAAGATTAGCGATGTCGGTCCTCCTCCTTCGTCGATTTGCCTCGTACCGTTCAGATTTTCTCTTTTCTCCCAATTGTCCGTCCGTTTTTGTCCTTCCGTCATCTGGTGTCTTCCGTCCTCGTGAAGTCTCGAAGGGGCTGCTCCCTCCAGCTCCTCATCTTCTTCATCAGAGAAGATGGGCTGGGTTACCTTCTTTCCTTGTCGTCGGCCCTTGTCGGTGGGAGGATAAAGATCATCTCTCAGGTACGCGTCTTGCTTAAAATCCACAGGTGGTTCTTCGAACAGGTCCGTCAGTCCAGCCTTAACCGCCTGTCGCGTGATTCGTCGCGTCGTTGTCGCCATCTCCGAGGTGCCTTTCGGAATTATGCCCTTTGGAAATGCGTCAGTTTCTTCGTTTGTGCTGTAAACTGCTTGTTCCATTTTGATATTGTATTTAGTGTATGTTTACCTGTTTACCTGTTTACCTGTTTTTATTGTATTTTGTAAGTTTTATTATTTATAATAATGTTAACTATTTGTCTGTGTGAATGAATTTAAAATATTATAGGTACTTTTAATTCTAAATTTTTGAGGATTGTTTACTTGTAAGTTGTAGATATGTTTATGAACTGATAATTAACTGTAAGTATGAATACGTTTTTTAATGTTTTATATATGGTTTTTATATATCTATATGATTGCCTTTGTATGTGTAGGATAAAAGTCGATTTTCCGGAAAACATTCTCCGAGTAGGTAAAACCGACAGATTTATGGAACGTCACGCTCGGCTGTGACTAATTCCTCGGATACTTGACGAGTGCCGGTGATCAACTTCTCTACCCAAACACATGCAAACTTTAAAAAGTCGAAACCGTTTGAAAGGCTGGCTGGGATATCAGATGATGATCTCCCAAACACGAGCTAAGCTTCCAGACTCAGTGTCCACACCTCACAAAGAATCGGGTTTTGAAACCCTGCATTCTTGGACAGCAGTCAACACTTAAGTCTTTTCACCCGCTCCGTTCTTTGCCTCTGCATTAGCCTCCGACTACCTCACGAGATCCTCTAGCCTAAGCCTGAGGATTGGACAGCCGTCTTCAGCTGATGACTAAACAAAGAAACCTTGACGACTTTGAACACATACGAGTAGAGAGATAGAAAAGTAAAACTATAGGAAGAAGGAAATAAACTAATTCAAGAGTTTCGAGGCTATCGAGAGTCCAAGGTGATGACCTTCGGAAAGAGAGAGTGAAAATCATCCCCTTGAAGTCACGATTGTGCCTCAAGCCGGTGTGTCCCGGCAACATAGTGTGGTTGCCACTACAGCAGCGACACTCGTTTCTGAGACATTTTGGAAGGGCTGCTCCCTCCAGCTCCTCATCTTCTTCATCAGAGTAGATGGGCTGGGTTACCTTCTGTTGTGGTCGGTGGGAGGATAAAGGTCTTCCTTTAGGTACGCGTCTGGTACATAATCCACAGTTGGTTCTTCGAACAGGTCGCGTCGTCGCCATCTCTGAGTGGCCTTTTGGAATCGCGCCTTCGTATCTGCCGTGTTCTTGCTTTGTGTCGTGAGCTTTACCTTGATTTTCTAGATTCATTTTGTATTTAATTGTAGTTTTTGTGTTTGTTTTAATTTGATCTATATATTTATTCTAGATTTATTGTAATTCAAAGTTTAAGAAAATTATGTTTAAGTGTGTTTAATTTACTTAGAGTATATAATATGTTTGTAAGTTGAATTGTATGTATCGAGTAATATTGTTTTGTTAATTATATGTCTTAATGTGTTTAAATGTATAATAAATTAATGTTTTGAATGTGTTTATGTTTTAGTTTAATAGTATGTTTTATTTATGGTTTTAATGTATGCATAATTGCCTTAGTGTGTGTAAGAAATAAGGGTCGGTTTTCCGGAAGCCTTTCTAAGGGATAGTGAAACCGACAGCGACAATATATGTCCGTCCGCTTTTCATACTCTGACCTGTTTCTCGTGCGGTCAGGGTAATCTGTCCTTAAATTGTGCAGGCTGTCAGAGAAACAGGAGGGTTGGCAGAATGACCGGGACGCGTCCGTCAACGAAGATGGAAGTCCCGAAAACTCACCGCCACCTGGAGAAATAAAATCCCTGACAAAACTTGACGACGATGAGACTCCGCTGGTTGAACAAAAGAGTCTACATCTGAGGCTGCAGGAGTGTGAAAAAGATAGACTTAGGATTTTAGGTGAAGATATGACGAGGAATTACAAAAAGCTTAAGAGGCTAAGGGAGAAATGTGCAATATATAGACGAAGCAAAAGAAAGATTGCTGAAACTGTTTTGAGTGTAAATGACGATAATAGGCCCTACGCGAAAGCTAAGATAGCAGGTGAAGAGATGCTGGGCCTATTAGATAGCGGAGCTTCAATTAGTTGCCTAGGAAAAGGGGCTAGGGAGTTCATTGACAGGAACGATATCCAGCCCGAGAAACGATATCAAGCCTCCAACAAAAATTATATTTTGGAATCGACTTTTGGAGCGCGTTCAACATCGCTCCAAACATAATCGCTGAGTTGGACAGACGATCACCAAGCACGAACGTACCTAGGAAAAAGTAAGGCTAAAATGACACACCCTAGCTAGGTTAAGTATAGATTTTTTTATTTATCTACACATTTATATATATAGTTATTTATTTATTTATTTACAGAGTTATTTATTTATTTATTGTTAGAGTTATTTATTTATTTACATTATTTTTTGTATTTATTTAGTTTTATCTGTGATATTAAGTTAAGTATGTACCTAGTTGAGAGGAAGGGGACAGCAGATCTCGCCCAACCAAAGGTGTACGACAAAACAAAAAAGCACCCTCAACTTGGGAGTTGCGATAAGTTATTTGTGGTATTTTTTTTATAGGCTTAGGTTTATGTTTATATGTTCATAAGTGTTAGAGCCCGGCTAACTCAGTCGGTAGAGCATGAGACTATTTATCTCAGGGAGTTAGCCCTTGCCACACGTAAACACCGGCATTGTAAAAGGATAAACTGTTGCATTTGCAGCCTTCCTTTTTTTTAAGAGGCCGGTTTACGCACGACCACTCTAAAACCGTCATCGACCCTGTTGCGGCAGGCTGCATATGCAGCAGTTTATCTAAAAAGAAAAAAACAAATATTTAGGTTATTAGTCCTTATGTATGTATGACTTACCAAACAAATTCCAATTCCGCGATTCCTTCCAGTCCAGTCCTCGAATGACCTGTAATGTACAAATTGTATAGAATGTTTATTTTATATATGATATAATTTATTTAATTAATACTTACCACCAAACAAGTTAAATTAATACTAGTAATTTCAATACAGATCAAAACTAACTTGTTTTGTTGCATTTGTTGAGATCTGTCAAACTGACAAAGACGGACATATGTACGAGTATGTTCGAATTCAAACTGACAAGGACGGACATATGCATGCTGTAGAAGTCAGCACTTTGTAAAGCACATAATGGAAGTGCAAGACGATATTCACACGATGCATTTTGCGGTGTGAACATGGAAAAAACAGAAAACAACATGGAACATGGAACAAACGCAAATTTGTCAATTTGGAAGTTTTGCAAAGAAGACAAGAAAAATAAAGATTCTTGGTAGAACGGAGAAAGGAATCGGCAGTGTTTTAAAAAGTGGCGAAATTTAATAAAATTTGTATACTCATTAATTATTAAATTATCCATAAATATAATAATAGAGCGTGTGTGGACTTTATTAAACAAAAGAGAGAGAGAAAACTCGACAGTTTAGCAAAATCAAGACAAAGAATCATATACGTACGTGCTACGAAAGTTGACATATTATATACACGCGTTACATACAAAAAAAAACAAAAGTATTAGCATACAAAAGTGGAGTTGCATTAAGTGCCATGTATTCGCTAGAATTCAAACACATGCAAAACTACACGAAACTTCGTCGCTGCGAAACTAAGACGAAGTTGTGACGAGACATATCCATCCGAGGAATCCGAAGTGGAGAACAGTTTGTGCCGATCTTGAAGTGCCTGTGTGGCAGGAATGTGCAGTGCCCGGAGGAGCTGGAGCTGATTTTTTTTTTGTTATTCTTGAATTCCAAAGTTTTTTTTTGACAATTACTTAATTAGTTTTGATTTAATTTTAGCTTGGATTGTACTACGTAAATTAGGTTTTTTTTTAATTTTTACATACACAACTGATCAAAATAATAGATACACCTCCAAATACCTTACATTTCTCGTTTTTAGCGTAGCACAATGAAAGAAATGGTTAAAGTTCGCAAAAAAAGCTAATATATTTGAATTCTATACACTTTTTAAAAACTTAAAGACTTAACAATATTTTCAGTATTAACGTTAATAATTTTTTTATGAAGATAAAATTGTTTTAGCACATAAAAATCGTGTGATCAAAAAAATAGATACATAGATTACATAGATAGATTGTGATTAAAATTCAATTATATCATAATTTGTTTGCGAGTTTTTGTCAAAAATGTTTAAAATATTTTATTGTAATTGCTTGGTATCAAATAAGAAAAAGGAAATGAACATTTTAGGTTTACCATGGCTCGAAATAGTCAATGCAATACAGAAGAGTAAGTTTTGCTTCTTTCGCACATAAAAAAAAAGAAAATCTCAGCGTGAAATCGCGAAATGTGTGTAACGATCACTTTATTTAGCGCAAAATATTTTAAAAGCTGCAAAAAGAATTTCATGGCAAATCGAAAAAAATCGAACCCCGCGGATGATCGCCGTATAATAATGCTATCAAAAACTGACCCTTTTAAGTTATCAAAAGCTATTTCCGCAGGAATTAACAACATCGTTAGTGCTCCAAGAGTTCGTGCTGGCTTACAAAAAGCCAAACTTCTCGGACATATAGCTAGGAAAGTTCTCTTAATGAGAAAAAAAAAATTAAGCATGAGGCTACAGTTTGCCCTGACACATGCAAACAGGACGAGCGATATCTGTGAAAATAAATGGCGAAATATTTTGTTGAGCGACGAAACAAAGATTAATATCTTTGGAAATTACTGTGAAAAGAATGGAGAGATTCTCGAGGCAAGTAATTCCATAACCGTTGCATAAAAAATACAGTGGAACATGGAAGCGGCAACATAATGGCCTCGGGATGTTTTTCTTAGAATGATGTTCGTCCCATATTCCAGACTACAAACAATACGACGGCAGCCGAGTACACAGACATTTTGCAAATCGTAATGCTATCAAACGCCAAAAAAAACATGCCTCTGCATTGGGTTTTTCAGCAGAATAACGACCCAAAGCATACTTTCACACTAGTAAAAAAAGCTTTGTTCACAACATAATCGACCTGCTAGCTTGGCCAAGTCAATCTCTAGACCTAAACTTTATTGAAAACGTGTGGACGCATCTAAAGAAGAAATTGTAGTAGTAGTAGTATAGTTTATTTAGTATTATATACCATTTAAGAATTCATACAATTTAAAATAATTTACAATTTCTTGTTTTATAAACATAATAATTTAAAAAATTTAACATATTAATTTAACATAGAGAACAAAAACAAATAGGAATATGCGTGTGCATTACATTAGTTTACATTTGATTTCAAATAATTTAAACACTTTCTCTTAAAAATATTGAAATTTCTTTCGAATTTTATATCACTTGGCAATGAGTTGAATGTTTCAAGTCCTTTATGTTGAATAATACCTTGAGCAGCTGTTGTATTTCTGAGGACAAGCCTGAAGTCTTCAGCGTTGCGCAGTGTGTACGGTTGCGATTCACCAACACTCTTCAGTTCACCCGTAAGATAGCTTGGAGCAAGCCCGTGCTTCATCATGAAGACCATCTTCAGTGTATTGTATTTCCATCTTTGCTTTATGTTCAACCACATTAATGTACGAAGCATCCAGTTCACTTCCGTATATCTATTACAAAATAGAATACTTCTCATTGCTTTATTCTGTAATTTTTGGAACCTCTCTATATGTCCAAGATTACAGCATGAGTATAATAGAGATGAACAGTATTCAAAATGCGGTTTTATAATAGTGTTATAAACTTTTATAGCTGTAAGTATGTTCATTTTCTTTCTGATTCTTTGGAAGAAACCTATCTTTTTACCAATTTTTTTGCACATGCAGTCAACATGATGATTTAAATTTAGTTTATTGTCTATTATAATGCCAAGATATTTTATACTGGTAACACTCTCTATTTCACTATTATTTATCATTATTTTGTGCTCTTCATTAGTATGTATTTCCATTAACTTTGTTTTTTGTTCATTTAGTTTTAATTTGTTCATTTGAAGCCATAGCGATACTCTCTGAATATCTTCTGTCATTTTATCCTTGCATTCTACTGCATTTCTACCTTCTGCGTAAATAAGTGTATCATCTGCATATAGCACAATCTTACACTTTTTAACAACCATCGGAATATCATTTATATATAGTATAAATAGCAGCGCTCCCAGAATGGAACCCTGTGGTACACCAAAGTTGACATTGAGTTGATTTGATACGTGGTTATTCACTTTTGTTTGCTGCGTTCTGTTTGATAGAAATGACTTAAACCAATTTAGTTCTACATCTCTTATGCCATACATATACAATTTTTGAATTAATATCTC
The DNA here is from genome assembly GCA_930367185.1 of Myathropa florea. Classification (NCBI taxonomy): domain Eukaryota; kingdom Metazoa; phylum Arthropoda; class Insecta; order Diptera; family Syrphidae; genus Myathropa; species Myathropa florea. The sequence goes on along the minus strand of OV884004.1, from coordinate 44,818,262 downwards.
TCTGTCAATCGTTTCAAAGGCTCTTTTAAAATCGAGAAATAATGCAAGTATCTTCTTTTTTGATCCACTTCCTTTCCATTCATTGATCACATGGTTCACAGCAGTTTCACAAGAATATCCTTTTCTGAAACCAGATTGGTATTCTGATAGTATATCATTTTCTTCCAGATATTTCACCAATTGTTGTTTTATAACTGATTCGATGATTTTTTCACATGTTTATAATGTGTTTATAGGTCTAAAATCTTCACATTTTTTTGAATTTTTAATTTTTTCAACTGGTGTAATCATAGTGTTTTTCCATACCTCAGGAAACTCGCCTGTATTTAAAGATGTATTGATAATTTTTAAAATGGTTTCTCCCACCGCTGTCCAGTTATCAAGAAGTATCTTTGGATTTACTAATAATCTAATGATTTCCTTCAAATCGGATAATGTTATTTGATGAAATTTAAGTCTACACGTTAATGACGGCACATAGTTTTCATATTGGACATTTCTTATTGATTCACTAATCTCTATTATACTGTTTACAAAGTATTTGTTAAATTTTCTCGCAATTTCCTCACTTTCGTTGTAGTTCATTCTATCAAATATTATATTCTTAATTTTGTGTTTTTGTTGGTTTAACACTAATTGTTTTATTTGAGTCCACATCTTTTTAGGAGTACTTGCGGAGCTTATTTTGTTATTTATGTAGCTATTTTTTGTATCTTTGAGTCTATTTTTATAATGGTTTCTAATCGCCTTGTAGTCTTCCCAACTTCCGTAGCTATTTGTTGTTTTTGCTTCGATATATTTTTCAATCTTATACCTTTTAATGGTTTTTAATTCTCCGTTAAACCATTCATTTGTTATATTTTTTGATGTATTGTTTTTTGTTTTTGTAAACTTTTTCGCCATAGCTTTAAAAATCTCTTTTAATTTTTTTGCATTTTCGTTTAAATCATCGCTGCTGTGATACTGTATGGTTATTTGACTTAATTCTCTTGCATACATTTCTTTACGATAATGGAATACTTCGACTTGTTTGTTGTCCTCAACGATATTTCTATTATGTAAAATGATCTGTATGCTCTCATGATCAGCTATATTTAAGTCTTTTCTGGTTTCTACACTTAGCATGTTAACATTTGATATTACGTAATCTATTATTGTCTTAGACTCGCTTGTTATTCTTGTGGGATTATTCACTTTTTGCACAAGACAGTTATCATCAAGTATTCTTTCAATTTCCCTCTTGGAGCATTCGTTTTTTGACCAGTCTATGTTAAAATCCCCAGCTATTATAATATCATTTGCTGAGTCAGTAACTTCTTCAATATAATCTTTAAAGAAAATGCAAAAGTCTCTTTCAGAGCAGTTTGGAGATCTGTAGATAGCCACTATGGTTACTTTTACGTTTTTGTAGCTAATTTTACATTCAAGCAACCATCTTTGGTAATCCTCTGCTATATGTTTCGTGTTTATAATATTCCAGTGATTTTTTATATATATAGTTGTACCCCCTGTTCTTTTGTGTGAGCAAATACTTACCAAAACAGACTAACAGTGATAATTTGTTCAAAAAACTTGTTATGAAATACCAGTAGAGACATGTCAAGCGGTATTCCGAAAAGGATGGCAAGAAATATAATGCAAAAGCGTAACTTCCCGGGGTATTAGTGGTAATTAGTTTCGCAACTGAAATAAGTAAGCATTTTAACTCTTAATTTAAAAAATTTGGAAAAAATTACAATGTATCTATTTTTTGATCACACATTTTTATGAACTAATACAATTTATAATAATAATAATGGCGGCGCTACAGTCCGAGATAGACCTGGGCCTAGCTTCTCAGCAACCACTCGTGTTGTGCGTGCTATTGTTCTCTCACGAGTGGAGGGGACCTACAGTTTAATGCCAACTCCGAACGGCGAGATTGAGAAGCTTTTTCTAGACAGTTATACTCTTTGAGCATTATCAGTGACTCGAAAGAGGTGGAGCCGTGAAAAAATGTTTGATGTTTTTTTCGAGATTCGAACTGACGACCTCGAGCGTAGAAGTCGACGCACCTACCCACTACGCCACGGCGCCCACTCTAACACAATTTAATCTTAAAAAAAAAGTTATTTACGTTAATTTTGAAAATATTTTTATGTTATTTAAGTTTTTAATAACTATATGGAATAAAAATATATTAGCCTTTTTTGCGAACTTTAACCATTTATTTCACTGTGCAACACTAAAGACGAAAAATGTAAGGTGTATCAATTTTTTTGATCAGGTGTGTATAAATTTAAATTTAAATTGGAAGCGGTTCTGGCTTCAGTGCGTGTTTGTCTATTTTATCTATTTTTTTGATCAGGTGTGTATAAATTTAAATTTAAATTGGAAGACAGTTCTGGCTTCAGTGCGTATTTGTGAGTGTGCGCGGATAAGAGGGATTTTCCCCACAATTTTAGTCTTTATTTCATATGTAGGTATCGTCCTTCACCGTGCTGCGCGCAGGACGTCGGAGGATCGAAAAAAACCTTGAGTAGAAGGTTTCACGTATTGGGAACCTCTGTTTGTTGTGTGTCGTCCTGTAGGTTTAGCCAGGGTTAGAACCCTTTTGGTTTAGTATTTTTCTTTTATTTTGCTTTAGTTTTTTTTTAATTTTCATTTTCCTATCAAGCTCTAAGGTTAAGTTTTTTTTTAATTATTTAATAAAAATGAATTGTATAGATCTTAAATGAAAAGTATGTATGTTTTATTTAATGGAATAACCTGTTTCTTAGCCGATATGTGTGTGTAGGGTAAGGGAAGGCCGTCCTTCTTCGGGGTAGTCAACAGTGGAACGTTAGGCTGTGGCTAACGTTAGGCTTAGTCTAGGTTAGTTAGCTTAGCTCAGCTAGTTCAGCTAGTTTCGATATTGGTATAGGGACTTCAACCATCTAACGACAGCCTAATATGGGTTATTACCTTCATTACTGCTGATTCACAGCCCTAAAACCAGACTGGTAGCTTGACATTGAATTATTTTCATTAATATACTCCATCATTTGATTGGCAAGAATCTTCTCAAAAGCTTTTGATATGAAGCACAGCAGTATGCTATCGGTAGGAAGTCTGAATGAACAAGTGGACTATACCTTTGCGGTATACTTCACAAAGCTATTAAAGATTTCTACTTTTTTATTAACGTCAGGTGTTAAATATATACACATCTACAAAAAAGGAGACCCTCTAAAATGTGCCAACTATAGAGGCATCAGTCTTCTGAACATTGCATACAAGATCTTATCTGCCGTGTTGTGTGAACGCCTAAAGCCATTCGTCAACAACCTGGTCGGTTCATACCAGTGTGGTTTTAGGCCAGGAAAATCCACCATCGACCAAATATTCACACTGCGGCAGATCTTGGAAGAAACCCAGGAACAACAAATCGATACCCACCACCTTTGAAGATCCAACGATTGAGATGGCTAGGTCATATAGAGCAAATGGAAATCAATGCTCCGGCCCGGAAAGTCTTCGAATCCACCCCCGAGGGACGGCGCAGCAGAGGAAGACTGCGACTCAGGTGGCGTACGCAAGTGGAAAGGGACCTCGACCAACTGTGCGCGCGAAACTGGAGGCAGTTAGCTAATGATCGAGCTGGCTGGAGACGCTTGTTGGTTAAAGCCCAGGTCCACCCCGGACTGTAGCGCCACCTTAAGTAAGTAAGTAAGTTAGATATACATATGTTAAACCAACTTAGATTATAGAATGTCGATAACATGTCAGAATGATTTAAGTTCTTAAAAGACCTAAAGCTAAAACTACTATCACAGATGGTGCGTTCTTAAAAGACCTAAAGCTAAAACTACTATCACAGATGGTGCGCTTAACATTGAAAATTATAGAACAGTATAAAATATCATGAACAAATTCGCTAGTAGGTGTCAATTGGTATATACATAGTACGTTAGATATGTTGTTAGTTAAAATCAAATCGATAAGTGAAGGGTTAATAGGGGATTGAAAGCATATGGGGTACCTATTATTTACTAGCGAAAGCCCGATTTTATCACAGAAATATTGGAAGAGACTAGATCTGTTATTGCACGTAAAATAGTTAACATTAAAATCACCACCCACTAGAATATTGGTATATTTCGAACTGAGATCCATTAATGTATCTTCCAGTTCAACTATATTTCCTAAACTAAATTTATTGGGAGGGGAATAAACGACTACTAGTAGGAGCCTTTTGGCATCGTTCTGAACTTCTATACAGAGAAACTGGACAACAGATTTGCTGGACGTATAAACACATTTAGCTTTAATACAACTACGAACGTACATACATACACTACCACCAGTTCGGTCACTACGATCATTTCTGAATATGGTAAATACTTGAAAGCCATGTTTCAGAAACCATCAAAACGTCAATTTTAGAGCGACTAAAAATTTGGTATAGTGTGCTATATTTAGATTTGACACTCCCCGGGTTTATGTGGCAAATGTTGAACCTACGTTTCACTTCACACATTGCATTCAGAACAGTCCTAATACTATCAGGATGGCTTGAGAACATAGCAGATAAAAAAAGTATTATATATTCACCCCTATTGCGATAGTCGTTTTTATTGAACGACACTTCTCACTTTTTCTGTCGAGTCACTTTTTAGGCGTTTAAGTGTCGGAATTACAATACTTAAACGACGGTCGTTTTCGATCCACATACATTCCACATGAACAAAAAACATATACCGTTGGACATTTGAACAAAATGCCAATTTTGTGAATTGTGAATATTAAATAATGAATAGTATTGCACTTTTAGAGGTAAATAATATTATTAATGAAGATGAGAGGGAAGAAGAGGAAACAAAAAGTTAATAAGAAAAAAGAGAAGACTTAGATCGAAGTCAAGTCCCTTGCATTTTTAAGATTCGAAGTAGGTTAGGTTAGGTTTAGGTGGCTGACTGCAGACAGCGCTCACACTTAGGCCCATTGTAGTACCACGCGGATCGGATGTCACCTATTCAAAAAACCATTTGGTGCTTTGCACGAAGCTCCTTATTTCATGGATTCCGATGTTGAGCAGTTCGTTCAAGTCGTTAAAGAAGTAGTCTCCAACGTGCTTCTTATTGTGGGAGGATAGAGCGCTACAAGCGCAGAGCAGATGCATTATGCTTCCGCCTTCTTCAACTTCTTCAGAAGTTGTTATGAGGGAGTCCCATTCTTAAGGCTTGTGTGCCAATGGCACAGTGTAGTAGCTATCAGAAGTGTGTACGCAATGATTTTAATTTGGGTATTGCACAACCAACAATGAGTATCATTTTAAAAGATCATTATCATATCATTTAAAGATGCTTGAGCATATGGAAGCATTTGTTTGTCCTCGTTGGATAAACGCATCCTATTCAAATAAGGAAAAAAATAAATCGAGGGGCTTTTTTTTATCAGAAAGGGAAAAAAAAACAAAAACTTACATTTTATTTGAAAGCACACAGCTTGTCGTTTGAAAAAATGTCATCGCCAAAAAGTATCGTAATACTTGTCATTTATTTAAAGTTAAACGAGACTTACAATACCGACGAGTGACATTTGTCGATAAGAAAAATACGTTCCACTTAACGACAAGTAAAACGTCACCGTAATGACTATCGCAATACCGATTTCTATAAGTGACAATTGTCGTTTAATAAAAACAACTATCGCAATAGGGGTGATTGTATGTATATGCCGAAAACTCCTTAAGAAAACTGAAACAATACAACACTTAATAAACAAATCACAATAAATAAAAATATAAAGAAAAGGATTTACAAACAACTTTGAAAAAACATAATTAAAACTAATAATCTAAAAATGTATTGTCGTGCTTTGCAGAAATTTAATTACCTTATATTACAGGAGAAAGAAATACGAATAGGAATAAGAGTAATATTATATAAGAAACAGAAAATCAGAACGAAGTTGAAAAGAAAAGAGACGTAAATATTAAAACAATATAAGAAACAGAAAATCAGAACGAAGTTGAAAAGAAAAGAGACGTAAATATTAAAACAAAATAAAACAGGAACGCATCAGCACACAGGATATTCAGCGGCAACAACATTATGAGACGCAACTGATCTATTTTTGCAAATCTCCTCCAGATATGTAAGAAGCGCTTACGATGGGGACGGGCTTTCGTTCGTTTAATAAAGACTATCCCATTCCTTTTAAACAGAAAGTGAAAGCATCCGTTGCGGCGGAAAACATTCGCTCTTTGAAAGAGGTTGTGGAAAATTGAAAGTCAGCGGTATTACTATTGTAATATACTACTATTAACTGAATGAAGTTGAAGTACTAATTGAATTGTTTTACTGAATTAATCTGAACTTAATTATTGTTTATAATCTTATTATCTCTTTCTTGCACTGTTTTAACGCATTATATATACTATAATGAACATGCAAAATAAGCAGTTTTTGTTAGAATATCGTAGAATTCAGACCCGAAAGAAAATCGGTTGCTTTTGTATTTCAATAAAGATTTAAATTGAAAAGATCAGTACGTTGTTTGCAATAATTTCAATATTGGTGCCGAAACCCGGGAGATCTTTACGCTTTCGAAATACAAAACAAGTTGTCGCGGTAGACTTCCATAATTGTGATTCGTGTCTGCATTCAAATGGAACAAACACGAGCGGGATTTCGTAGTCAAGTTACGAAAATAGTAAACGAAGCGAATGAACATTTAAAAACGATTAATGTGCGCGAAATTGAGGACTTTTCTAAGTTGGATCTCATCGACGAAGAATTATCTTCTTATCTCCAGCGTCTTACAACTGCTAACGAAAACCTTCGCATCATCAATCAGGAGTGTCAAGAAAAAGGCTTGGAAAACAAGAATCCGGAAAAAGCGGCAGAATACGATGATACAGCTGTAGGTATGATAACCAAACTCCAAGTAAGATTAGACAAGGTGCATCGCAAATTGAACCCAATTCCTACGGAAACTAATATACAACACCCCACGACATCCACAAAAGTTCATACCACTAATTTGCCGAAACTAAAATTAAAAACATTCTCAGGTGAGCATTCCGACTGGATTCCATTCTGGGAAAATTATTGTGCCAATATTCACGAAAATGATTCTTTGTCTGGTGTTGAGAAATTCAACTATTTGCAGACGGTTTTGTTAGGTAAAGCAGCAAAAACAATTTCGGGCTTTACAGCAACAGAATCGTGCTATGATGGAGCTATCTCTCTCCTACAAGAAGAGTATGGCGATAAAGAAAAACTAATCGACAAATTAATGCAAGAACTTATGTCACTGCCAATAGTGCGACAAAAAACAGATGCTTCAGCCTTACGAAAACTCTACAATACAGTCGCTCTCTTACGTCATTAGGCGTTTCGTCAACACACTACTACATAATGTTGAAATCGATTTTGTTGAAATGTATGCCTAACGAACTACGTATTGAATACCATCGTTTGCACAAAGAGGTAAACCCAAAATTAGAAGAGGATGACACAACATCGGACAATAGTTCTACTCTCTCTTTCGATGGTGATAAGCAGGTCAAGAACATTTTGCGATTCCTTAAGGAAGTAGTGGAATCAATAGAGAGAGCAGCAGTTCCCAAAACGCTTAGATCCCATTACAAAAATAATATGGTTTCAAAACACACAACAGCAGCGGGCTTATTCACACCTTCCTTTTCATCGAGTGGTCCTTGTTTTTTTTGTAATTCAACAGCACATAAAACGAGAGAATGTGATAGCCCTAAGACGTTGACAGAAAAGAAAGAAATGTTGAAAAGAGACGGCCGATGTTTTCGTTGCACTTACAAGGGACACACATATAGTCGTTGTCGCGCGAAGGGAATAGTCTGCACTGTTTGTAAACAAAAACATGCCACAACTTTGTGTCACACGAATCAGACTGCTTCAGTAAATATGATAAATAACCATACTGAACCCTTAAATGATGAAGTTATAATTAACCCTACATTAAATCTGTGCGTTCCCAATATTATTAATGCAAGGGTGCATACAAAAGTATTTTTGCAGACTGCGCGAGTTCTGTTGTCATCCCCAGTCAAAAGCCGTGCACAGAGTGACAGTTTGTTTGTGCGAATAATAATCGACGGTGGAAGTCAACGAACTTTTGTTAGAGAGGTAGTTGTTAGTAAGCTGAAATTACCTGTAGTTGGAATGGTAAATCTTTCAGTCATGCCGTTCGGTAACATGGACATCTACAAGCAAACAGAATTTAAGACTGTGAGACTGCTCATGCGGCGTCAATATGATGGGTTATCAGTCGAGATAATCGCTGTTGTTGTGCCACAAATATGTCACGATGTTTTGCCTGCTCCGAATCACAATATTTCGCTATTAAACGAGTTTAAACTAGCGGATGGAAATCACAAAGGCTACAGTCAAGAGGAAGGTCTGAATGTGCTTGTAGGGGCGGACTATATGTGGCAAATAATGACTGGAAAATATAGAAGATAAACAGGCGGTTTGACTGCTGTTCATACAATTTTTGGCTGGACTATACAAGGTCCATTTGATATAGGTCAGATAGCGAATGTGCACACAGTCACTACTCTATCCAATATATGCGTTGAAAATATGTGGAATCTGGAGTGTTTAGGCATTCGAAAAAATGAAACGGAAGTGAGCAATTTTACAGGCGAACTACAGGAAAGTTGTATTCGCAAAACAGATACGCGTTATGAGGCTTGTCTACCATGGAAAAATTTAGATAAACGACTCGATAATAACAAAGGTATCGCATTAAATTTCTTGCATTCGATGGTAAGGAGACTTTCAAGAGACCCCGTTAAGTTTGAGCAATATCATGAATCTATGCGTGAGTTGATTACGTGTGGTTTTGCCGAAATAGCACCGCTTACCAAAACACCGTCAGCTAATCTATATTATATGCCACACCATCCTGTTTATAGACCTGATAAGTCAACTACCAAACTTCGCATAGTCTTCAATGCATCTTCTCGAGCTCGTGGCAAACTTTCCTTAAACGATTGTCTCTTTACTGGTTCAAATTTACTACCGGATATTCTGGTAATCCTACTCCGATTTCGAATAGGAAAAATTGCTCTAATTGCAGATATCCAGAAAGCATTTTTGCAAATTGCTTTGGCTGAAAAGGAACGAGACAGTCACAGATTTCTTTGGTTCGCACATAAGCCTACAGGAGCTGGCGCTTTATCAGACGTCAAAGAATATCGTATGACTAGGGTAACTTTTGGCGTCACCTCGAGTCCATTTCTACTGATTGCAACCATCGATCTGCACATCAAAAGCCATGCACTTGAATTTCCAGAAACCTGCAAGCTTTTGAAAAGTAGTTTTTATATTGATGACTTAATTACGAGCCATGATAATAGAAAACAAGCCGAAACGTTTTATAAGGAAGCAAAGAATGTGATGCAAAGAGCCTACATGAATTTAAGGAAGTGGATGACGAATGATGAGCAACTGCGTGGTATTATTGGGGCTAGCTGCGACGAAGGGAATCAGATGATATTAGGAATGCGATGGAATATTTTTAGCGATGAACTTATGCTCAATTTAAATGTTGAAAACCTATCGAAGTTCACTGTTCCAACAAAGAGAAATCTACTAAAAGTTATCGCTGGCATTTATGATCCACTTGGATATGTTATTCCTATTGTGATAAAGCTAAAGATTCTCTTCCAGGCTCTATGGCGCGATAAGGTGGACTGGGACACACCCCTGAAACCTGAAGTGGAAAGGGAATGGAGAATATGCTCAAAGGATCTGGACCAGATAGGAAAATTGCCATTAAATAGATGGATTGGAACGTCAATTACTCTAAAGTCGTCAGAGGTTTATATTTTTGCCGATGCAAGTATGAAAGCGTACGGAGCGTACGTTAAGACGATGAACTCGAATAACGAAATTAAAATTAGTTTCGTTTGTGCGAAAGGACGAGTCGCCCCTTTGAAAGACGGTAAGACAGATGTCTTAACGCTGCCAAAATTGGAGCTTACGGCAGCTTTAATTGCTGCAAGGTTATACGCATACCTTAGAAAGGCGGATATGCCTTTTCAGCGCTTTGTTTTGTGGACTGATTCACTTATAACTTTAAACTGGATTCAGGGAGATACCAGAAGGTGGAAACCTTACGTCTTCAACAGAGTCAGTGAAATTCAAAAGCTGACAAATGTGAAGGATTGGCATCATTGTTCCGGAAAGATGAACCCTGCGGATCTTATAACGAGAGGTTTATCGGTGGACAAATTTAAAGCGTCCAATTTGTGGAAAGAAGGTCCAAGCTGGTTACAGAAGGAAGAAGAAGAGTGGCCAGTAGAAGATAATGGAGTAGATACATCAATATCTTTGTTAGCGGCATTCGAGGAATCGAATGTTAATTTAAAACCAATTGTGAAGGATCCCATACTTTCACTTGAGGACTTTAATCAGTGGAGACGTTTGCTTCGTGTAACGGCGTACGTTTTGAGGGCTGTTGATCGAATGCGCAAGAAAACTCTATTAACTTCGAAGTTCTTAAAAGCTGAGGAATTGCACAAGGACGAATATTACTGGTTAAAGTATATACAAAATAAATTTTTTATTAATGAAATTGTGTCTTTGCAGACTGGTAAACAAATTCCGAGAATATCCAGCTTGCTGAATCTCAACCCCTTCTTGGATGAAATTGGGTTTTTAAGAGTTGGTAGCAGACTACAATTCTCTAATCAACCAGAAGATACTATCTGTCCAATTATTTTACCAAGAAATTCACACTTCAATAGAATGCTCATAGAGTTTCTCCACGAAAATCATTGCATAGTGGAGTCACAACGGTCTTAGTTTTGCTGCGTCAAAGGTTCTGGTTGCCAAGGGGCCGCCAATTAATAAAGAAATATATTGCTAAATGCAAAGTTTGCATAAAGCTAAGAGGAATGGCAGGAATGCAGCCATTTGCACCTCTACCAAGAGAACGGATTATTGCGGCGAAACCCTTCGAGAACGTCGGCGTCGACTTTGCAGGACCTCTGTACACAACTGCAAACAACAGCGGGAGCGAAAGAGAAAAGGTATACATTATGCTATTTACATGTGCTGTAGTTCGAGCCGTACACCTGAAACTAGTTTTAAATCTTACAACTGAAAGCTGTATACTAGCCATCCGTCGTTTTGTAGCACGAAGGGGAGCACCTAAAGTTATCTTCTCAGACAACGCAAAGACCTTTAAGAAGGCAGCGACAGAGTTGAGACATGTGGGAGATATTTTAAACGACGAGATATTTCATGGTTTCATTTGTAATAGAGGTATAATATGGCGATTCAGTGTTGAACGTGCGCCATGGTGGGGCGGATTTTGGGAGCGATTAGTAAAGAGTGTAAAAAACATCCTCAAAATTACCATTTGGAAGGCAAAAATCAACAACGAACAGCTTCAAACATTATTAACTGAAGCAGAGCATGTTGTCAACACTAGGCCACTAACTTACGTAAGCGTCGATCCTCTTGATTTATCACCGCTCACACCTGAAAGTTTTCTCATCAGTTGTACTACAACAACCAAGAAGGAGAACGCAACATTTGAAATGCATGAGGCAAGCTCAAACGAAATTCAGCGGATGTGGAAGACAAGAGTTCAGTACACAACCTTTATATGGAAAAGATGGAGAACTGAGTATCTAAATCTTCTACGTTCGGTTCATTACAACAAGAATACGTTTCAGAGAGAAATAAAAAAGGGCGACGTTGTCTTGGTATATGACAATGCGACCCCTCGCATACATTGGAAACTAGCTATGGTGGAAATTTGTTATCCGGGCAGAGATGGAAGAACGAGAGCATGCGAGATACGATTTGGTGATGGAAAAAGAACACGGCGAGCAATACAATTGTTGTACCCGTTGGAAGTTAGCCGAGATGCCGGCCGGGAGGATGTGGAAAATTGAAAGTCAGCGCTATTACTATTGTAATATACTACTATTAACTGAATGAAGTTGAAGTACTAATTGAATTGTTTTATAGAATTAATCTGAACTTAATTATTGTTTATAATCTTATTATCTCTTTCTTGCACTGTTTTAACGCATTATATATACTATAATGAACATGCAAAATAAGCAGTTTTTGTTAGAATACCGTAGAATTCAGACCCGAAAGAAAATCGGTTGCTTTTGTATTTCAATAAAGATTTAAATTGAAAAGATCAGTACGTTGTTTGCAATAATTTCAATAGAGGTCATGGTTGTGCTTTGTCGAACTTTCATATACACGTACAAACTTGGTGATGTCAAAACCAAGATCAGTGAGGCAGGCCATTTTGTTTGTTTTGTTTGCAAAACGCGGCTGTTGACTTCAGAATATTGATTTTCATTCGTTCGTGTGAAAGTTTTACGATTATTTCAGAGTTGATTGAGTTGCGCACCGGCTTTGTTCGGAATATGTGAATAGGTTTTGATCCATTCACATTGATCGTATACCTTTCGAATATATCGTACAGATCCTCAGTTCGTGAGTGTGGGACGCCATGAAGAATTAGATCAGCTGCTATGTCCTTCATACATGTCACATATTTCTTTTCGTAATTCATAAATGGATTTATTGAATGACGAATGAAGTGACTCTAACCGAGCATTAATTTTTTCCCACAGCTTGATTGAAGTCGTCGTCGCTGGGGAGGCAGAACCAACAGCACCACTGGACTTATTTGTTGATCTCAATTTTCTTTCTTCGTTGAGAGACATTCTGATAAAGTTTTATAACCGCGCACTTTTAAAAACATTGTTTTATGACATAAAATACTTAGAATACTATATTTTTTGTGCACAGATGCAAAAAGCAAAAGAATAAACACAACTTTATTCACTTTTTAATTTTAAAAAAGTACTACTATAATTAAATTTCTACGGAGCTAAGAAAAAGCTGCTAACTTAAGGAGAGCATTGACACTGTACAATGATGGGCCTCAAATGGTGTGACGGCAACCAAACACAGCCTTGCACTCTAAAATTATAACCCCCACAGTAAATTTGGCAAACCTATCAGTCATGGTATGGGGATGTATTTCACCCTAGGGCGTCGGAGAGGTGAGGATTTTCAATGAAATAATGACCAGGGAGTATTACTTGGACATATTCCAAAATGAGCTCACCAGAAGCGCAACAAGTTTCGGGTTTATTAATCCCCAAAACCTTCAAAAGCTGCAATACAAGTTGTACAAAGATAGTGACCAAAAGCACAGCTCACTCTTGTGCAGGACTTGGTTGCTTTACAATTGTAGCAAAGTGCTCGACACGCCTGCGCAAAGCCCCGATATGAAAATTTGTGGGTATTTTTAAAAAAGAAGGTGGCAAAACGGTCTCCTGCATCAAAAAACGCACTAATTAGAGCAATACAAGAAGAGTGGAAAAAGATACCGGCCTACAACGATAGAAAACACTTAATAGGATCAATGCCAATACGGCTACAAGCCGTTATTGATGCCAACGGTGGCTACGCTAAATGTTAAGGGAATTTTAATATATTTTTGTTTCCTTCCATAACATATGTTCGCATTTTGCAAACAATTAATTGATAGATAAAAATATGAATATGTTTGCTATTTTTGTTTTTTCTAAATTTGTTTTTGGATTGCGTTATTTTTTTTCTGTTGTAGCTGTTAAAAATAAACTTGTTAATAAAATTATGAAAAAAAAAGTTAAAAAAGCAATGTGTTTTCATTAATTTTCACATTTCAGCTGAAATTGCAAACAGTTTTTCCTTTTGCAAACAATTATTTGACATACTGTATCTAATGGAAACCGTTCGCTAGATCCAATGTCAAGAAATATTTAGAGTCTCCTAGTTGTTTAAGAATGTCTTCGAAGTTGGGGAAGCCGTGCCTTCTTCGGCACGACGAGTAATGCCGCATTCCAGGAACTGGAACTTGGTCTAATTATGTTGTCTTGAAGCATCTTGTCAACTTGGCTCTTATTTGTCTTGTCTGTGTATTTCAGGTAGTCGGTATGAGCCAGAAATCAGCTACATAGAGATACTCAACTCTTTCCCTTCTACCCTCATGACGTCATCTGACAGCGTTTTTTATAACATTTTTTCGTACAGTATCCGTGAATACGTGTGATTTGTTTTGAACAGCTGATTGACTTCCCCTCCAAACAAATTCATGCAAAACATGCATTCCTTATCTACATACATATGGGAAGAAATCTATCAGGGGGTTGGCCATACCCCCACTCTCCTTTTTTTCCAAACGCTATCACAAATCCGTTCACCACGAAAAGAAGGGGAAGTTCAACGAAAACGAAATGTTCAGTAAGAGCATTCATTTTACATAAATAATTACGACTGGAAGGACTATTGGAAACTATTAATTATCGGTTATTTTTAAATTGAAGTTTAAATTATTATATTATGAAACATATGGAAATAGGTTTGATCTATTTTTTATTTATTCTAATTTCATTGGAAATACTGAAACAATCAGAGAGATAAGTGATAAATGTACTTATTGACGTTGAACCTGAGAAAATCAAATAAAATAGTTAATAAAATTTAAATTCATCCTTAAGTATTGAAATGACCGAAGTATCTCCTTGTGGTCTTCAGATTTAAGAAAACAACTGGTTTGTTTCTTCAAAGTGTTCCTTTATTAAACGTTAATATTGAAATTCAGAAAATTTTTTTGTTTTGAATTCCATGGATTTATGCATTTATTTTAGTTTTTTCGTGATAATGCATTAATGTTTCAAAACATCCTTAAAAAAGACAATTTTATTTCCAACATTTTTTATATTTTCCTTTGTTTAGGAATTCAAAGGCTATATTCACAAATAACTACGGATGAAATTAAATATGCATGAATCTATATAAGTATATGCAGTTTTATAGTATACTTGTTTTTTAATTTATTTGTACTTCTGCAATCGTGTTTTTTTTTATTTGAAGAATTAATTTTGTTATTTATATACAACAATGCAGTGTAAATGTGAATAAATACGGAGTGATAATTATGAAATATCATCTTACACAATTAAATAGTATCCAAATATACAACATATACAATTTTTAATGTCAATATATTAAGCAAAATTTTTACAACAATATCCAACGTTTTTTTAATATTTGAAAAATGTTCGGCCTCATGAACACAACCAGTGCATTATTCCAGTAGTGGGCAAATTCGACAAAAAATGACACTATCGTGGGCAAATGTCCGCCATTTTCGTGGGCAAATGTCCCAGGATAACGGGAGTTCGTTAAACTCTGTGGAAGTGTGCGTAAAAATTTGGCAGTGTGCGTAAAAATAAGGCAGTATGCGTGAGTTTAACGAAAATATTGGAAAATCTGGAAAAATATTGGAAATGGACGGTGATAGGCGAGACGAAAAAAGCTCGAGAGTTGAGTATCTCTCTGTAGTTGATTTCTGGTATGAGCGCACATAAACTGGAGGTGCGGTTGAATGTGTTTTAATGGAATGTTTTATTCCGGAAGTGGACGTTAGTTTGGTTTGTTTTATAATAACACAAAGACGGACCAGCACTTGGACAAAGTTCAGAGTAGAAGAAATGAATCGATTGAAGTGAAAATATTTTATTGCTACTTATCTCTCTGCTGGTTAAAATCCAAATGAACGAGTGTACATGTGTTTATTTTGCAATTAGTTCAAAGTAAATTATTTAGAAAGTAACGTTATTTGAGTGAAAGAAGAATAAATTACATTTACAATTTCATAGGGTAAAGCAAACAGAATTAAAATTTAGATTTAATAGAATTAGTTGCAAAATGATATATGTATTTGAAATATTATTGAACAATTTTATATTGTACATATTGTAATTATGTATATGTATATATATAGAAGGATAATAGGGTGTTTGACATTAAAAGGAATATCTGCTTCTTGTATCCTACCTCCTACACGAAACATTTGTTTTTCATCTAAAAAAGGGTTTAAGTTGTTAATTTTAGAATTCTTTTGAAAGTAGCCGTGCTTGGCATTGTAATTTATATCCTTTTCGAAATACATACCCATTTTGTGAGTGCTACCATAGCGACGTAGATTTCTTGCAAACGAAGATTATATGAAGATACTTCAGATTACTTACGACATTTTTCTAAAAAGCGAAGTACAAATGCAATACAGATGATATCACGTGAAACGCAATTCGCAGGGCTTTGGTCAGATCGTACGGAAGTTTTGGAAGTTCTGTTTCCAATGAAGATGTTTCAGCGGCGAGGCGGACTTGATAACCAAGATAGCACTACGTGCGAGTCGCATCAAGTGTCTACATTAGAAAATGTGGTCTTAAAGGACTTTTGTACAGCTGCGAATAGACGTGCTAGTAAGAACGCACCGCAAAGTTTTAAGCGAGGGATCGACAGTTGCTTTATTGGAGCAACTCGAGACTTGGCTGCTACGATATTAGTAGTGACAACTCCATTTGGTAGCGTGTATCATGAATATATTACATACAAACACATTCGAAAAGCCATGAATTCTGATACTTGTCAATAGTGGAAGCTTTTGTCGAATTTTAAACCATTGTGGTTTTAAAGCATTGGTGTGTTGATCATCCCAATCAAGCTTTCTATACCATAAGTCTTGAAGTAACATCTTAAGTTGCACGACAGAAGGTGCGAGAAATCCGAGCGGATCGAAGATTCGTGCAAGATCTCTTAGGTTGAACCAGATTTCGTGGTTTAATTGGAATATTTTGGTTTCGCAAGAGTTTGAGGTTATGTTTCCTAAGGTTAATTATTTATTATATTATTTCTTGTGGTTTGGTTTGCTTCGATTTCTGTTAAGGTTTTTGTGTTAAGAAATTTATATCGTCTGTAGTTATCGATTATCGCTATAGGTTCGCTTTTTACTGGCATAAACTTGTAAATATTTTGTTTTAGTTTGATTGGGATGGTTGTTATCTTAAATAACTGAAATTCTTCACCAACTAGAGGTCTTGGATTATGAATTTGTTGTTTACGTATATGGGTGTAGTAGTTGCTACTAGGTTTATTGCGGGTAGATTTAGTCTAGAGATCTATTGTGGGAATCTTATGTCGTGTGGAAGGTCTTGTTGTATTTTTTCTAGGGTTGAAATGAATCTGTTTAAGTTTAATAATCGAATGTTAATTTTTCCTAATTTGGCTTGGGATAATCCCCCACGAACTCAGATTGTTTCTCTATAATTTTTGAAGCGTACATAGTTACTATGTTTGTTATTTCGTTGAAATTGTGTAGTATTTTTCCAAAGTTTGTTAGATTAGCTAACTTCATAGTGTTTTGTTTATTTCTTCAACAATTGTATTGAAATTCTTGTTCATATGGTGCAATGATTCGTTAAATGATGATGGTTATCTGGAAAAAAACAATTAATACAATACAAAAATACTGTTTTTTAGAAAACAAAGTTCGTACTAAATCATAAACTCAAAATATACAATTCTTTTCCAAACTCATAACAATTATTTTTAAAATTTTTAAAGAATTACTGATTTGATTTCGTCATTTAATGTCATTGTTTTTGTGAAGTTTTTTGTTATCTACAAGAACAGTAGTTCCTAAGTCCTTTTGGATAAACCTTTCGACAAACAACTTCGTGAATTTGTAACCAATTCGTCTATTTGTCCGAATGAAAACCTTGTCACCTGGTTTGAATATTCGAGTCTTTCTATTTTGTTTATGATACTCAAGGTTTTCATCTCTCAGCTCTATTGGTATAGAGTGAATGATGTTAATTGGTTTGTAGTTTGTAACCATCTGAATCGGCCTGTTTGTACTATGGAAAGGTGGGGTGGAAAATATATTTACAGAGAAGCGGTTTTTGAGAAGTGTTTTTATGGTTTCTGAGTTCTCATTATCGCAAACTATTGTTTTTGTATCTTTAATTAAATTTAGTAATTCCAAAAACGGTTCTTTGACATCTATTATTGTTCGAGATTTAATGGGTTTGACTACAGCAAATTTGGAAAATTTATCTACGCAAGTAAGGAAATGGGCTGCATCAGTTGTATAAATATCCAAGTGAAGTATTTCATCTGGATGTTGAAGAATAGGAGTTTTGCCTATATGCACAGGTGGGTATCTCTGATATTTTGCCTCATAACAGATATTAACTGTTTCAGACTTTTATTTATACTTGGTAAGAAATAGTCTTTTAAAATTTGTTCCCTATTTTCTCGCGCACACCTATGGGCTCGATTATGTTCAGTTGTGAGAATTTCGAGTTGATCAGCTGGGTTGAAAATATCTGTAACCATTTTGGTCGTATGACGAAATTTTACTGATGGAAATGACGTAATTAATCTATTCTGAATTTTGCCAAAGGTTTGAAGGTCACAATAAATAGCATTGACAACATCGGAATTAACAGAGATAAAGTTCGGGAAATCATCGTTACGGGTATGCCGCCTTGAGAGAGGACAGCGCCAAGTGCGTGCGATGAAGCATCTGTTGTCAGGTGAAACGGTTTGTCATAATCGGGATAAAGAAGCAACACGTCCTCAGACGCCACAATTTTCTTTATTCTGTTAAAAGCTTCCATCGAGTCAAATAATATTGTTGCATTTTTTGATTGGTTTGAACTTACATTACCGTTTTCGCCACGTAGGTATTTTGTAAGAGGTTTCGAAATTTGAGCATAATCTTTGATAAAGGGTCGGTAGTATTCCGTTAAGTCAAGAAATGACCGAAGACTACGCAGTGTCTGAGGAAACTCAGATCCAACAATGTCCTCTACTTTCTCAGGACATATCCTTATTCCTTTATTCGACACAACGAAATCCAGGAATTCTATCTTTAACAAATTTAGATTTTTCAAGCGCAACTCTCATATTTGATTCGTAAGACTTTTTAAGGATCCGGTCAGCATCTTTAATGTGATCTTTATTTTTTAAAAATATGATAACATCATCTACATGGCAGCATTTCCCAATATCCGAAGTTCCGACACTAGCTACTGGGTCTACGACTTAAGATGGTAACGGATTGTGCAGCCTTCAAGGGAATCATCGAGAAGATAGCCGGCTGGGTCCTCATCCTGCAAGTCGAGTACACCCTGGAGCATCGGGGTGCTATGAGACTACGAGCAGCGAGTTTCTATGCAGAATAGCTAAAGCTCAAGAAAACGACGAACAGGTTTTCACCTGTTTCATACGAGCACTTCTGCAACACGGCGAATACGAAAACTTCTTCTACGAAAGGAGGATCAAACTTAAAATTAATGAGGAAGGACGATGACTTCTCGTGATCTCAAAGAAGATGCAAGCCGAGCTGCTGCGGAATATACATCAGGAGGGGCATTTTGCGTTAAAAAAGATAATGGAGCTGGTAAAGAGAGATTACTATATTCCGCACTTAAATAATCAATTGGAAGAGGTGCGACAGAATTGTGTTCCGTGCATATTGGCCGAGAGGAAGGAGGAAGGTTTTTTACGCTCCATAGACAAAGAAAGTGCTCCGCTCAGGACATATCATGTGGACCATCTGGGCCCACTTTCAAATACGAACAAGCAGTACTCCTACATCTTTTGCATAGTGGATGCATTCTCTCTGAAATTTATATAGATAAATTTATACAACAAAAACAACGTCAGCAGCAGAAGCCGTAGCAAAACTAGAGGTTCAAAGTGCAACATTTGGGAAACCTCAAAGGCTTATATCGGATCGCTGGGGAGTGATCTCACGAGCAACATTTTCGAGGAATACTGCCAAAACAATAAAATCTAAAATCTAACACCTAGTGATAACAACTGGCGTCCCAAGAGGTAACGACCAAGTGGAGCGGACCAATCGGACACTAATCTCAGTCCTATCCAAACTCTCCGTGTATAATCCGAGCAAGTGGTACATGCATCTAAGCAAGGTCCAACAATGCATCAATTCTACTTGGTAGCGAAGTGTCAAATAAATTCCATTCGAGCTTATGTATGGCACACAGGTGCGGAGGAATGCTGATTCTGAATTGGTGTATTTAATTAACGAAGAGATCGAGGAATTATTTATTGCAGAACGAAACGAAACAAGAGACGTGAAGCAATCCAGAAGGCACAGCAGGAAAATCGTGATTCATTTAATCCTAATAGGAAGCAAGCTACAACGTACAACTTGGGGGGACCTGGTGGCAATCAAGCGTACACAATTCGGATCAAATCTAGAGCTAGCGAGGAAGTATCTCGGGCCTTATAAGGTAACATGAACGCCAAACATGGTAAGGGGTCCAAAAACTGGGTGACCATGAGGGCCCGAAAATATCAACAACATGTGCAGAGATGATGAAACTGTGGCGACAAACCGACTTCGATAACAGTCCGTCCGAGGAGGAGTCCGCCTAGCGGAGTATCAGCTCGTGTAAGCCGATCGCAGGAGGGCCGGTTGTTGACCCTAAGGAAAAAACGTCAACCTGCAATTCGTCAACATGAACACACCTTTTTTTTCCTTCTAAGGATACATTCATATATGACATTCATTACGAATATACCAGCGAAGACGACAAGATGACGACCACTTCTCTTCTTTTCTTTAAGTTATTGGAATTGTTATTTCTTTTACTAAATAAAAACTTAAATTAAAGCTAAGAGTTTTACATATATCAAATATTATTGATAATATTGAAAAATATGCACTTTTTGCCTTTCTTAATTTTTACAATGTAGGTGGTCCTCTAAACGATCAACAATAGGCCAACTTTCCTTATCCTTCATCACCCAATTGGGATCTGTCCACCAGATTGAATGTTGAGCAAGAGATGATGGTGCTATATCACGTGAAGCGCAATCCGTAGGGCAGATCGTACGTGGAACCACTTATTTCTGGTTATTGTTGTCAATATTTCGGAAGTTCTGTTTCCAATGAAGATGTTTCAGCGGCGAGGCGGACTTGATAACCAAGATAGCACTACCTGCGAGTCGCATCAAGTGTCTACATTAGAAAATGTGGTCTTAAAAGACTTTTGTACAGCTGCGAATAGACGTGCTAGTAAGAACGCACCGCAAAGTTTTAAGCGAGGGATCGACAGTTGCTTTATTGGAGCAACTCGAGACTTGCCTGTTACAATATTAGTAGTGACAACTCCATTGGGTAGCGTGTATCATGAATATATTACATACAGACGCATCTGAAAAGCCATGAAGCTCAAAGTTTTTACATGAAATTCCAATATATCGAGGAATTCTGATACTTGTCAATAGTGGAAGCTTTTGTCGAATTTTAAACCATTGTGTTTTTAAAGCATTGGTGTGTTGATCATCCCAATCAAGCTTTCTATACCGTAAGTCTTGAAGTAACATCTTAAGTTGCACGACAGAAGGTGCGAGAAATCGGAGCGGATCGAAGATTCGTGCAAGATCTCTTAGGTTGAACCAGATTTCGTGGTTTAATTGGAATATTTTGGTTTCGCAAGAGTTTGAGGTTATGTTTCCTAAGGTTAATTATTTATTATATTATTTCTTGTGGTTTGGTTTGCTTCGATTTCTGTTAAGGTTTTTGTGTTAAGAAATTTATATCGTCTGTAGTTATCGATTATCGCTATAGGTTCGCTTTTTACTGGCAT
The DNA here is from genome assembly GCA_930367185.1 of Myathropa florea. NCBI lineage: Eukaryota > Metazoa > Arthropoda > Insecta > Diptera > Syrphidae > Myathropa > Myathropa florea. The sequence continues at coordinate 44,796,751 of OV884004.1, read as the reverse complement.
AAACTTGTAAATATTTTGTTTTAGTTTGATTGGGATGGTTGTTATCTTAAATAACTGAAATTCTTCACCAACTAGAGGTCTTGGATTATGAATTTGTTGTTTACGTATATGGGTGTAGTAGTTGCTACTAGGTTTATTGCGGGTAGATTTAGTCTAGAGATCTATTGTGGGAATCTTATGTCGTGTGGAAGGTCTTGTTGTATTTTTTCTAGGGTTGAAATGAATCTGTTTAAGTTTAATAATCGAATGTTAATTTTTCCTAATTTGGCTTGGGATAATCCCCCACGAACTCAGATTGTTTCTCTATAATTTTTGAAGCGTACATAGTTACTATGTTTGTTATTTCGTTGAAATTGTGTAGTATTTTTCCAAAGTTTGTTAGATTGGCTAACTTCATAGTATTTTGTTTATTTCTTCGACAATTGTATTGAAATTCTATGAGGCTTAACATGATGATTATCTTGTGTTCTGTCAAGTGATACATGTTGCTTTTCTGAGAGTTCTTGTAATGCAGTGTCTATCTTGGACGCGTCATGCTGATCTGTGGAATAGGCCGCCTTCGTTGTGCATGTACATATGTATATGTTTCTTCTATCTCTCGTTTTCTTAACTAATATTGTGTCTAGTTCTTTATCATTTTACTTAATCTCCGTTAGGAGGTTGTGCAAGATCTTCATCGTTCTTTCGCACATGATCTAATGTATATTCTTTGATCGCGCCTGTGCAGAGTTCCGACTACGTTTTCGTATTTTGTTCTAGTGTTATTGTACTGTTTTTTATCATGGAGTTATTAAAGTTGAACAGGAATGTCCATTTCGTGAATGATTTCTCGAGAACGCAGATTAGTTCTAGGTATACACCTGTGCTGTTCAGCAGTTGTACCACCGCTTGTGCCAGTGTAGTGCTTATGAAGCATAGGATGAAACTGGGAAGAAGAAAGAAAATAAGTGTAGAGGTTTTATCGAATTTGTGTATGCTTAGGTGTTTGATGTTTGTCAATTATGATCTTCATTTGATTTTATATTTTTATGTTTCTGTGTGTGTATAGTTTGATTAAGTTGTTGTGTATTACCTTTTCTTTCCTACCCATTTGAATTTTGGTATTTGTTGGGAATATGTTCTCTACATTCTGTCACATTAGCTTCCTAATCCACGCGAGTTACGTATCTTGAAAAGAAACACTTTTCTTGTTTGAAGGTGGTCCTAAGACTAAGCTTTATTTGCATTAATATTCTTAACCTATGCTACAATATTTCTTATGACCTACTTAATACTACACACATATGTGCGTAGTGAGCAATCTGCATTAATTGGCAATCGGAAATGCGAAAATATGAATGAGCGTTGTGGTGCTTGTGCAACTATGATCGAATTTCCAGAATGCTATAAACTTCGTTGTGCTGATGCAACAACGAATGCAATTAACGTATCGAGCTGACTAATTCGAGAGTTTGCATTTTGAGGTGAGTGTAATAACGTAAGACCTCCCCCGCTAGCTTGAGATATTCCCGGATCTCATTACATAAAATTTACGAATTTATTATTTATTATTATATATTGATTGTTTTCTTTATTTATTATTATTAATTATTAAAAGTTTTACAAGGCATACTTTTCTTTTAGTTCAGCAATATTAACAAGTTCATAAATACTTTGATTTGTCTTGACAGTTGATTTTATATTCTCTAAGACATTCATTTTAAATTTCTTTTGTTTATAAGTAATTATTAACAATGCAGCAATTACAACTAAAAGGAATAACAAACTGGTACATAGAAAACTATAATGAAAGTTTTTATGGAACCTTAACTCGTCAATAGCCTTGATATTAGATCCTTGTTTTAATATAATGTCTTCGAAGGTGATGTTATTAGGAGTTTGAAAGATATCATTAATCTTAGGAATGAAAAAAGTTTGTTTGAAAATTGAAGATAACCTATAAAAATGGTAGTGTTGTTAAATAAAAACAGGTAATGCCCATCTGCGTGGAACGTTATTTCGTCCTTGTGTTGATTCTGCTCAAGAAATCCGCTAATTTATTTTCTTTTCCTTTAATGTAATCAACTTTTGCGTCATACTCTCCTAATTGGATGATCCACCGTTGAAGTGTCGGATTAAGATCTTTTCCTATATGCTTTGTGTGTAGCTACTTAATGGGTTGGTGATCTGTGCATAAGTCAAACTCTCTTCCAAAAAGGTATGGTCGGAAGTACTTGGCTGCCCAAACTATTGCGAACAATTCCCTTTCGATCGTGGAATAGTGTTTCTCATAATCGTTAAGTGTACGAGAAGTGAACGAAATGGGATGTCCGTCCTGAATCAATGCTGCACCCAATGCGAAATTACTTGCATCAGTGGCAAGTTTGCAGCGTCTTTTGAAATCGGGGTATTTAAGTATAGGGTGAAAAGTAACGATTTCTTTTAATTTTTCGAAAGTCGATATGTAGTTTGGATCATTAGGGTTAACCTTCGCTCCCTGTTTCAAATACCTTACTATGGGGTAAGCCACCTGGGCATAATCTTTAATAAATTTTCTATAATACCCGGTTAAGCCTATTTGTTTTTGGGTGGTAGGAAGCTTAAGATCACGAATTGTACGTATTCTATCCGGGTTGGGTTTGACTTCTTCCGGGCTAAGGACATGTCCTAAATATTCAGTTGCTTAGGACAAAAATTCACATTTTTCTATCTGATCTTTCTATTTTAAATTTATAAGATGTTCCTGAAGAGAAGTGCGAAAAATTAAAACGACGCAAACTTTGTTAATATACTTTTTAAGAATTGCGTTCATGAGTCTTTGAAATGTTGAAGGCGCCTTTTTCAAACCAAATGGCATTCTCACATATTCAAAGTGACCGAAAGGTGTTGAGAACGCAGTCTTTTCTCTATCCTCAAGTTTAACTAGGATTTGATGGAAACCTTTTGCCGTATCCAAGATAGTAAAATACTGCGACTTTCCCAATTTATCTAATATTGTGTCAATATTAGGTATTGGAAATCTATCACTAGTAGTGACCTCATTTAGTTTTCGGTAGTCTATAACAATTCTCCATTTTTGAATACCATTCTTGTCTCTCTTCTTTGACACGACCCAAAGAGGACTATTATATGGAGAATCGCTTTCGGGTACAATTCCCTGTTCAAGCATTTCGTTTATTTGCCGTTCGATTTCTTTCTCGTGAGCCTTAGGGTATCGATATATTTTTGAAAAAATTGGCTTGTTGGTATCAGCAATAATTTCGTGCATTATTTCATGGGTGAATGTTAATAAAATGTAAAATATATTCTTGTAAATTTTAACAATGTCTGTGATATACGTTCTTTCTTCCTCGTTCAAGTGGTTGAAATAATCAAGAAACGGAATCCTAGTAGGCTCTAAAGAGCAAATTTTATATGGATCAAGAAAACAACTGTTATTCAATTTTATCTCAAGTAAACGTTAATTTTGAAAGAACTAAGGATATTAAGCCCAATAACAGAGTCATAGTTCGTACTATCAAAGTCAAAAACATTCTATGTTATTTCCTTTGTTGACTGAAATTCATCTCCCCGATTTTAATTTTTATTACACTGAAACCACGTAATGTCGAATAGTATTCCGGTTTGGTAAGAATTTTTTTCTGATTGGTACGGATATTTGGTTTTATTAAGCTGGTTGTTGACCCAGTTTCAATTAAACTTCTAATTGTTTGGTTGTCTATTGTTATGTTAACTACCGGTAATTTCTGTGTTGAGGCTGATTGTGAAAATTTGTATTAACTTGGCCTGAATTTGGTCTTGGTCTGTTTGGGTTAGAATGACTTATTAAAGCTTTGCTGATTTTGGCTAAACGGTTTTTGGTTTGAATTTTGAAATCTTTCGTTTAGATTATTTTGAGAAGTGCCATCTTGTGCGTTAGGCAAGGAATTGGAGTTGAAGTTCCATTTATTTCAATGTTGAATATGAATTGTTCTATTATCGTCCATAAATTTTAATTTTAAATACTTATTATATATGTCTATTAAACTACTATTTACATCAAGGTGAACCCTAACACAACAGTCTATTTCTTCTAGGAGTAGTTCTTTTAAATCAGAATCTACTCTGTCTGACTTATACATATTTGGTTTATCCACATCAAAATCAAAGATTTCACTGATAGTGAAACTAGCTTCTTTTAGAATTGAAAATAATTCTCTTAGATTACTAACCTTAACATTTCTGCAATAATTATGTATATATACTTCAGAGTAAGTTTTTGAGGGCTTAAAATGTTGTCTCAGCTTGTCTTTTTTTCTTCCCAATTGATGTTGTTTCCAGGCAGTTGCCTTATACACTTCGCTGCTTCTCCTTGAATTTTTTCGTTTACCACAATCCCTAGAGCGTATTGAAACATTGAACTCCTCCACGGAGCATTTTTGCTGACTCCACCGAACGAATAAACGATAAGCTGTAGTTTCCATTCCCTTCAAAAGGCTTAAGAAAACGGAATTGTTCAAGAATCTTATCGGAGGGCATGGAAAATATTAAATGATGTTGTTCCCGTTCATTTTTTTGTCGCTCCGGTTGTTGTTCCTGCTGATGGTTTCTCTGCTGGAGCTGTTGTTATTCTTGATACTGAATTTGTTCTTCCTGTTGTTCTGCCTGTTAATGATTCGTCTGATGGAGTTGGTGTTATTCTTGGTGCTGAATTTGTTCTTCTTGTCGTTGAGTGATTAATTGTAGCATTTAAATTTTTTGCTTAAGTTCTTCAATTTTCGTAATTTTTTTTTTTTTTCATTCTCAATTTGGGATGTGTGCTGTAGCACAATGAATACTAAATTACCACATAAATTCAAAATCGTTAGTTTTTCTCCTATTTAATGAACTAATGACACTTCGATTGTATATTTTTTTTCTTCTCTCACAATACCCTTCTTACAGTGCAATTAAAAATAAAGGTTCGATATAATTCTTCGGAATTATGATCCGTCGACGGCGCCAGTTACGTATATTGAAAAGAAACACGTTTGTTGTTTGAAGGTGGTCCTAAGACTAAGCTTTATTTGCATTAATATTCTTAACCTATGCTACAATATTCCTTATGACCTACTTAATACTACACACATATGTACGTAGTCAGCAATCTGCATTAATTGGCAATCGGAAATGCGAAAATATGAATGAGCGTTGTGGTGCTTGTGCAACAACGATCGAATTTCCAGAATGCTTTGAACTTCGTTGTGCTGATGCAACAACGAAGACAATTAACGTATCGAGCTGACTAATTCGAGAGTTTGCATTTTGGGGTGAGTGTACTAACGTAACACGTTCGACCTCGACCCGGAGGGTGCCCGACCAGCCGTGAAGAAAGGCTCTTTATTTTTAGTTTTTTTTTCTTGGGCGCACGGGATTCACCACACGTACGTTCAACTATACAATTTTTGCTTATTCTAACGTACAGATAATACCAAATCAAAAAAAAAAACATGAATAATGTAAGTCTTTCAAAAAAAGAAAAGAAAAAAAGGACACAATCTCCTCCGTTGGAGATTCGAACCTCACCTCTCATGACCCGATTGTTGTAAAGCCGCTAGAGCGAACGCCCACCGCCACCACCTGAATTAGCTACCGCTTTCTAATTTTCACGTTAGCACAACTACGGATTTTCGTCACCCACTCAAATCAATCAGTCTTCGATTCAATTCAATTCAATTTATAGATGTATATAGATACGTACAGTCCCTGGCCATATTATTGGACGCACTATAGATTTTTGGCGAAATTCGACTGAAAAAAGTCTGTACTTGTTTACGCTCTGTTACCACTTTGACATTATGCATGTGTAATGCAACTTATCAACAAAAAAATAAAGAAAATAAAACCAAAAAAAACAAATTTCTCATCTCATATCATCTTCAGTAATCAACAGACGCACTGTAATAAGGTCAGGTTTATTGTTTACCGGTTTTACCCTTTCCTTTAAATATATTTCGTGACAGAGTCGGATATATAAAATCTAGGTGCACCTTACTTGTAGAATGCGATTACTTACGCTAGTTCTCCTTTTGCCTTTCTTTTCCATTGACAGTGCTTCACTCGGGACGGCTTCTCAATTTTCCGGGTGGGGTGTGAATATCTCTCGGCGGTGCTTTGGATCTCCCAATCGCCTCTTTCAAACCGGCCAAAATCCGTGGGAAGGAAAAACATCGAAATGGTATTATCGGAAGAAAAAAAAACTACTGCTTTTCCCCTGTACCGAACATTTTTCCCTACATTTCTTTTCCAGCACTACACTAAGCAATTATTCACTTCAATTCTATTATATAAATAGCTTTTCCACAAAAAAAAAGAAACTATTACTTCACTTCACTTTCTCTTTTTCCACGAACCACGTTCCTTCTATAAAAGTCAGACTGCGACTGATGTGGATTGGTCTAACTGTCCTCTGCATTCACCATGCCATCCTCAATGCCACTTATCACCAGATTACCACTTCAGTCAGTCCAAGGTCATGGTACCAGAACCATATCAAATTGGAACAACCCGAGAAAAAAGAAAAAAAGTACTGCCAGAGGATTCGAACCTTAGGCGCCACGATCAGAGCCAGCGCTAAGACCACTGATCTAATGGGACCACTGTTATTACCTTAGCCAAAACTAAAAATTGCTTCCAACCACCCACTACAAATGGATAAATGGGCCTAATAATTCTTCTCTAAAGGTTTTCGCCTAATCGGAATCTTGATCTACTCGTACGTCAAGTCTTTCGGGCTATGAACAATTTTCAGGTCCTTTTTGTGCCACTCCCCTGCTTTTCCACCAGGATCTACTAGCTCATAGACCCAAGGGGACACTCTTTTAATCACCTCAAAAATATCAGTACATTTGGGTGCCAGCTTAGCCGTGAAATACTGAGAAGCATTCGAAAGAACAACGTTTTTCCTCATCACCAAGTCTTTAGGGTCTTTTAGTACCCCGTGAGCGGAAGTGCGTATAGCGCGTGCTACCTTAGGAAGAAGGATATCCCAGAAACAATAGTTTTCTGAGATGTAGGCTCTAATTTTAGTCTTAAGCGTTTGATTATACCGATCAACAGGGTTAGCCTGGGGGTGGTAAAATGCTGTATAATCAATGGTGACGCCATACTCAACCGTCAACTCGGTTAGCTCCTTACTTCTAAATTGCGTCCCGTTATCGCAAACAATCCACTTGGGTACACCGAAAACCAAAATAGTTCTCATGGCCTTTGCCGTTGCTGTTCTTACCGGAAAAAACAATGAAAATTTAAAGAGAAAGTCAACCACCGTCCAAACGTACTTGTATTCTCTCGTGGATCGGGGTAAGGGGCCAACAAAATCCATGCAGAGCATTTCCTAGAGGTGGGTAACACCGCACCTAGAAACTATTAGACCCGACGGTTTTTCCAGATTTGGTTTGGTTGTCTGTCATCAGGTTGTATTCATCGGGGTCTATTTTTGTCTGAGTCAAGTTATTATTAGAATTTCAACTTTATTTTTGATGTATACCTGAAACTTACTTTTCATGATATGAAACTTAAAACCTAAATATTTTGGAATCTGGAGAAGTTATTCTCGATCACGAGGACTAGACTATAAGAGAAGATTCAATATCAATTCAATTTATTAATAATATAAAATGTACAATAAGATACAATATCTTTTATAGTACTTGGAATTAATACATTAGGATTATGACACATATTAGAAAAAGAAAAAGAAAGAATACAGAAATAAAAATACAACAAAATGAAAAAGAAATTAAAAGAGTTTAAGAACAAATTCAAAATCAAGCTAATTGTGTAAAATAGTTAAAAATTACATTTTTAAAACGTGTAGCAGTACAGATAGTTCTAATTGTAACAGGAAGAGAATTCCATAGTTGAATGGCATAGATAAAAAACAAACGGGAGGGGTTCAAATAGTATTGGCGCAGTGGAATACGACACATAGGTACGGTTAGAAATAGCAAAATTAAGGTTCTCATATAAGTACACCGGAGTCTTATTCGTAATGATTCGATGTAAGAAGATATATATCCTTGCATCAAGGTATTGCTTTAAATTTGTGTTCAATAGGTAGGTTGAAGTTGCTGACTGTAGAAAACAGTCACACTTGGGCCAAATTAGGCCCATTGTGATACCACGCGGATCTTGTGTTCCTTTATCCGAAAAACCATTTAGCGCTTTCAACGAAGCTCTTTAACTGATTGATGCCGACGTTGTGCAATTCGCTCAAGTCGTTAAAGAAGTAGGCTGCAAGGTGTTTCATCCTGCGAGAGGAGAGAGCGCTACAAGTGCAGAGAAGATGCGTTATGCTTTCTTCTTCTTCTTCGTCTCTGCAGCTTCTGCAGAAATCATTATGAGTGAGTCCCATTCTTGAGGCGTGAGTGCCAATGGCACAGTGTCCTGTGATAACGCCAATGAGAATCCTTAGGGATGACCTGTTCATTCTGAGAAGATAGAGTGAACGATTTAGATCAAGTTTAGGCCAGATTTGCTTTGTAATGAGGCACGTAGTGCCATCTGACCATCTTGAGTTGGTGTTTTTAATGGTATGGTTCTTTAAAAGAAGTTTAGCTCTAGCGAATGGCATAGGCGGAAGATCCCCACTAGGGAGGTTTGTGGAGATCATACCGCTCCTGGCGAGATAATCAGCTTCACGATTCCCTGGAATGTCACTATGTCTCAGCACCCACAATAGGTGAATATTAAAATGCTCAGCCATCTCGTTGAGAGATAGGCGGCAATTTAGGGAGGTCTTAGAGAGAAAAGTGACCGAGTTCAGGGATTTGATTGCTGCCTGGCTGTCTGAACAGATGGTGATGTCCTTCTTGGATAGCACGTTGTTCTTGAGCCAAGACAGAGCTTCTTTTATTGCCATTGTCTCAGCCTGGAAAACGCTACAATATTCTGGAAGGTGAAGGGATATACTAAAATTGAGATCCTTGGAGTAGACACCTATTCCTACTCCCTCGTCCGTCTTGGATCCATCTGTGAAAATACGCAGAGGACCGTCCAGCGTCTGAGTATCAGACTTCCAGTCTGACCTGGAGGGTATGCTGGCAGAGAAGTTTTTCTCAAAGACGAGATGAGCCAGTAGGAGGTCGGTGTCGTGCTGTAGAAACTCGAGGTTATCTAGAAGGGTGGAATGACCCGTATGGTGGTTATTCCACAGGTGAAGTGTTGCTTCGGATGGTGTCGTCCTTAGCACTCCACTGATGCATATACTTGCAGTTCTTTGCACGCGGTTAAGAAGGTTGCGGTTGACGGCTGTGCCAAGAGCTGTCCACCATACTGAGACTCCATAGAGTAGGATTGGTCTGACTACGGCTGTGTACAGCCAGTATGCTATTCTAGGCTGAAGGCCCCATTTACATCCGATTGCTTTTTTGCAGCAATAGATCGCAGTGGTAGCTTTCTTGATACGCTCCATGATGTTGGACTTCCAGCTTAGTTTACGATCTATGATGAGACCCAGGAATTTTGCCTTATCTGTGAGCGTAAGTTTTACGCCACACAATGAGGGAGGGTCAAAGGGGGGAATTTTATATTTCCTCGTGAAGAGTATTAGTTCCGTTTTTTGCGGATTAACTCCAAGACCGCACTGGTCCATGAGGTTAGTCTTTGGAAGGCATGCTGCATGATGAAGATTACTGTAACCTCCTTCCAAGACCTGGGGACATATTCTAAATCTAAACAAGCTTGGAAGATGCTTGTCAGCCAGGGGAAAATGAGATCTGCAACTGCTTGGAGCTCTGCAGGTATAATCAGGACCAGCTGATTTATATGGCTTAGAATTATTTAGTGGCCACTTGATAGATGCACTGTCTATTTTAAGAGGGCTACAAGAGGATCTGGTTGGTGTACTGCCAGGACAGATTGATCTAGCAGCTAGACTTCCCGGGAAGTGGGTGTCCACAAGAAGGTTTAGGGTGTCTAGACTGGAAGATGTCCAGGTACCATCCGATTTTTGTAGAAAGCTGGGTGCTTTCGGGAGCGGTGCTAAAACTTTCCTCAGCCTGGAGGCTTCAGAAACTTCTTCAATTTTGCCGCAGAAGAGTCTCCAAGACACACGCTTGGCTCTTCTTAGTTCAATTTTGAAGGTGTTGAGAGAACTTTTGTAGGTTTCCCAATCAACAGCATCTCGGGTGCGTTTCGCTTTGTTAAAAGATTTCCTGCTTTCCTTGCGCAACTTGTCCAGTTCCCGATTCCACCATGGTGGTTTCGACTTGCCCTTAGGCTTGCTAATAGGGCAGGAAATAGACAGTGCGTGGTTAAGGATTTTTGTGAGCCTCTCTACAGAAGTGTCGAGGTCGGCAGGACAGTTGGGGATGGAGAAAGGTGTATCAGTTAAGATTGCCGACACAGTTTCTCTGTATTTATCCCAGTTGGTCTTTCGGTGATTTCTGAAAGATATTTGTGAACGAGGCGATCTTACTACATCTAAGGTGACATAGCGATGATCAGAGAAGGAGTGGTCACGAGAGACCTTCCAGTTTTTGATGCTGTCAGCAATAGAGTCAGAAGTCAAGGTGATGTCGAGCACCTCCTGTCTGTTTTTTGTAATGAAGGTGGGTTCGCAACCTGAGTTGCATACTACTAAATTGTTGTTCAGAATGTAGTCAAAGATGAACTCACCTCTATCGTTGATGTCCGTGCTCCCCCAGATTGTGTGATGCGCGTTTGCATCACATCCCAGAATGAGCGCGGTCTTGGCTCTCTCCGCATCAGCGATCGTCCTCTTGATTGTAGTAGAGGGGGGAGGTTCAACATGGTCATGTGCCATGTACGCCGATATTACCCAGACTTTTTCTGTGCCTAGTTCTAAGCAAACGGCGACTGAATCTCGATCGCTGTAATTGGAGAGAAGAAAGGCATTTAGTGAGCTCTTCACAAGAATGCAGGTTCTGGGCTTACCTCCATTTCTCATGAAGAAGAGAATGTAGTTAGGAGTCCTGAGTCCACACACTAGATCATTGACAACCCAGGGTCCTTGGACTAGGACAATATCTTCTCCGTAGGTGTTGAGACGGAGAAGTAGAGCGGCCGAAGCCGAAATGGAATGGTGGAGATTAATTTGGACTATCCGAAGCAGCGCCATCGGGTAGTCCTCCTTCCACCTCCTTCCAAATCATCGCCAAGGTCGATCCCAAAAAGAGAGTCTTTTCTATTAGGCGGGGTACTCGTGAGTTCGAGATCAGAGAAGTTGATACAATCAACATCCTCATCTCGAGCCTCTGGATCTGGTGATTGCTCTGGAGTGCCCCCTCTCTCCCCCTCATCCTCCATGGGAGCCAAAGAGGTTGACGGGATAGCTCCCGTTTTGGCGATGGAAGATGAGGTGGAGGGAGACGACTCCACCGCGGCCGAGCATCCCCCCTCCTCCTCAATGACTGCGGCCGGTGTATTACCGGCAGGTTTAGCAGACGATGAGGTGGAGGGAGAGTGATCAACCATCGCAGTCCTCCCCATCCTTTGTGTTCAATAAGCCATGAACAAATTGAGATACGTGGTCATAACGTCGTAATCCGTGAATATACCTTACTGAGTCATTAAAAGCTACTTGCAGTTTGTGAAATGATAAAGTATTACAGTAAACAGCCTCGGCATACGTGATTAGAGTTTTTACTAACTTTTGTCTTGTACTGACAGGGGTGAAACATGCAGAGATCCATAATTTACGAAGACATATATATATTTTTCTGACAACATTGGTATGGTCGTACCCTGATAGGTTAGAATTGATGACAAAACCCAAACTAGTCACAGTTTGTACCACATTTAGCTTGTTTTCAGAAAGTAAGATATGGGAAATGATGTTCAGGGTTAACTTTTTTTTTAGAATGGGTATAACCAGCATTAATCCATTCGACATAGACCACGCGGAAATACTAGACAGGTCCTCATCTAGATTGGCTACAAGTTCATACATTTTTGTCAATGGCTTCCCCAAGTAAACTTGAGCGTCAACAGCATAGAGATGAACTTTCGAATGCTTACAAACAGAGGGCAGTCGTTAATGAACATTGAAAATAAAATGGGACCAAGAATTGATCCCTGAGGAACACCCTGCAAAATTTTTGTCTAAGTTTCCAGCAAAGAATTTTGTGGTTCACTTTGTCGAAAGCCTTCGAGAAATCTAGCAAGAAGAGAAGCGTAATATGTCCATTATCATATATCTCTCTGATATCTTAAATTATTTTAACCATAGCTGTGGAACAGCTGTGGTGGGATCTGAAACTAGATTGTTCTCTATACAATAAACAATTATCAGAGAGATTTGCAGAACCTGTTAAGCAATAAGTTTTTCAAAGACTTTCGACAGACACGGTAAAACGCTTATAGGTCTAAAATCCTCAGGTGAAACAGGGATAGTTTTTTTTAGCAACCGGTATAATTCTGGCTATTTTCCATTGCTTGGGGAAAGAGGACGTGGTTATACAGTGGTTGATAATATGGGTCAAATGCGATATGCTGTGAGGCAGAATCATTTTTATAAATCGCAAAGGCACCCCATCCTCACCAGCAGCGTTCGATCTAATACTTGCCACACAGTTTATAACATCAACATCAGTAACTGACTGAATCTCAAAACCACTTCCTTGAATAGTGGGCGAAAGAAGATTACTGGAGAAATCAAAGTTTATATCCACTGTATCACCGAGAAAACTGTTATTAAGAGTGTCAGGGTCAATCTCACAGTTAGAATCACTCTTGCCTTTGGATACTCCAATGTGCATTAGGTTACTCCACAGCCTCTTTGGAGGAAGGGAATTTCTAATAGTTAGAGTAGAGTGATTACACATCGCTTTATACACAACCCAGTTAGAATCACATGGTCTATGTTTCCACTTACTATACAGTTTATTACGAGCTTTTATGGCGTTTAAGACTTCAGTAGTAAACCAAGGACAGATGTTATTGCGAACCCTAACTGTTTTAACTGGCACAAACTGATTAAATAAGTCTTTTACCACTTCTTGAAAATATTTGAGGCATTATGAAGATTTTCAATATTGACTGATGAAAAATCTCTGAAAAAAAGTAAGTGAAACAGTCGAATGTGTAACATTGATATTCAGAGTACAAAACAAAAGTTCATGATCGGAAACACAATCAAGTGAGAGCTGTTCGAACAAAATAACTGACGAAGGATCCGAAACAATAGCAAGATCAAGCAGACTCGGAATACATCCTTTTGCAAACCTCGTAGGATATTTTTTATTATATATCTCGATGAAATCCATTATTTGAGTTGCACAGGAACCATTTACCAGCAAATTAGTATTAAAGTCTCCACATGCTACGATGTTATCATACTTGGCTGAAAATTCCGAGAGCGCAGAGAAAAATGGTTTAGAAGAACAACTACGATCTGGACCAACCAGACATTTTATGCAACCATCGTGGATTTCAGCAAACAAGAACTCACTCTCTAGGTTAGGCAATTTACCAATAATATTGCAATTAAGCAGTAAATCACATTCCACCCCCTTGTATCCGTAACGCTGTCATGTCTAAACATTACATAATTTGGTATATTATATTGTTCGTCAGATATATCTTGCCTAAACCAAGTCTCACAGACACAAATAACATCAACACCAGAATTCGTAAAGATGTACTTCAAGAAATCCAGTTTCCACGAATTAACAAACCTTAAAACCAACGCGAGAATTAGAGAGAACATTAATCATTGTATGCGCCGATTTGTTTACGCCACTGCTACTTAATTCATTTATGTTTCTCTAAAAACAAAAAAAACAGAACAGAACTAGAAATACTGTCACAAGCTTAAAATCAAACAAAAATACAAAAAAAGCAGAAAAGAAGAAAAAAAGAAACGCAATTAAAATCAAGCAATAGTTAAAGAAAAAAGAGAGAGAAAAAGAGAAAATATATATATATACTAAGACAGTGTTTTAATGATGAGTCGCAGCAGAGCCAGCCGTAACAGCAGCAAAGGAGTGTAGATCGTCTGGGCTTTCGATAGAAAAGCTCCTTCCATCAGCAGTCTTCTTGGCGTAAATATTCCCATTTTTAGTGTAGACAGAGAAGAGCAGCTTCTTTCTCTTAAGTCGAAGTGCACTTTGTAAGAGAAAGCGTGAATGCAGCTACCAGCGGATGGGATGCCAATGTCTCTCAGTGAAAGCACTCTTTGCTTCACCTTGCGAAAATTTGCAGCAGATCGAAGAACAGTATTACGTTCGTGCGAAGAGTGAAATTTTGAAATAATCGATGGTGGGGGTGACGAGGAGGAAGTATTGCTGTTAATATTTCTTGCTCTCACACGAAAAGCACTCAATGAAGGAGGACTGCAATTAATCATCTCACATAGCTTATGGAAAATTTGATGTAGGTTTTCTTCTTCTTGAACCGGAACACCAAAGAACACAGCATCAGCAGCAATTTCGTTCTTCTCAAGAGCATTTACTTGCTTTCTAAGAGCAAGGATCTCAGCGCTATGCAAGTGCGTTTCAGTGGAGTTACTCTCTCCAAGCCACTCAACGCGAGCAATTACACTATCAATTGCATTGTCGATACTCTCAAAACGTTGAGACCAACTTGCTTTTACGTCCTCGATTTTCAGTGTAAAATCTGATCGCAACTTTTCGATTTCCTCAGCAAAGGTACGTTGCATGGATGCGGCGTTTTTAGCAAGTTTTTCTTCCAGTATCTTGATTGTAATCGACCCTTTGTCGGTAGATGGTTTAATAGAGGGAGACGAAGAACCAAATTGTGAAGACAAAGCGTCTCTCTGTGCTTTGTTTCGGGTTGATATTCCTGATGCTGAAGACATTATTTAGCAGAAAACACTTTTCGCGCAAATGACAAAACAAATTAGTTATATAAATTATGCACCGAGCTTTTGAATATTAAGTATTTTTGAGAGATAAAATTTCCGGTGAACTTATTAAATTGTTAGTAGCTGATTCGGGACCGATCCAAAACACGTCTACGCGCTCTCAGTAAACATAATACATGTGCAGGCTAACATCAAAAAAGCCTATGAGAACCGCGCTAAAAGGTATAATACTCGTAGTACCCAATCACAATTCAACCCAGGACAGAAATTTCAGCGAAATTTCGCCCAAAGTGATACCACGAAAAAGTTCAATGCTAAATTGGCACCGAAATTCAATAATTGTATAGTGGTCCGAAAGGTTGGCAACACTTTTTACGAACTAAAAGATAATAATGGTAAAACAGCAGTATACCTAAGATATCGGAACTTAATATTCCAGCCTTTGTGATTTACATACATACAGTGCCTCACAAAAGTATTCGGAATTATGTTTTTTTCCTAGATTTTAGTATTGTTAAACAACAAATAATTATTATAATTATAATAAAAAAATCAGTTTCAATTTAACATTTATTCTCCGTTAACAAAAAATCAGAAAAAATAATGCATGTTTTCTGTCTGCAACAACAACAAAATGCAACATACTAGGATCCAGGAAAAAACATAATTCCGAATATTTTTGTGAGGCACTGTATGTACATTGTCAGTACATATGCACCCAAAACCTGTTTTGTAATGTGCTACTTTTCATAACCCTGCATCAGCACCATAATGACCAGCCGTAACAATAATACCCAACTGCATTCTTTATAGTACGTTTACACCGCACCCAAATTCAACATTTCGGCTAGTTTCTGCATCTCAGCCCAAATACATTGTGTAAAATAAACTCACTACGTTTAGGTTCAGAATTTTTATGAATGTTTTTATTTGATATAACTAGTGGACTGTAACACATTTTAGAAATATAATTTTATCCCGACCGCTTTCCTTGTTCGTCGCCTGAGTGCTGATAGCGAACTGCCGGGGTGATCCTGCATGCACACACACAGAATCGGATATATTGTGTGGTAGATAATTCCTAAGAACAGACCCTAAACTAGAGCAAGTTGGCAAAGCAGTCTCAAGAATAAGAAGAACGTTCAAGGAAGAACTGTTAGTACAGCTCAGGAAAACCGGGAAGAACACAGCGGAGGTACGATCCGCAATAAGTGAAGCCCTAGGACAAAAGGCTGAAATCCGAGCCCTTACCCATCGTATTACTTTAGAGTGTAAGGACATGGATGAGGTGACGTCGAAGGAGGAAATCTGTGAGGCAATCAGAACGCAATTCGGATTCGAACATATAACGTCAGCTGACGTCAGATCTCTTCGTCAGACGTACAGACACACCCAGAGTGCAATAATTAACCTTCCGGTTGAAGTAGCAAAGAAAATTCTAGAGGCAGGAAGACTAAAGATTGGCTGGGTAAATTGCCGAGTGCGTCAAAAAACGTTCTTGAAGAAGTGCTTCAAATGCCTCGAATTTGGGCATTTAGCCAACAGGTGCGAATGCTTGGAGGATCGCTCTAAATTATGTAGAAGATGCGGAACAGAAGGCCACATAGCGAAGAACTGCAGGAAGGAGCCGTTATGCATGTTCTGCAGAAAAAACGACCCCGAGAACGCAAAACACGTAGCTGGCAGTGGAAAATGCCCCGTATTTAAGAAAGCTATTACTAGCAAACAATGATGAAAATTATACAAATAAATCTAAACCATTGTGAGATAGCTCAGGACATCCTGAACCAGACAGTAAGATCCGAAAAGGCGGACGTTGTTCTAATAAGCGAACCGTACAAAAACCTAGACAACTGTACCTGGGTCAGCGACAAGACAAAACACGCCGCAATATGGATATGCGGAAACCACGCCTTTCAAGACATCGATAAAGACGCAGAAGGATTCGTACGTGCAAGAATAAGTGGGATCGACTTCTATAGCTGCTACGCCCGACCTAGCTGGTCAATCGACCAATACCAAACCATGCTAGACAGGCTAAGGACTGATGCACAGCACAGAACAGCAGTGATCATAGGAGGTGACTTCAATGCATGGGCTACGGAGTGGGGTAGTAGACGTACCAACGCGAGAGGGCGAATCCTCCTGGAAACATTTGCACCCCTAGAAATAGGCTTAGCAAATAGAGGAGGGGTAAATACATTTAGAAAAGCAGGAGTGGGATCAATTATCGACCTTACCTTTGCTAGTTACCCTATCCTACGCAATATATCTTGGCGCGTCAGCGAGGATTACAGCCATAGCGACCATCAGGCTATTATCTACAACATCGCCAAAAATAGGCCCACACAGCGACCTAAAGTTAGAGGCGCACTATGGAAGGACAGTGCGTTCGACAGCGAAACTTTTGAAGTGATGCTGAACAGTTCCACCATAGATGCAAACGGATCTGCCGAAAGCTTGTCATATCAACTCACAGGAAATATTGTAGCAGCTTGTGATGCGGCAATGCCCAGGAAAAAAGCAGCTCGAAGAGGCGCACCATGCTACTGGTGGAATGAGGATATAAAAGCACTTAGAGCAAGGTGTCTAAAAGCGAGACGTAAAGTCCAACGGTCTAGAGGGGGAGCTAACTTCCAACAACTACTAGATACCTTCAAGCAAGCGAGACGGGAGCTATCAAAGGCAATAAAAGGGAGCAAGACTATGTGCTTAAAACGTATTTGTGATGAAGCTGAAATTAACCCATGGGGCACGGCATACAGGATGGTTATGACCAAATTAAAAACCAGTAGGTCCCCACAAGTAACATGCCCAAACATGCTGAGAACCATCGTGGAGTACTTGTTTCCAAATAGGCCACACACAATGGTCACAATCGTTCGCGAAATGGATGTAGGCAGTATACCAAATGTCACGATCGAAGAGCTACAGAGAGCTCTGAACAGAACAGGAGACAAAAAGGCGCCTGGACCAGATGGAATTCTGAATAAAGCATTAAAAGCTGCTGCCGCAATAAATCCAGGCATGTTCATTGCAACAATGCAAAAATGCCTAGAGGAAGGCGTGTTCCCTGAACCGGGAAAGTTGCAGCATTTAGTACTGTTACCGAAAGGAAACAAACCACCTGGAGATCCATCGTCATATCGCCCAATATGTCTACTAGATACAATGGGAAAGGTATTGGAACGTATAATATACGATAGACTGTTGACTATAGCAGAAGAGAAGGGAGCCCTGTCAAACCGCCAGTTTGGATTCAGGAAGTCACGCTCTACTGTCGATGCTATTAAAACAGTAGTCGACATAGCGGCTGCAGCCATAGAAGGCCGTTCTTGGAGGTGGGGCACAAAGCAATACTGCGCTGTTGTCACACTAGACGTTAAGAACGCATTCAACACAGCCGACTGGTGTCAAATAAGGAGATCGTTGATGAGGATGGAAACACCGTACTATTTACAACGGATAATTTCCAGCTACTTCACAGGTAGAAAACTAAGATACGATACAGAAGAAGGGGTTAAGTACTATAACGTATCCGCCGGCGTCCCCCAAGGATCGGTGCTGGGCCCACTGCTCTGAAACATCATGTATGATGGAGTACTAAGGCTAAGGTTGCCCACAGGAGTAAATATCATCGGCTTCGCTGATGATATAGCTATTGTAGTCGTTGCGAAACACATTCACGAAGTTGAGTCAACCACGAATGCGACAATTGGCCAAATAAAGCTGTGGCTCGAATCATATATATCCAGAATCACAGCGGTCTGCACTGGACACTGGGCTGTTGGCAGGCATGCTGAAAGACTAGGCATACCATTCAACTCACACTGCCGCAGCTGCCGGGTGGAAACTGAGTCAGAAACCCCCGAGCACTTTCTGTGCAAATGTCCGGCTCTAGCTAGAGTCAGGCAACGCACTTTGGGCAAAGCCTTCTTCAACATCAAAACGGCGCTTTCATGGCGCTAATTGGGTGCGAAAACAGGATCTGTATGTCCACCGCCACTTTTACCTACCTACCTACCTACCCGAATCAGCAGGCCTCGAACTAGCGGACCACAAAACGGAAGCCGTTCTCATCACGAGCAGAAAAACCGTGGAGTATATTAATATTCAAGTCGGCAACCAAAATGTTCAGTCAAAGGAAGCGATAAAATATCTAGGAGTGATGCTTGACAACAGGCTACGCTTTAATAGACATGTGGATTATGTGAGCAAAAAAGCTTCATCCATACAAGCGGCACTTTCCAGGATACTGCCGAACGTGGGCGGACCCGGATACGCAAAAAGGATGCTTTTAACTAGAGTCGTCAGCTCGGTTATTTTATACGCTGCACCAGTCTGGGCGGATACCCTCAACAAAAATAAATCAACATGCCGGAAACTATCCTCGATTTACCGGCGATGCGCGTTAAGAGTAATAAGCGGCTACAGGACGATCTCGGATGAAGCCGCATTTGTTATAGCGGGAATGATCCCCATTGATATCCTTGCGGATGAGATGAAGAGGATTCACCACAGAAAACCCTTAATCCCAATGGAGGCCGGGGAAATAAGGAATATGAAAAAGGAAGAAAGGACTCGTTCAGTAGCTCTGTGGCAAACTCGATGGGATAGCACCACGAAGGGCAGATGGACCCATACCTTAATTCCACAAGTTTATACCTGGATTAGCAGATCGCAAGGAAACTGCAACTACCACCTAACTCAGTTTCTATCTGGCCACGGTGGGTACCGAAAGTACCTGCACCGTTTTGGCCATGACGACTCGCCGTACTGTCCAGAATGTCCAAACCAGGAGGAGGACGTGGAGCACGCATTCTTTTACTGTGGACGCTTCACAGACTGGAGAGGTAATCTACTAGACCCACCAAATCTAGTAAAGAGAATGATGGAGTCGGAAGATTACTGGTTGGACATATGCGGACGCATAAAAAACATACAGGTTGAGCTGCGGAGAATAGAAGCAGCAAGAAGAGCAGTAGCAGCAGAAGCAACAGAGTCTGCTAAAGCACAGGAGTAGCATTAATTGCTTGCCAGCCCCGCGAAGTAATACCTAACGGCAGTTCCGCGGGGAGAGTGGTAGAAGAGTGCAGGGTGTGGGTTAGTACGTAGGCGTATTCCCTAAATCGAATACTTGGGTTTGCGAATCGTGCATGCTGATAGCACGGGCTATTAGTATCTTTCGAAGATTGCCACATCCTTGGACGTAATCAAAAAAAAAAAAAAAAAAAGATAATTCCTTTGTGCGCTTATTCTCGCACAGGCTTTCGTTCTATATTAAGAATACTGAACACACTGCCCGTATTCGTATCTTCGTATCTAGTACGTTCGTTTTTATTTATTGAAATAATAGTTTCATAAATTGTTTCTGTAATTATTCATAAATTCTGAACAGCATTCGCTCAACGAGCTTGGAAAAACCATGGACGCCCCTGTTTATGTCCGTGGAAAACCAAGTCTATTCAGGTAACACATATCGGTGTATGGTTGTTGGTTATTTGGCTATGCTTTGCAATTTGTTCATGCTTAAAGCTGGCTAAGTAACCCTGTCACTATATTCTGCACGCGCTGCAGTATCCTGTCCCAGTTGTCCAATCGCTGCAACTCCACTTCTCGCACACTGGGGCCAGGTGGATGAACCATCTGACCTCTGGTCAGAAAAGGTCCTGATATTGGTGCGTCGGGCTCGTTCGGGTCGCTGGAGATTTGCTCATAGACCCTGCCCACTTTGACTTCTTAGATTCAAAATTCCAGTTGTTTCTCCTCTCTTGGCTTCCGATCAGAATAGGTTGTGGTGTTGGTGCTCAGTGACCCTGCCCACTTCGACTTCTCAGAGTCAAAACTTAGCCTGATGCTTATCTCTTGGTCTCGCAATCTTTGTGATTGTGTGTATAATGTGGCGCTCGCAAAGAAATATAGAAATAATAAAATGTTAGTGTGTTCTAATTACGGCTGTTATTTGCCAAATATATTTCATGTTTATAGTATATTTTTATATATTTATTGCTACATATTGCCAATATCTATTATAATTATGACTGCAAGGCTATACGGAACGGTTGCGGATTATTCTGGAATATGTTGTTGTATATTAAATAATTATGGGCTTATTTATTTTGTTATTGTTTGACATTCGCTTTAAAGATAACGAATGTCACCAATCTCGTGTGTCCAATCAATTTGCCGGTTTTATTCTATGAGAATGCGCTTTCGCTTTTACCTTTATAATTGGTTCCACTCTCAGCCCTTGCACCTATAAGCCGTGGGCTGCGTCGAGAAATGGAGGAATTTGCCATCCCCATCCTCTGTTCCCAACACACCTATGATGTAGGTTTCCGAGGAATGGCCCAAATTAGTGAACTCCTCTTTCGGGAAGTTCCATAAGTCAGCGTTCTCACTTTTTGTCCCCCGATAACCCTCTGAGCCGTAGGCAGTAGGCATCCTCTCGGGAAGTTCCCTAACACACTCAGGATGGGTCGGAGGTTGCGTCGATAAGTGGAACCAACTTTAATTCTTATTCTATGCCCCCCGCCAGTCGTAAATTGGCAAGCCGCACAGAAATTAAGAAAGTTATGTATGTAGACATTTTATTTTTATTTATTTTTTTTTTTTTATTATTTCCCGAACAAAACTACGACATACGGAATCTTCACATCGTTGAAATGAAACCGTATTCCTAAGTCATGCGTACATGATTGACCGGGAAAAACGAACGAGAGACGAACAAAAAAAATTAAACTGTTTTGTAGAAACAAACCAAACATTCACTCGATGAAGCTGACCCAAAATATCCGCGCGCAAGCGGTCATTCACCAAGGATCGCGAACGAGAAAGGAAAAAAAGGGTTTCGTTTGTTATTACAAACGATGGCATTCCAGCATGTTTCCATGCAATTGTATATTCACACCCACAAATTGTAGGCTAACCCGACCAACCATAAACCATCTACCTAACCGACATGCGACCAACGAAACTGACCCAAATATCCGCGCGCAAAGGATCCATTAACCATCTACCTAAACCTCACATGCGACCGACGAAACTGACCCAAATATCCGCGCGCAAACGATCTTTTATCGAGTATCGCTAACGGGAAGCGAAAAAAAGGAAAAAGGGTTTCGTTTGTAATATTCGATGGGATTTGAGCGTACCTGCCTGGATGCAATAGCGACACACAGATCAGGCGATTATGGTGCTTCGAAAAAGTATCCGTAAAGGATAATGTTTTTGTAACGACCCACAAATTATTGGCTGACCCAACCATGAAAGCAAATAATATAAATAATACCCGCGAAATTGAAACTGAACGCGCGTGTGTTTATGTATCAAATATCCCTTTTTATTGCAGCGAGCATGCACAAACCATTTCTTCTTCGAACGCCCGAATTGGTATTTTTTAGGAAAATTAATCATACTACATCACTATATATTACATGCAAACATTGCCGTTGCACCAACTTGACCATAATACAATACAATCATACTACATCACTATATATTACATGCAAACATTGCTGTTGCACCAACTTGACCATAATACAATTGAACTGATTCGGGCTTGCATACGCAGAAAACCCCGCTTGCAAACAATCACTAAAATGCGCTTATATATATGTACATATGTATATATACATATGTCTTGATAACTTACCCCGAATTGATTTATATTCGCCTGTTGAAGTTATAAGTGATACTTTCCAGTTTTAGTTATTAGTTCTTTTTTTTTTAATTAAAAAGTTAACACTGCACAAATAGGACTGTTCACTGTTCGGCTCTGAAGGACCGTGTAAAATAAACTCAGTACGTTTAGGTTCAGAATTATAATGTTTTTATTTGATATAACTAGTGGACTGTAACACATTTTAGAAATATAATTTTATCCCGACCGCTTTCCTTGGCGTTCGTCGCCTGAGTGCTGATAGCGAACTGCCGGGGTGATCCTGCATGCACACACACAAAGAATCGGATATATTGTGTGGTAGATAATTCCTTTGTGCGCTTACACAGGCTTTCGTTCTATATTAAGAATATTGAACACATTGCATTTCGACATACATTTTCCGCATTCTGGAATGTTGCATTCCAGCGAAATGCAGAATTTCCTCGCTGCATTTGTAAGTTCGTCAAATCGAACAATCCTCTTCACAAATTCAGCACCATTCAGCACGTCATACAATGACATTTCAGCCCGCTGACATACGCAAAAAAAACAGCTGTCAACAAAACAATAAATCATTTCAAGTGATCATTGCAATAATAATGGAATACATGTCTGAATTAGCATTTAAATTCATCTTTAAATTAATATAACAAGCTAAATGGTTCAACCACTTCTGATATCCAATTAGAAAAATAATATCAATAACCAATTCTAACACTAGCTGTCATTTGAAATGCTGAAGTTGCAGTGGGAACGCAAAATTGCATTTCGAAATTTTTTTCCTGAAATGTTGAATTTGGGTGCAGTGTAAACGTACTATTACTCTTCGTACATATGTACATACATACATATACACGAATTCAGCGTCAAATGCAAAAGGGGAAAACGAAACTAGAGCTTACGGTTAAATCGCGTGATGATTTGTAGACCAAGTAAAGGCAAAATTGAATGCCAGAGGACAGTTGGATGGGAGTCGTGAGCGTAAGACTTTCGAGATTGGATAAACGAGAAAATAAAAAAAATATATTTTCTTCGGACTTTGCGCGTCCGCTCTTTATTGTAGTTCAAATCCAACTCTCCTTGACAATCCAAAATAACTAATCAACTAACTTATTTTACTTGTTTCTGTGTTATTCTTGTCATACATAATTTGCCTAGCTTGCACAAGTGATCGTCTTGTCGCGATTCTCTGAATTTGGTTTTGAGGCCGGACGTTGGACAGATGCTGTGTCATCATAAATGGACTATCGCGTGTGCATTACATTGAACTCTATCATATATTTTGTCAGATAATGCATTTTATCGTGGGAGCGTTACGTTCAACTGTAAAACCCCTATCGTTAGCTTGAGGCTCCGACGAAACTTTTAAAATTTTCTTGTTTTATGTTTTATTTTACAAAAGTAAATACATATTAAGGTAATGATTACAAAGATATTTATGCTTACTGAACATATATTAAAAGATTTATTAACGACTGTTGCTTTTTAAATTTTTTCAGTAATTTTAATATGCTTAATATAAAGTTCATCAGTCTTAATATTGGGTATTAATCGACTTTAGTCATCACGTTTGTTAATATTACTGTGTCGAATATTTTTCTTGAAAAATTTTCGAATGTTTCATTCTGGATAGTTATTTTAAAATTTTTATATTTTATCAAATAGTTACCTTGTACAGTCATATTCTTAACATTACAATTATGCTTTATTTGGGTCTTATACATATTTTTTATAATAAGAGTTCCTGGTGCGACTTCCTTGATTAGATGTTTCGTAGATATTTCTAAGGTTTTAGGACATGTTGCTTCAGTAAAAGTCATAATATTTTTGATGCAGATATTTGTTATCGGTAATAAATTTATTTTCAAGTTATCTTTAGAAATTTTGAATATATTTTCATTTTCATCTTTTAGTATTAATCTATCATTAACAAGAAGAGCTTTATTTTGTTGATCTAGTAAGTGTTCTATTCGGATTTTGGTATAAGTCATATCAGATAGCCTAGAGATTAACAGTATTAGTATAATTTGATCTTGATAGTGTTAAATTGCTAGTTTTTCTTCCTTAAAGTCGTCTATATCTGAGATCATTTCTATTTCTTGGGAACTCAATACATTTTTAAGGATTCTTAATTTACTCGTGAATAAAAGTTGCTCTATATTATCAATATGTCTACTTAATAAGGAACTGTCGTTATTATTCTGGTACAAATGTTGCATTAGTGTTACTTCGTCTTCTAGTGTTATTATTTTGTTACCTAAGTCTTTGTTAAAAGAGTTAAAGAACGTCTTTATGATACCTTGTTGTTTGTTTATGTGATTCGTAATGTTCTTTATCTATTCAGCAATTTCTGTGTTAACACGTACCTTTCTGTTCGTTTGCGTCATAAGTTTTTTATCGTCGTCCAAGAGTTCGTCAAGTTTTGTTATTTGTTTTTCGTCCTCGTGGTCCATCGTTTCTTTAGTCCTGTACCTAATAGATGTAAGACCTCTTTTCGACCTGATATGGGGTCTAATGTTCTTTACTTTCTCTTCTAATAAAATAAAGTTTTGACTTATCGCATTATACATAGAGTTTACTAAGTTGGATTTATTCTGGTATATTAAAATATTGCTCTTGATACGTTCTTTAGCTATTTCAAGTACGGTTGAGTTTATTATGTGTAAAACCTTTGTGTAGTCCTGTATGATTTTCTGCTTTCCTATGTCCAATGTCAAGTACCCGTTATTGTTGTTCATGTCATGTAGAGTTATCTCCTGTGTCGTGATCGTTGTAAGAATCATTGTAAGAGTGAAAATAGTTACGAGTGAAGTCATCTGTAAGTGATATATGTAAAAAACTGGGCAAGTTCCGTCGCACAATATTGATGGATGATTTCTGAATATCAAACGACGTTTCCAAACTATTTCAGTTGAATTTTCTTCTAACTTCAACCCAAATCAACTCTTCATTCATACATTCATAGATCCAGTCAAACAATCATTCATCTATACACATATCTATACCTCTATCCAAGTTTATCGAACACAGAAAATCCCTTCCATCATACATACATACGTACCCACCTAACCATTGCTCATGCCTGCGGTGTGTGTGTTCATTTCTGTTGTTATGTGTGAAAATGAAAATAGTGATCATTTTAAATCTTATATATCTCAAACTTTCAACATAAATTGATATTTTCAAATTTATCATATCTTACTGCTTACATTGATGTTTTCAGATCTTCAAAATTCGCATGTCGATGATTGACCGTTTTTGGCCAATATCTCGAAAACTATTAAGGCCAGAATGCTCGAAGTTTTTGTGATTTTTTCAGATTTTTAAACTCTTTGGTTTAGAAATGGCGGGGGGGGGATGCATTAAAAAAAAACTTTGGAGCTCCATATTTTCCAAACGGTACTTTGGATCAAAAAGTGCTGAAGCCTCTACTCATTTCAAAAGATCTGTCGATTGAGGTGGGGTGAGATAAAGTTCCAAAATTAATAGCAACTTCACCTATACTGGAGCCATAAATTTGGTTGCATAGGCAATGACATCCAGGCCTGAAGTACCTAATTCCAACATTTCATGCCGATATCTTTATAAACTTCAGAGATAAAAAAGTGTGACAGACACGACGGAAAGACGGACGGACCCACCGAAATTATAAAGGTTCCGTTTTTTTAGACGGAACCTTAAAAAGTTTACTACTTGTTATCTAGTCCGTCAGTTTTGATATTTTATCTTTTTCTTTATATGAGTTCTGTAATATGCTTTTTCGTTCTTTATGTCTTTCAAGTGATCTTCGATTTTTTTTTCGGTTTGAATTTTTCTATACTTCGAATGATTCTTTCCTCCTCTTTTGTCTTTCACGAAGTTTGGTCCACCCGTTAAATTGATCTTATTTATAACTTTCTGTTTCTTTTCTAATATTCGATTTTGAATAGTTTTATAGAATAGAACATTTTTGAGAAGCCTAATGTATTCGTTTATTGTGTTGTGTAATCTCTTCACGTCAGCGTTTGATGTGTGATTACTATTGGAGGTAAAATGGAGTTCTACCTTTAAATGAGATAAAAATTCAATTAAAGGTAAAGCTTTGAAGCCTAACTCATTATCTGTTATGTTCTTTTTGGTTTGTCCAAATTGGCTAAAATAGAAAGATAGGGCTCTTGTGAATTCGGTCCATGTTCTACCAATTATCTTTATAGCGCACGCGTGTTTAGAGAATTTATCAATACCTAATTGTAATAAAAAGAGATTTATCGAGACTATAGAAATATCAACGCGTACTACTTCGAATGGTTTAGACGGAGTTTCTGTCAGTTTAAAGAGAGGCTTAGGTGGATTTCTAACATATTTCTCCATATAACAGATTTCACAGTTATTAATGAATTGCTTAGTTCTTTCCTTTGTTTTTGTGTGATAGTAGTTTAGAGATATTTCTTTAAAGATTTCTTCTATTCCTCTATTGTTATTCCTTAAGTGTTCTTTTTCGATTAATGTTACTAACATTCCTTCGCTGGTAACATCTTCTAATAATTTTAAGCTTGCCATTTTCTTTAAAATATTTCAAAAAGGTTTGTTTGATGACATTGTTAAATGTTTCATCGTCTATTAAAATAGCATTTAAGTTATTAGGGTTGAAATGATTCTTTAGAAGAGTTATAGCACTTTCTTCGTCTAAGGTTTTTGTATAGATTGTTATACGGTCTTATTAAATATCTTCGTCATTTTTATTCTAAGAGATCCAGAGTGAGATTTACGAAAAATAATTTGAGTTTTGAATATATTAATGCAAGATTTACTTATTGGGATAGTTTAGTTTTTAGGATTAAGTAATTTTTAACACATTCCACCTTTTTGGAATTTGGCTTAATACCATTAGGGGTGACGATGTGTCCGAGAAATTCGGTTTCTTTTTTAGGAAACTCGGATTTATCAAGTTGTACTTTCAAATTGACTTCCTTAAGTCGTTTGAAGATCTTTGCTTATGCAATCAGATGCTCTTGCAATGACGTAGAAAATACTATAATAATAATGTCAACCCTGTACACCAGTAAGATAACATTAATGAAATCTTTTAGAACTTCATTCATAAGACGCTGAAAGGTTGCTGGGGCTGTTTTCAGGCCGAAAGGCATACGAAGAAATTCGTAATGTCCGTTCTCGTCTCTGAAGGCGGTCTTATGAATGTCCTCTTCATCTATCTCTATTTGATAGAATCCCTTCGTTAGGTCGAGTGTCGTAAAATACTGACAACTCCCAAGTTTGGTGAGGATTTCGTCTATACATGGAATTGGGTACTTGTCGTCGATATATACCTCATTCAATTTCTGTAATCTACAAGTCGCCATTTTTGTTTACCGCTTGCATCGGCCTTCTTAGGCACGATCCTGATCGGTGCTGAATATGGCGAGTTGCTATGACGTATAATCTTACTGTATAGCATCTTCTTAATTTGTCTTTGTACTTCACACTTGTGAATGCACGTATATCTATAGCTCTTAGTTTGGATGGGGACATTGTTAGTAGTGCTTATTTTGTGTTTAATTGCATTAGTGAAACTTAAATTTGCGTTCTCCTTGTAGAATACGTCTTTGTATTTCTTTAGAATATTTATCAGATCTGATTTTTCTTCACTATTCAAGTGGTTAAGTCTTAGCTGTTCTAATGACAGTGGTGTTTTATTATCTTCGATTACGTTAAAATTTTGACTGTTGCCTGGTTGCGTAATAAGAGATTAGAATTTGACCGGTTCCGTTTTAGAATGGTTGTCGCTCTTAACCT
The DNA here is from genome assembly GCA_930367185.1 of Myathropa florea. Classification (NCBI taxonomy): domain Eukaryota; kingdom Metazoa; phylum Arthropoda; class Insecta; order Diptera; family Syrphidae; genus Myathropa; species Myathropa florea. Next base: position 44,768,531 of record OV884004.1, on the reverse strand, counting down.
TAATTTGATCTACGATTTCATGTTTTTGTACTTCGTACACTCCTTCTTTTACAAATGCGTTGCCATCTACTGAATTTTGTTTTGGTAAATATATCAGTCCTTTTTCTTGATCTACGGGTAAAGTAATTTCATCTTCATGAAGTGGTTCTGCTTGTACACTTGATTGTTCATAATGAATTTTTTTATTACCTAATACTAAAGTTTCTTCACCTAAATCTATTTTGGCCTTTATAGGAATTAGTAGGTTGTTACCTATTAGTCCATCGAAATGGTCATGGAATGGAAACACTGTTCACACAATCGACTTGAAGTTTTAAAAAACATCTGTCACTTGCCTTTTAGCGAGCGACGAGTGCATCAGCCATTTTTGTAATTCCATATAAATTAGTGAAATAAATCTATCAGTCTATATATCGTTCTTTCATTGGCTATTTTTCGACATTGGTGCCGAAACCCAGGAACAAAGAAAACAATTTAAAAGCGAATAATGGAGTTACAAGGCCGAGGAGTGTTTCGTGGACAAGTCATGCGGTTAACAAACCTAGCAAGGGAATATCTTTCTAGTGCGGAACCGCAAATAAACGACGAAAATCTTGAAAATTATCCAGTTATAGATGAAGAAATTTCAGTGCATTTGCAGCGAATTTCAGCCGCACGTGAAAATCTCAATAAGGCAAATTTAGAAGTACGCAACACACAAAACTTTAAACCGGACGATTTGGAAAGAGATCTCGAAGTATGCCTCGATTACGAAGACAAAGCTTTAGCCGCAATAGCTCGGTTAAATCATTGGTAATTAAACTTCGAGGTAATTGTGAAGAAGTTCCTTTAGAAATAACGTCACCACGTGTACCACCAGTTCATCATAACCTGAAATTGCCTAAGCTCGAACTACGAAAATTTAATGGCGACTACAAGGAATGGCTGCCGTTCTGGGAGCAATTCCAAACGGCAGTGCATGAAAACTCTTCTTTCAGTGGTTCGGATAAATTTCATTATCTCTTATCGGCGTTGAGCGGAAAAGCGAAGGGTACCATATCGGGTTTTCCGCCTACGTAAAATTGCTACGACGCTGCGGTTTTCCTTCTTCAAGAGAAGTACGGTGACGATGAAAGACTCATCGATCGAATCATGCAATTTAATGTCACTCCCGTGCATCAACTCCAACTCTGACATTAATGGATTGAGACGACTTTATAACACAGCCACTTTAAGCACGCGGTCTTTGACGGCCCTTGGAGTTCCATCGTCACATTATTATGTGATGCTGAAGGTGATTTTGCTGAAATGTCTTCCCGCAGACCTTAGAATCGATTTCCATAGTACTTCTAATAATAGCGACAGAAATGATGATTGCGCTGAATCGACAACCTCATCTAGCGATACGTTCAATGGAGATAGGTTGTTTATTTACAATATTTTGCTTAAGACTACTAAAACCTACTTGAAATATACAATTTTCTAAGGAAAGGAGGAAAGGGCATGTCTTAGTGAGCTCTTGTTTGTATTAAAATCAAACGTGCTTAGGGTCTCGTTGGTTATACGCAACATTCGCGACATAGGTTCATTTCGCCCATAATCAGTACGATGGTACTTGAGATGGAAGAGAGGCACTACCCTAAGGGAACGAGGATTGGTGTTGAAAGATATCTTTTGAAGCAGTGCAGGACAATCAATGATGCCCGATAATAACTGTTGTACAAATAATACATCAGCAACTTTTCTACGTTTTTCGAGTGATTGCATGCTCAACAGGCACAACCGATGCTCATAAGGGGGTAGATTATATCTGTCGGACCAAGTTAGTCCACGGAGAGCAAAACAAAGAAATCTCCGTTGGACACACTCGATTCGATATTTTTGCGTAACCTGATAGGGAGACCAAACTTGATTCCAAAATCGGTCTAACAAAAGTACAGTAGAGGGACTTCGTTACGTAAGGGTTCGAGAATTCTTTCGACCATCGTTCAACGAAACCGAAGGCAGAATTAGCCCTACTAATAATATTTTCGATATGGGGACGAAAGTTAAGTTCTCTATCGCAAATGACACCTAAGTCACGCAGTAAAGTAACTGTGGGAACGGGTTCGTCACCAATAAAATAAGTTCGAGGGGTAGCCGAAAGGCGCTTACGAGAATATGTGATAGCTTGGCATTTTGCAACATTTAGAACAAGAAAATTTTTTGTACACCAAGTCGAAAAAGTGTTCAAATCCATTTGAAGTTCATACGAGTCAGCGGAGATAGAAATTTCCTTAAAAATTTTTATGTCGTCCGCATAAACTGAAAGACGAGAGTAATTAATGAAGTTATCCACGTCGTTAACTGTTAGGATGAAAATCAGCGGACCAAGATGGCTGCCCTGGGGGACCCCAGATGTGGCTACAAAAGAATTGGAAACAGAGGATCTAAAAATTACTTTATATTGTCGCTCTTTAAGGTATGACTTGATCCACGCAATAAACTCCGTTTGGAAGCCAAGAGCTTTAAGTTTCAGAAGTTACAGAAACATCTACCGCAGCAGGTTTGTTAACGATAGAACGGGATAACAATTCTTACTTTTGCAACTCTTCAAACCACGCCACTACCAAGTGCAACAGCAATATTACTACAGATCAAAGAAAGCAAATGCTAAAAAGAGGTGGACGGTGTTTTAGGTGCACATTTAGAGGACATTGTTCAAGAGACTGCAGAAAACATATATGTGTGAAAGAGACATCAAGTTTTCCCTCCAAAAGAGAACACCAAAATTGCAGTCGGAAACGAACATCAAGCGAGAAAGTGTTGACCCTACACTAAGTGCACGTGCAGTAAATTCTCCCACTCAGATTTATCTACAAACGGCACGTGCTTTTGCCTGTCACACAGATAACTGTACCAAGCTGTTCATTAGACGGCGGTAGCCAGCGTACATATATCAGACAGAATGTCTCTCGAAAGTTAAACTTGCCAATTGTTGGATCACAACAAATAAAAATTTGTGGTGGAAGAAAATTTCCACAATTGTGTAATCTAGTGCGCTTATCGTTACAAAGTCAATTTTCCAATCAAAGTGTCTCCATAGTTGCTCTAGAGGTCAGCGAAATTTGTGATGACGTGTTGCTTGAACCGAATACTGCTGACATTGAAGGTCCAGATTTAGAGTTTTCGGATTTCAACGTGAAGAATATAACTCAAGAAGCAGGTATCAGTTTGTTAGTGGGTTTTGATTTTTATTGGAGTATCGTTTTAGGTGAAAGAGCGCATCTTTCTCCAAATTTGGCTGCAGTTAACACGCTATTTGGCTGGACGTTGCAGGGTCCTTCGGTGCGAAGTCTCGCTCAATCTTCGGTGTCCTTTTCAACAGTTATACTATACTACTTCAATGAAGAAACATATTGAATGAGGATGAATTGAGCGTTGAACAGCAAAATACCTTGGATGATCATATCACTAGAAAGGAAAATTATTACGAAACGAAGCTGTTATGGAGACAAAATATTCCTCACCTGGACAACTATAAAGAAGGAGCACAATCTAGATTTTGCAATTTAATATGTAAGCTTTGGCGACGTCCTCAAGATTTAATTCAGTACGAAAAGGCAATGAATGAATTGATTGACTGTGGAATTGTTGAACGTGTCGGCGACTTGAATATTCCATCCCAGCGAGTTTATTGTCTGCCACATCGTGCTGTTTATCGAGACGATAAGGACACATCGAAAATTAGAATAGTGTTCGACGCATCGGCTCACGCAGGTAATAATTCATCTTTAAATTCCCTCCTTTCCCCAGGACCAAATTTATTGCCAAACGTATTAGGTATTTTGCTTAATTTTCGTGCCGAAAATGTAGGACTAGTTGCCGACATTCAGAAGGTCTTTCTACGAATTTATTTACTTAAAGAAGACAGAGATGTTCATCGTTTCTTTTGGTTTAGCGAGAAAATACGAGATGTAAATAAGTTGCCTAGCTGGTCAGAGTTCCGAATGACAAGAGTGACATTCGGAGTGGCATGTAGTTCTTTTCTCTTGAACTTGACTATTCGAAGCACTTAAGAAAAGAGCGTTCTCTATTTCCGGATACTTGCAGCATTCTAGAAAGCTCGTCCTACATGGACTATTTAATTTGCAGTGTTTCTAACGAATCAACGGCTGTTAAAGTTTTCGAGGAGTCTGTCACCATTATGAAGCGAGCTAATATGCATTTACCTAAATTCAACTCCAATGTACAATCTGTGCGAGAAAAGTTTGCTGCCTTAAATCCATGTCCGATGATGCAAAAGGTGTTAGGTTTAAAATGGTTTGTGGCTTCTGACGAGTTAGGTATTGGATTGGAATAGAACAACATGACTTAAATGTTTCCTCGCAAAAGGGTACTAAGCGAGAATTTCTATCCCTAATATCTAGAATTTACGATCCCTTGGGCGTATGCGGACCTTTCGTCGTCAAACTTAAAAAATTCCAGGAACCTTGGAAGCAAAATTTTTTGTGGGACGATATTTTACCGGCAAATCTGCTGACGATATGGATGGAAAGCATCACAAATCTACATTATCTGGAAGACGTCACTATACCCTGATGGATTTTCTCAACACAGCCTGCAAAAAAGGAGCTTCATATTTTCGTTGATGCTAGTACAAAAGCATACGGAGCTGTTGCTTATATACGATACTACAACAACAGCGGACAAGCAAGTATTACTTATTTATGCTCCAAAAACCGAATTGCCAGAATAAAGCTAGGAATTAACGCTGCTCAAGCTCGAACTAACAGCTGCAGTTATTGGTATTCGACTAGGCGCGTATTTGAAGAACAAGTTTAAGATTTCTTTCGATTCAGCCAACTTGTGGTCTGATTCTCAGATAGTGCTTAAATGGGTAAATGGGGATTGCCACAAGTAGAAACCTTACGTCTCCAATCGAGTGCATGAAATCAAACTTCACTCTGTTGAAGTCGTATGGAGATTTTGTTCAGGGAAATCAAATCCTGCGGACTTGCTAACTCGAGGAATTTCAGCGAAAAGGCTATCTGAGTCAAGATTTTGGCTGCAAGGTCCTGATTGGTTACAACATTATGATGAAGAGAGTTCTTCTTTTTCATCCATGTTGGATAATGTTGAAATGCATCTAGCTAACATATTTCTTATTACAGATGAGGAAAGTTATGTTGAAGAGGGTTCGTTAAGAAGAGAGCCTATTTTGCCATTACAAAACTACAGCTGAAAAACTGAAAAGAGTTCTTCGAGTAACTGCCTACTGTATTCGATTTGTTACCGCGGTCAAGACAAAACCAAGCGAGCGGTTCATGCTGCGATTTGACAGTCTAGTGCCCAATGTAGATGAAATCAAAGAAGCTGAATGTTATTGGATAAAGCTTAGTCAAGAAACTGTCTACAGTAGCGAACTTCAAAGTCTATCCAAAGGAGCTTCGATTAGTGGTTCTTCGGCTATATCATCACTTAATCCACTGATGGACGAAAGGGATATTTTAAGGGTTGGATCACGTCTTTCTGCTTTGATATCAGGGGTTTCTTTTGATGAAACGTTTCCGATGATATTGCCCAAGGGTTGCCAATTTACAAAGCTCGTCGTATGTAATTTACATCATCAGCGTTTTCATGCAGGAGTAAACACACTTTTAGCTCAACTGCGTAAAAGATTTTGGATTCCAGGAGGGAGGCAACTTATTAAGCTGATTACGAGAGCATGCAATATCTGCCGGCGTTTCAGAGGTCGACCAGAGAATCAACATGTTGGTGGATTACCAATTCAGCGAGTCTACGGATCGAGGCCTTTTGAAAACACGGGTCTTGATTTTGCCGAGCTTTTGTTTGATAAACAGAACGAAGGTAATAAAAAGTTTTATATAATGCTTTTCACCTGTTCCACAGATCGAGCTATTCATTTAGAGCTTGCCTCTAGTCTCTCTGCCGAATGCTGTCTCCTGGGCATAAGACGATTCATCGCGCAGAGGAGTTCCTGTTAGTTTTATGTCAGACAATGCGAAAACTTTTAAACGTTGTTCTTAAGAACTGTCTGAATTGGAAGATATTCTCGTATCAAATTAATTGAAGTATTTCCTGGCGGAGAAGAAAATAACATGGCGATTCATAGTGGAACGAGCGCCATGGTGTGGGGGGGGGGGTTTGATAGCGTTTAGTGCGTTCCGTAAAAGAGGCTCTAAAGGCAGCAATAGGCCGATCTACACTAACTGATGAGCAACTCAACATTTATTTGTTATTTTGGAAACGGTGGAATACAGTATATTTAAATCTGTTAAGGTCGGCTCATCATTCCAAACACGATTCTTCGTATAACGTAAAGGAAGGGGATATAGTTCTTGTGTATGACCATCTCATCCCACGATTACTTTGGAAGCTGGCTATGGTGAAAACTGTTTTCCCTGGACGTGATTTCAAAGTAAAGGCTTGCGAGCTACCTTTCGCGGGTGGCAGTACCCTTTGGCGTCCGATCCAGTTACTGTATCCACTTGAAACCTCGGCCCCCGGAGGATGTGAAAAAATGTCATAAAATTGGTAACACTGTTCACACAATCGACTTGAAGTTTTGCAAAACATCTGTCACTTGCCTTTTAGCGAGCGACGAGTGCATCAGCCATTTTTGTAATTCCATTATAATCAAGAATATAAATTAGTGAAATAAATCTGTCAGTCTATATATCGTTCTTTCACTAGCTATTTTTCGACATTATCCTTGGGATTCTCCATTGGTTGAAAATTATTGTTTCTATTATATACTTGATTTTGGACTTGAGGTTGATTGTTGTAGTGATTTAAAGGAAGTTTGAACCGTGTCGGTTGGCTTTAGATAGCTGGGGTCAGTATTTCCCTTAAAACGAGAATTATTGTACGATTTACCGTTTGGATTAAAGTAGGCATAATTGCTCTCCTAAAGAATGTTTATTGCCTGTTCGAGACTTGTCGGATTTCGGCAATAGAGAACAGATCTCATCGGTTCTGGGATTTTACTTTTGAACAAGACTAGTGCAGACGTTTTATTGTGCTCAATGGCAGCTTCTATGTGTTGGTAATTGCCTTCCATTGTTTGTTTGGCCTTTATATTCAGCCTTTGATTATGCTTTTTATTTCGCTATATTTACAGCGTTCGTTTTGAAAGTAATTCTCCTTAACTCATCGAAGAGTTCTTCGGGGGTGTGACGATCACCAAAGTTGTAGTTATACAAGATTTCTTTTATTACTGTCCAAGTTGTAACATGATTGTTAATTTCCATTACCTCACGGGCACGTCCCTTGAGTTTGGACTTAATAGTATCTGAGAAGATACTTTGGGCTAAGCCATCGTACTTTATAAGTGTAGGATTTTATCGATTAAATCCACGAAGTTCTGGAATTCTCTGAAATCTCCATTGAACTCTGGTAATTTGGATAAATATTTTAGGAGATTGATTTCGAGTGTTAGCATATTTCTTTCAGTTTGTAATTGAGATGAACTTGAGGAGAAATTGTTCACGATATCTATAATTTGCGTAGACTGTTCGTTGACTACGTTAATCTGGTCCTCAAGAGAATTCATTTAATCAATTTAATACAATGTGCGCTGTATAATATGTATAATTATATACAACCTAATTTATGACAATAGAAAAAATAAAATAAAAATAATTGGTATTTACTTTGCTATTGTTTTTATCCTCTCTGTGTTGTTTCTTGTCGTCTTCTTCTGTTCTTGATGTGTAGATGATGTGTGCTGCTCTTCTTCCTTTGGGTTTTTGAGTTTTTAGGCTCCTTTGGGCTGTCTAGGAAAAGCTTCTCAAAATCGCCGTTCGGAGTCCGCATTAAACTGTAGGTCCCCTCCACTCGTGAGAGAACAATAGCACGCACAACACGAGTGGTTGCTGAGAAGCTAGGCCCAGGTCCACCTCGGACAGTAGCGCCACCATTATTATTATTATTATTATTAGGCTCCTTTGGTTACTTTTTCACTCTGTTCACTTTGTTTCACTCTTTCAGTTCACATTTATATGTAATCTTTTTTTAGGAACTTTGATATGACGAGATAAAAGTTCACTTTATTAGCTTATTACAGTATATGAGAAATATGCGCAGGAAGATCTATTTAATATAATAAAAAATATGAAACTATTCAAACACTGTACGCGATGTGCATTTGTTTATTACACTTGTTTCGACCTTATGAAGCAATTACTCGCGAAAATTTCTTCCTTAAGAATAAATAAATAATAATAATCCTGGTAAAGTTTTAAAAAACACTGTAAGGATACATTCAGGTATATACCGACTGCGCCACTTTCGAGATTGGATCAACGAGAAAATAAAAAAATATATATATATACTCGTATTATCGGACTTTGCTCGTCCGCTCTTTATTGTAGTTCAAATCCAACTCTCCTTGACAATCCAAAATAACTTATCAACTAACTTATTTTACTTGTTTATGTGTTCTTCTTGTCATACATAATTTGCCTTGCTTGCACAAGTGATCGTCTTGTCGCGATTCTCTGAATTTGGTTTTGAGGCTGGACGTTGGACAGATGCTGTGTCATCACAAATGGACGATCGCGAGTGCATTACATTGAACTCTATCATATATTTTGTCAGATAATGCATTTTATCGTGGGAGCGTTACGTTCAACTGTAACACGTAAACACACCATTCACTTGCGCAAAGAGAACACATTTTCATACAATTAATTTGATGAAAGTGATTCGCTTAGTTTGATTTATCGATTAATATAAATAAAAAAAGTGAGCATCATCTTTGATTGCAAAGATGCGTTCATTTATACGCGAAATTGTTTGCATCTTGATTTATCAATTGTTATCAACTACAAACATTGTGAAACCTTAAGAGCGGTGTGTTTTGAAGTGCTATGTGAGAATCTTTTGTGTATTTTTTAAACAATACGTACATTTTCTTTAGAAGACGCTATAACTCCGTTCTGGAGACCTGAGCATATCTATTGCTCTGTACAGGTATCATCAAGCTAAAAGCGACCTCGAAGTCTTCCCATCCATCGGTTCCGGATTTTTTTGGCAGGAAGAGTAGATAGAAGAATCTCCTTCACAGGCAATTTGTGATTGTGACATACATATACATAATCTGTTATATAGCTTTTATCTGACGTTTAGCAAACAAATTTTTTTTTTTTTTTCTAAAATTATTTATTTCCCTAAATTAACATCTCTTACCTAGTGTTTCTAAATTACTAACTAATTTGAGGGCTAAATAACTACATATACAGATTACGAATTTTGATTATACGAACATTGGTTCAAAGGCATATTCTTCTGAGCATTGTTTTAACAGATAGCGAATTTTTTTGTGTCGATTTTGGTAGGCAAACCATTTTTATCAGCAATAGGCCTATTAGCTATAGGAAGTGGTAATTTTACCCATAAAATAATTTAACGGTTTCGATCATTTTTGCCTTGATGCTTTGGAGAACGTACGGCTATAGCCTCTTCGTGTTATCAAATCTTTTTGTAATGACAATGTATAGTCTTTTCAATTCTTTGATGGTATTCTTCTCATTTCCCTGTTGATAAATCTAAATTTAACATTTTCATAAATTAAATATTATAAGTTTTAAAGATGAAATTTAATTTAAATTCTAACTATAATTAAGAAAAATCAATTTTGAATAAAATGTTATTAAGTAAGGTATACATCGAAAGTAAAAGTTTAAAGTTTTGTTATTTGGGCCATTCAAATACTTTTCGAATGTGCATGGTTGGGAGGGAAATGTGAGGCCTAAACAACACCGCGGTCTCAGACTCATTCAAAACAGATCCACGTATTCATTTATAGTTTAAGATCCCTTTTCCACTTCATTTCTTTCGAGCACATATTTTTTCGTATAGTTTGGTGAGACAGAGCAAAAACCAACCCCAGACTGAAGCAGCCGTAGATTAAAAGTGCTCAACCAGCTCTGTATTTGGGAAAACTTAGTCTCATCCCAGGCCAAACACAACAAGATAGAGAAAAAACGGCATTTTCGACCAACAATGGAAAGTATGAGTTTTGTCATCTTCCATTTGGTTTGAAAAATGCACCCAGTATTTTTCAAAGGGCGATAAACGACATTCTCAGAGAGGATATTGGGAAATGCTGCCATGTATACATAGATGATGTTATCATATTTTCAAAAAATAAAGTTCACATTAAAGATGTTGACAGGATCCTTAAAAAGTCTTACGAATCAAATATAGTTGCGCTTGAAAAATCTGAATTTTTTAAAGAAGAGGTAGAATTCCTTGGTTTCGTTGTGTCGAATAAGAGAATAAGGACATGTCCTGAGAAAGTAGAGGATATTGTTGGATCTGAGTTTCCTCAGATGTTATGTAGTCTTTGGTCATTTCTTGGCTTATAGGGATACTACCGACCCTTTATCAAAGATAACGCTCAAATTTCGAAACCTCTTACAAAATATCTTACATATCTTTACTGACCATCAGCCACTGAAGTTTGCAATTTCCGACAAAAACCCCAATGCAAAAATGGAGAGATGGAGAGCGTTTGTCGAAGAATTCTCTCCAACCTTTTTTTATATACCCGGAAAGGAGAATTTTGTGGATGATGCTTTGTCAAGACAGTACATAAATGCTATAAGCCAATCTACGGACTTGGCTTCCACAGCACAGTCAACTCCTTCAAGAATCAACTAATCTTAGAAGAAGGGATTGTTTTGATAAAGACAACTAAGATCATTTTCAAAAATAGAATTAGACACACTATTGAATTCAATAGTTTCAATAGACTCTTTCAAATGTTTATGGAAACTGTTAACCCTGATGTTGTCAATGCTATTTATTGTGACCTTCAAACCTTAGGCAAAATTAATTACGTCATTTCCTCCAGTAAAATTTCGTCATACGACCAAAATAGTTACAGATATTTTTAACCCAGCTGATCAACTTGAAAATCTCTCAACTGAACATAATCGAGACCATAGGTGTGCGCGAGAAAATAGGGAACAAATTTTAAAAGACTATTTCTTTCCAAGTATAAATAAAAGTCTGAAACAGATAATATCTGATTGTAAGATTTGTTATGGGGCAAAATATCAGAGATACCCACCTGTGCCTCATATAGGCAAAACTCCTATTCTTCAACATCCAGGTGAAATACTTCACTTGGATATTTATACAACTGATGCCATTGCCTTACTTGCGTAGATAAATTTTCCAAATTTGCTGTACTCAAACTCATTAAATCTCGAACAATAATAGATGTCAAAGAACCGTTTTTGGAATTACTAAATTTATTTAAAGATACAAAAACAATAGTTTGCGATAATGAGAACTCAGAAACCATAAAAACACTTCTCAAAAACCGCTTCTCTGTAAATATATTTTCCACCCCACCTTTTCATAGTACCACAAATGGACAAGTGGAAAGGTTCCACAGCACCCTTTCGGAAATAGCAAGGTGTACTAGATTAGAACAGAATATTACCGACACCGGTGAACAACAGGACTATTCATTCGGTTACAAACTACAAACCAATTAACATCATCCACTCTATCCAAATAGAGCTGAGAGATGAAATCAAAAATAAGATATTGAAAACACAAAATGCAAAGTTGGAGTACCACAATCAAAATAGACAGACTCGAATATTCAAATCAGGTGACCAGGTTTTCATTCGGACAAATAGACGAATTAGTTACACTCAGTCACAAAAGTAAGTATACAAAAAAAAAACGAATCTTGACCTAATCATTAACTAGAAAGCGAAATTGCATAGACTTTAGGTAACATGTTATATTGCGTATTTGGCCAAAAACGTGTTGAATTCGCCAAAAATCACTCACAAAAGTTTTCTGGAATAGCGTAATATTCTTGGACGAGAGTAAATTTCACATTCACGGTTCCGATGAACGCCATAAGGTTTGGCGAAAACCGAAGATCCAAAGAACATGGCTGGTACGGTGAAGCATGGTGGAGGATCAGTAATGGTTTGAGGGTGTATGGTGGCATCTGGTGTTGGCATTTTAGCACTTATTGAAACGACAATGAATCGATACGATTAAATCAGTATGCTGAAAAACAATCTCCAACATAGCTTGCAGAAATTAGGCTTGAAGGGTTCATTTATATTCCAACAAGACAATGGCCCAAAGCACACTTCCCTGGTTGTGAAGGAATGGTTGCTGTACAATGTGCGAAAACAGCTCAAAACACCACCTCAATCACCGGATTTAAATATTATAGACCATTTGTGGGATCATCTCGATCGTCAAACCCTAAATTATGACATTAGGACCAAATTCCAGTTTAAGGCTATTATACAGGACGAATGGGAAAAAAATAAGACTGCAAGTAACTCAAAAGCTTGTTACTTCCATGGGATCGAGAATAAAGGCAGTCTCTCTTTTTTAATAGTGTATAATTACTTTTGTAACATGAAATTTTAACAGTATCTTACTTTGTTTCTTAATATTTTTGTTATTGTTAGTTATTCTTTTTATTGTTTGTTTTTTGAAAAGAGCATAAAAATAGCAAAGTAAATATGTATAACATGTTACCTAAAGTCTATGCAGTTTCGCTTTCTAGTTAATGATTCAGTCAAGATTCGTTATTTTTTACGGTGTATACTTACTTTTGTGACTGTGCGTACAAATTCACGAAGCTGTTTGTCGAAAGGTTTATCCAAAAGGACTTAGGAACTACTGTTCTTGTAGATAACAAAGAAATTCACAAAAGTAATCTTAGATGACACATTAAATATTTTATACAATCAATGAAATTAAATGATGAAATCAAATCAGTAATTGTTTTAGATTTCACTATTTCACTTTAAAAAATACTCGTAATTGTTATGAATTTGGAAAAGAATTATGTATTTTGAGTCTATGATTTAGTACGGACTTTGTTTTCTAAAAAACAGTATTTTTGTATTGTATCAATTTAAATTTTCTCGATATTTAAACTAGACGAAGTCAAGGATGACTTCACTTGAAAAGGGGGATAGTTACAAAGCCTGGCAACATCCCAGCTAAAGAAATTGCAACATCAAACCGAAACACGACAAGGTTCATCCACGCTTTGCTTAAGTTGCAGTTGCTTCTGAGATAGCATAAGTGGCGGACGATATTGAAGCTTCCTCATAGAGGAATAAATAATGTTATTATTTATAAAGTTTATGAGTGTGTTTTATTTAATTTTAATTTATACAATATACATTCGTCCTAAACTGGAGTACACTGCTTTACAGAATACAGAATACAAAACTCCCCAGTAAAACTTATTGGAGATGGAAATATTACGAAGCCATTTGGATATTAAGAACATCGTTGTAGCATGTCTATAAATTTTTTACCAATTATTTCAGTTTCCCCCAAAAGCCGCCTAGCAAGGAATGCTCATCAGTTTGTCCTTAGGCCTATTTTCGATCGTACTGTGAAGTTTAGAGGTTAATTTCTTAACCGCACTACACGGTTGTGGAATGTTTTACCATACTCGTTTATCTTCAACATTACAACATGCAGTTTTTAAAACCAATGCATATCGGCACCTCTCACGTTTCCCTCCCTAAAACCCTTTCCACCCGCGCTGTGTTATATATATATATTTTTATATTATATGGCAATATAAAAAAATTTTAGCAGAAATAAAAAATAGGCTTTTTTCCCAAGATATTGAAATTGATTTTTTTACACAGAAAGTTTTAACTTATACGCACTTACCTTAGGATGGTATTATATTCTATGAGAAGTCCGAGTGAAGATGTATTTAGAGATAAAACAATTAAAACTATTTTTATGTAATATTCTAGAGGTATGTTCAACACGACACCATATGCATTTAAACTAAACTTTTTATTGATGTCTTTCTTTTTTCATATTAGCGTTTCTCCCACAACACGATAACAGCTTTTCGATCAAGGACGGGGGAGGATTGGAACGATTCAAAAGAACGACGAGTAGAACAAAAATGAATCGAATGCGCTAATTTGAAACATTTATTTTAGACCTGTCGATAGGTGTTTCTTTTCCCTGTGTATTACAGTGTTTTCTTCTTTAACCAATACGCATGTGAATACATGTGTTTTTTACGTACTTTCCCCTTACTCGCGCAACTGCTGAACCAATGGTTCAGTCCACCTCAGTTTCTGTTCACTATGTGTAGAAGGGATGAGTTTAAGTTTATTTCAAATGTCAAGAGATGATGTCATTGTTTTTAAGGAAGAATATTGAAAAACCAACACTCGTTCATAATACAAAAAAAAACCTGGGTGAAGATGGTTATGTTAACACAAAAATGTGTTTTACTGTCCCTCGTCTTGAATTGGCATCAAATTCATCACATCGAAATCCCAAATTATAACGCAGAGAAATGGAAAATCAAGTACATTTTTTTTTATTTCTTACACAAACTGTTCTTAATAGGGGAAGTATGACGATTTCTTCGATGATGCGGACCCTTTTTTTTAATATCTTAATTCACGTTTATTGTAAATTATTACTTTTAATTTTTTTTGTGTACTTGTCACAAAAACCGTTTTTTTGTTTTTTTTATGTAACAAAAGTCGCGGATCTATGTTGCAGTTACATAGGATGGCCTATCTATATTTTTCTTCGAACGCACTGTAAAGGATACTCTGTAGATATGTTTTGATATGTATGAAATTATGATTGAATCCTTAATCCCACTGATATGTACTTGATATGCATGAGTTATTTATCCATAAATAAATTCTTCCAGTTTGTAATAACACCGCCCGCACACACACCTATACATATGTGTGTGATTAGTTCAAACGAATTAAACGTTTTCGGCGTTGGTTTTTAGAATTAAATTTACTTATTCCGTGTCTTATTCTACCCCGTCCGCTTGTTGAAACGATACTCACACCAAAACTCTCACATTTATCACAAATTCTGAACTATAACTATTTGTTTTCTGTATGGCAAATACAATTGACAAGTTTTGTTTGCAAGGACATTTCTGAGTTTGGGGATTTTGTGAATTTAAAATTTAATATACCTATATGTATCTGACGAAATGTTGAAAACTCGAAGTGTTATCATTTACCTGGCTCTGCTCCAGCTCGAGAGAGCTGATAAATTTTTAATGAATAAGTTAAGACACGATTTTCCCAGGGAATTGGTTTTGTTAAAGCATCATTGGCGGGTTTTACACGATGTTGCCTAAGTTGCTAGGTTTATCCGCTATTCTCTTTTGTAATTGCCTTTCGTTTTTATACATGGCAATCCATGAGCGGCATTTCTCCACAAACAATCAAAAATATATTTTTCGGTTCTTTATCATTCTTCAATTGCTGTTAGAAATGATTCATTGACGGTAGAAAAATCAATGATGCAAATATGCATTTCTGAACCAATATATACAGCAAATAGAAAAAAGACTTGTGTAGTTTCAAAACGTTTAAGGCTTAATATTTTATTATTATTAATAACTTATAATATTCCAGCTTTTAAGTACATTTTATTCGAAATCTGGGAGAAACACGAGTTTCGAAAACAACCATTAACCAAATCATAACCGTTATCATAACCGAGTTCCGTTTACAGCGATAGACTAAACAAAATGAAAAAGGGAGATAAAAGATGGAGAATAAACAAACCTCTGTTGAAATTAAATTTCTTAATTTAAATTTTATAATAAATCTATGGAAGGCAGAAAAAATGTTTAGACAAATTGATGATGTTCAAAAGTCATACTCGACCATTCAAAAAAATGGGATTTTAACAAGACTGAGTGATAGCGTGCGGCCAAGTAAGATTACAACTCCACAATCTAAAGGGATGATTACAAGTATGGTTATAGAAGTAGCCGAGAAATTAGGCAAAAGCCCAATTTTAAGTGTGCATTAAGAAACTGTCCGACATTTTTTGCATTCAGTGGAACATAAAGGGCTTACACCATGAAATAACCCCTTTCTGTCGATTGGTCTATGCAAACGAGTATATCAGAAATCCACGCGAGCTTTGGAATTTGGTAGGACGAATCCAAATTTAATATTTTTGAATATGACGGTCTGCGTTTTGCCTGGAGAAAAAACAGTGTGGCATTAAATCCAACAAATGTTAAAAGGACGTTAAAGCACGGTGCGGGTTCTGTCATGATATGGACTGCAAAAGGGCCAACGGTGTAGGAAGTCTAGAATTAATTAAACACACAATGAATAAATTTAGCTATTTAAGTATTTGAAAAAATAATTGTCATACTACTTCTACAAAACTGGGCCTAGCGAATAAATTTTGCTTTGTCTATGACAATGATCCAAAGCGTTCATCTCTGTTAGTGAGAGAATGACTCCTACACAACGTCAAAAAAGTACTTTCCCATCCGCTCCAAACTCCAGATCTCAATCCCATCCCAAAGGAATTTAAGAGACAGAATTATAACGAACAAAGCTCAGCTCAAGGCTCAGCTAAAAAGGTATATGGTAGACAATAACCCCGGACGTTACAAAAAAACTTGGTGCTTTCGATGCCTAAAAGGCTTCAAATGGATTTAGGTTCTAAAGGGCGTCACACAATATATAAATATAAGTAAGGTTTTCTTTAACCTTTCTTTCTATACATAGCTTTGTGAAGTGTACACATATTTTTTAACTTTACTTTATTTTGTTAGGGTAAATCTGAGATGTAATAATGAACAACTTTTTTTTTTAATGTATGTATTTGCAAGAATTCGAAAATAAATTCCAAAATACATTATGAGAACTAAAATTACAAAACTAGATATGTAGAAACTACGAAATAGTTTTTAAATTGTATTGTAAATTACTTGCTGGTTCTGAAAAATGTTCTGCTTTCATTAATTTTGTTAAATTCTTCATATTTGTCCTTTTGTGGACATTCGATGTTAAGACTCAATTTTTCCGGGAATCCAGCCACAAAATCATAAAATAAAAATTTAAAGTAAATCGCAAGTCTGTTCTGCTTACTTACACACTTCGAAATCCAGCATTGAATTGCCACAGAATCGTCTCTTGTAAAAAGGCCCATTCAGAAGAATCGCCTTTGCATACTTTCCACTCATTTCAGTGTTAATATAAATAGAAAAGAAACAGACAAAAACAAAAAATTAGAGCGAGAAAATGCCTGTAAGAATGGACATAAAGAGAGAGATAACAATATGTAAATTGGTGTTATCAGGATATGGTGTGGGTATTTTGAAGAAATATTTGGTAGTGGATGTGGAGGTTGAGCAAATTCTGTTTAGAGAGAGTTGAGTGGGACAAGACCTGCGCATTGGGCATGTTAACTGTCAATGGCAAATGCTTGGTCCTAGTACTATTTGAGGATGATTCATTTTAAAATTTGTCTAAAGTACAAAGAAATAAAAAAATTTTAATAGAGATGAATAGTCATATATACGTTCATTCCGATTAATAAAGTAAATCAGTAGAATCACTGAACCATTTATAACAAATTGGCATACAATTTTACAAGAATCATAACTTTTTTAGAAATCCACAACATTGATAATCGGGTTACAAAAAGTGCAGTCGAATAGCTGTGATTATTTTCTTCGATTGACATTATTTTCAATATCGTACGTCAGAGTTGTCAGAGTTGAGACATGTTTGTTTCACTTATAGAAAATATTGAATTATTTAAGGAATTTAATTGTTTTGAATAGTTGTATTGATTTGTGCTAAAATGGATACGTATTTTGAAGTAATTGAAGTACATATAAGCATACTTGGTAGATTTTTTTGAAATAAATCCAAATTAGCAATTGCAGTGACAAAGTTGAACAAGAGATATTATTAAAACGAGGCAGAATAAATAATTCGTAACTATTTTTAATTTTATTTATTTATGAATAATATTATTACATTGTTTTGTTTTATTAAAAATATTAATTAACGTTAATAAGAGAATGGTTTGTTGCATTTGACATCAAAAATAATATAGATACTGTACCATAATTCACACTTTATACTACATTGTGGGATGTTCATTTAACAGAAAAAAATATTTGTGTATTAGTAATATAATAATAATAATGGCGGCGCTACAGTCCGAGGTGGATTTGGGCCTAGCTTCTCAGCGTGTTGTGCGTGCTATTGTTCTCTCACGAGTGGAGGAGACCTACAGTTTAACGCCGACTCCGAACGGCGAGATATCTTTTTCTAGACAGTTATACTCTTTGAACATTTTGCAGTGACTCAAAAGATATACGTATTAAGAAACCGTAAAAATAAAATGTTAAAACACAATTGACTATCAAGTAAAGTAACTGATACGAAAACGAAAAATCTTATCAAACAACGTAGTGTAGTAGTAAATCTATTTCGTATATGTACTCGTACATTAATATCTCGAAGCCATAACTTAATGAGTTATAGAAATCCAAACAATGTTCTAGTTTTTCGTATATCCACTGGAGGCTTCTTAAATAGTTTCAAAAAAATGTAGTCCGAAAAGCAGGCAAAGCTTATAAAAGTATAAGCTGTAAAATAAAAAAATATCAGTGATCACAAAAAAGTATAAACGTTCAAGGCTTGGCTGGGGAACTGTGACGACTTAGCTCGTCGGACGGGGCGTCACTGAAGCAAGAACTTGGGGCTTGGCTGGGGAACTGTGACGACTTAGCTCGTCGGACGGGGCGTCACTGAAGCAAGAACTATTCTACAATCTATTTTTATATTTAAAATGCAAAAAAAAAATTTTTTGCAACATAATTGAAAATAAAAACCAAAGATATAACTACTATTGTTTATGAAACAAGTAAAAAACGTCACAAAGTTTAGTTCATAAAAGTAATTTAAAAAAATGCAGCTTCGGGCACTGCACACTCCTGACACACACTACCAGTTGGTACTGCACTCCGGCTTCCTCGTGATGGAAATTGTCACTCTCTCCGTCCAAGTTCTATGTTGACCGTATTGGTTTCGGTCGAAGAACCGTTTAGTGTGAAGCCAGCAATCTGGTGCATATTTTTGTTTTTCCTTTTTTTATTTTTTTTTGTAAGTTAATTTGTAACGCGTATATACATATATGTAAAATTTGTTGTGGATGTCCACGTGTTTTATAAATATATTTGTTTTTGTGATGCAGAGTATTTAATGAACTCCTTAAGACTATATGTGTGTACATATGTATATACGTTTATTTAGTCTTTATTATGTAGTCTGATGTGGCTAAACAATTGTCTCTTCTTTGAAAAGAGTCGCACTCGAAACACACACTTGTGGCTTTAAATATGTGTATATATACATATATTATTATACTATATATACATATATTAATAGTATAATAATATATATATACACATATATTATTATAATATATATATATAATAAAATATATATATATATACATATATTATTATACTACACATTCGCGTAGATTCCGCGAAAAAATCAAGTTCGCCACTTTTACAAAGCACTGACGATCAATTTGATTTAGGCGACTTGGGGAACCATTGGACATTACCAAAAAGACACGGACGACTCTGCCAAAGGATTTCTTTCCGGACGCGTTATAATATCTGTGGCCACAAACCATAACCGCTAAGCTCGAGTTAGGATAAAAATGAGTTATAAGTATCATTATGTTCAGCATGCTTAAGTCTACTTTCAGTAAGCTGAATTGGGACTTTCAGATGCCCTCTTATAAAAGTAGATGCTTACTAATTGGATTACAATCTCTTGAGGAACGACGGAAGTACTTTTCTATCAAATGTCCTATTCTTCTTGCTATGTTGCATTTGCATTCTCCCACAAGAAATCTACGCGAATTCTATATCTTTCACGACAAATTTCATCGCACTAACTATGGTCGAAAGTAATCGATATCACGTTGCTAACTCAGTTTGCTATAATACAGATTTTTTTATTAATTGTTCTAGAGATATATTTAATACATTTAATATATTTAATATATTTAATATCTTAATACATGTAATATCATAAAAAATATAGTATTGATTGTTATAGTAGTCTGTAAGAAATTATCCGATAGATGAAATAAATAAATAAATAAATAAATAAATAATTTGTCTATGTCTGTATCTGTTTTTAAACAAAAGTTATTCCAAAAAAACCTAGTAGCCTAAGTACTTGTAGTAGTGCAAATTTGAAACTTTGACCGCCTCTCCTGAAAAAGTATAAAAAGCGGTTATGCCTTGTGACCACAGATATACTTCCATCACCCATTACATCACCCCATTCGCATTAATGCCAAAAGATTGCCTTCCGGACGCGTTATTATAAACTTCCATCAGCCATCACATCACCCCATTCGCATTAACTAAAGCCCCTAGTATACATGGGCATAAAAGAATTAATAACTTTCAATTATGCTGTAGGACTGTCCCATCTGTCCATGAGCTATAGCCGAAGACTATTATTAACCGTTAAAGCAAACGTCAGTTGTTCTAATATTGTACAAATTCTTGATTAAGAGTATATTAGGCATTGTTCATACATTATTAATATTATATTATGATATATCGAGATATCGTTATTATATTTTCGTACTTTAGATTACAGTAGTTATTACTATTAAATACAAATGCAGTTCAAATTGTGAATTAACAAAAAAAACTAAGAAAAATTTCCCATTATTCCAAGAGATATGGCTGAATTCGAGAATTGAAAAAGATATTTTTGCAACATTAGAGAATAGAAGACGATTCGTCCTATCTTTTTGGATCTGATCGTGAAACAATAAAGTTCGTAGATTCACCCGCCAGCGATTTGCGTATTATTTATAATTTTCTTAAACTAAAAGTCCAAGCCCCAAAACTATTTTTTGGTGCCGACATATCCTCATCATAAATTAAAGAAAATCTAATTATAATCAAAACATCGTAAATAATAATAACGTAAAATAATCAAACATCATTTATTTCAACAATTGGTATTTATGTATCTTATAAAAAAACGGTCTGTTCAGGGATCTCACATTCCATGTGCAGAACCGTCCTAAATTAGAAGGCTAATTTTTTTCATCGTTAAAGTTTGAAAAAGATCCCTGCAAAGCATTGGATCGTATCTACTTTTGGTTGTTGAATTTGGCCGTTCATGAGCGTTGCTGAAAAGCTTTTATTTAGTTGTCGCTTCGATCTCGCCGTGCAAAAGTTCACGTTAAGTTCTTGCTGCTGATCAAAGTTTTTGTTGGAATATTTTCATACTGAAAAAGAAAATTAGCATTTCATCGCGTTGTTTCTGGATTTGAGTGTTGTAGCGGTTTCCTCAGCGCTCGCTGGAATTTTCTCAAAACTAATTGCATACTGTTGAACTCTTTTGATTTTCGTTTAGTTGAATTTACTTGCTGGTTGAATTGTTTAACAATATGTCCAATGAAGAGGCCATTGGTGCGCTAGGAGGAGAGCTTTCTAGTGGGTGGTTCGGAAATCCACAACGAATCTGCGGAAATCTGCGAACAAGTTAGATGTATCAAGTAGGAAGATACCTAAAAGCATTGTACTTGCGGATCCGAATTTCCATTTTCCAAGTCACATAGATTTGCTGATAGGAGCTGACAGTTTTTTTTCCAACTGTTATGCATTGGCCAAATCAAATTGAACGCTCATTTACCAATCCTCCAAAGTTCTTATTTGGATGGATTGTATCGGGCAAATACGAACTGTCCTCAAATCCTCAAGTCGCGTGTAGCTTAGTATACTGCTCCGATTTTAATTATACATCGCTTAATGAAATCGTAAGAAAATTTCGGGAGATGGAAGAGGTTGGTCGGCAACGATTTTCGTCAATGGAAGAATAAGAATGCGAGAAGGAATTCTTGGAAGGTGTGAGAAGACAGAATGAAGGAAGATTTTTAGTAAACATATTGTTGAAATCCAATGGAAG
Source organism: Myathropa florea (assembly GCA_930367185.1). Lineage (NCBI taxonomy): Eukaryota > Metazoa > Arthropoda > Insecta > Diptera > Syrphidae > Myathropa > Myathropa florea. The sequence goes on along the minus strand of OV884004.1, from coordinate 44,746,749 downwards.
TACTTTGGGAGATTCTTTAGGTCATGCGCAAAACCGTTTTCTTAACCTGGAAAAAAGATTAGCAAAGAAGGAAGAAATCATGGCACAATACATCGAATTCATGAGGGAGTACGACAGCTTAGGTCATATGGAAAAGGTTCCCAAGGATGAACTTTGCTCCTCATCAGTTTCTGTTGCGACCAGATTCCAAAACAATAAAACTAAGAGTTGTTGTCGACTACAGTGCTAAAACAACGTCGAATTTTTCGTTGAATGCCCTTTTATTGAAAGGTTATACAGGGCGATCTGTATGACATAATCCTTCGTTTTCGAACATATAAATTCGTTATTACAGCCGACATTTCGAAGATGTATCGGCAGATACTCGTGCACGACAATGATCAAATTTATCAATGCATTTTGTGGAGGTACTCTGAGCAGCAGAAATTAGACACATATCGATTGCGAACCGTGACATACGGTACTACCTCTGCTCCATTTATTGCAACGAGGTGTCTTCAGTTGTTGGCAGAACAAAATATTTTTACATACCCTTTGGGTTCTAAAGTGATAAATGAGGACTTTACATGGATGATATGATTACTTGAGCTGATTCTTTAGATATTATAGCGAAGATATATTCTGAGGTAAAAACAATATTGCTGAGTGCTGGATTCGACCTCAGAAAATGGTGCAGCAATAGTATGGAGATAAAGAAATCTATCTCGAAAGAAGAATGGGCAGACAGCTCATCCCTAATGATAAATCATAGCAAAATAATCAGCACATTAGGACATTTCAACTTTCAAATCCAAAGAAAATCGTTACAAAATCGATAACAAAGAGAACAATATTATAAGAATTAGCTCAAATTTTTGATCCAATTATCGTAAAAGGGAAAATTGTAAAGCAAGATATTTGGATAATGAAAAGTAGTTGGGTTGAATCTGTTCCCTTGGAGATACAAACTCGCTGGGAGGAATTTCGGAAAGAAGTATCTAATATCGACCGCATTTAAATTCCTAGATACATTTCATCTTCGGAGAGTATTAAGGTAGCGATACACACAGTCACAAATACACCGTAAAAATTCTTGACCGAATCATTAACTAGAAAGCGAAACTGCATAAACTTTAGGTAACATGTTATACATATTTATTCTATTTGTATGCTCTTTTCAAAAAACAAACAATAAAAAGAATGGGACTAACAATAACAAAAATATTAAGAAACAAAGTAAGATACTGTTAAAATTGCATGTTACAAAAGTAAGTATACACTATTAAAAAAGAGAGATTTATTGCAAATTAAGCAGTAATAACTGCCCATGAAGGTAACAAGCTTTTGAGTTACTTCCAGACTTATTTTTTCCCATTCGTCCTGTATAATAGCCTTAAGCTGGAATTTGGTCCTAATGTCATGGTTTAGGATTTGACGATCGAGATGATCCCACAAATGGTCTATAATATTTAAATCCGGTGATTGAGGTGGTGTTTTGAGCTGTTTCGCACATTGTACAGCAACCATTCCTTCACAACCAGGGAAGTGTGCTTTGGATCATTGTCTTGTTGGAATATAAATTAACCCTTCAAGCCTAATTTCTGCAAGCTATGGTGGAGATTATTTTTCAGTATACTGAGGTAATCGTATCGATTCATTGTCGTCTCAATAAATACTAAAATGCCAGCACCAGATGCCTCCATACACCCTCAAACCATTACTGATCCTCCACCATGCTTCACCGTACCAGCCATGTTCTTTGGATCTTCGGTTTTCGCCAAACCTTATGGCGTTCATCGGAACCGTGAATGTGAAATTTACTCTCGTCCAAGAATATTACGCTATTCCAGAAATCTTTTGTGAGTGATTTTTGGTGAATTCAACTCGTTACGCAGTAAGAACCCAACAGCGATTTATAATTTTTTTAAACTAAAAGTCCAAGTCCCGAAACTATTGCGTACAGGCATTATTAAGTACAAATATCGCAATGGACATGAACATGTGTAGGATGTACTAATCTAATTTCTTCGTACGTATGCATTTGTATCAATTCACATCTTCGGAAAATCGCGAATTGACGTTTAATAATGTGAGCGTATTGTGACATTGAGGGAGAGAAGAGGAGTATTATTATGTGCTATATGCAGTCTGACTGAGTGCGAAATAAGTAAAACGAACACAATCGAAGCGGACTAACGAAACAATACTTACACTGCATGAACATACATGACGTGAGACCTACGACGTGAATAATTTTTGCATATGCAATCATTGCTGTATGTGTATGTTAATACAACGCTTCGCAGGGCTGACCACTCGTTGGTCACTCAGAAAACTCATAACAGAATGTTGTGGCGTGTCTTCGTAGACCGTCTTGTTTAGATTGTACTTCTTTAGTGCACACAATATCTTTTGCAATGATACTATAATTATATATATCTTCGGTCGTTTTTTTTGTATGCAGAATCAAATCGAATGGTCGTGAGTTTTGATTTTGTTTTACAAAAAGTCAAGACATTTTAGAGCACCTACGCGGGTAAGTAACATACTGTTACAGCCCATTTAAAGTCATTCTTATTACCGGGACTGTTTATTTTTTTTGTAAGTTGGTCGCTCTGAAACTTTTTGACAGGTGGTGAATTTCTTAGTTGTGGCGGCTGATAATCTTTGAAAACTGTAATTTTTTTTGCGAAATTAAAATCCAGCAAATAAATTGGAATCGTTCATCTTTTTAAATTCATTTTTTTGTTTGTTTGCGGCAACAATTTGGTGTCAGGTGTGGGGTTGACGAACAACTCCACAACAGAGTTTCATTTTTCCACACAAAACCCTCCAAATGGGCGACGAACATTTGAAGCAAGAAAAACTGGATCTTCAATCCAAACTGCTAACCGACCAAGCAACAAGGATGGAGAATCTACAACATTCAGTCCGATATTATATTATTACCGATATTACACTTCGAATGGAGAAAGTCGAAAGCACCCAGCATGAGTTATTTGATACTCGCATACAAGAGTTATCTAATCATTCGAGTCGTGAGTGCCGTGGGGTGCGCATCTCAATAAAATAAACAAACAATAAGTTAACTTTTCTTATCACAACTATGAAGTGCTCTATTTCTATATCTAAATCTGATCAAGCAGATCTATGCGCAAGCCTGATACAATTATCAGCAACAACAACAAGCAAAGCGAAGAAAGAAACTGCACCGTCTTCTTTTACTAACCAAAGCCAAGGAACTAGCAACAGAGGTCAAGCAACAGCAGCACATCCTGATACACCTGGGGTGGAATCGGCTAATGCGATAGTTGATTGTTGATTGTCACATTTGAGTTTCTTGCTCTGCGTAATGCGATTGTCAATTTAAGAAACGAAAATTTGCGATCGTTTTCATGTGACAGCTAAAATGGTGTCGTTTTCATATATTTTTGTTGAGTTGATATTCAAAATGAATTATTTATGGAAAATCTTCGATTGTTTTGATCATATGATCTTACTGCTGTTGTTTTCATTAAATGATACAATTAAAAATGAAATATATGTATGGATGTAGGTGAAATATGCATATGTAAAGTATATGGAAGTACTCGTATATGCAAGTCCTTTTCATTTAATCTTTGAAGGAAATATTATTTAACCCTGAAGGAACACATAGCATAAATGCAATGATATGTATGTACATACATGTATATATGTATACAACTACTACTCAGTTTGAGTTACATATGGACGAAATTACGAATGGCGGTGTATATGAAGTACGGTGGTATTATTTATATAGTGGCATCAGAAAAATAAGAGTATTTTTTTTAAAACAACTTTATATAAGCCGCAAACTCATTACAGCTCTTGGCAGAAAATGTTACATTTCCGTTCCTCACATATTCTACACACAATATTGATGGGAGCATATTTATTCACGCACACCTTTCCTACTTCTGAAGTTTTTTTTAAAGAAAATTCAATTTCAGTGCCGAACCATAACTTGTTTACGATATATTAGCAACAAACCAATTCGCCAATTAGACAATAAACAAATTTTTAAACTATTTAAAATACAAATAACAACGATTAAGCATGCCATGACATTCAAAAAAAGGAAGTGATGCCAAGCTGTCATATATTTTTTGCGATCGCATTACTCAGACGTGAATGTATTTGATAGTCACATTTCATTGTCAAAAGTGCGACAATCAACTATCGCATTAGCCGATTCCACCCCTGCACACACTGTAGCTGAATCAGAATTCACTCTCCAAATGATTTATCTGAAGCTAACCAATTATTGTTATTAATGTTATTATTGTTGAGGGTATATTGCACCGCGACCTGTAAGATCTATTGTGCCCCCTTTCAATACCTTAGCACAATTACGAGTTCCCCTCAAATACAGTTCTTTTCAGAGTTGTATTGAGGGTAATGGACTCCTATTGCACATAGGTGAAGAAATCTGTTCTAGAGTATTCTCTCTAAGCCAGTTTCCTTCAGGAATCTGAGAATGAGAGATGGTTCTAGTGATTGTATTTCTTCTTCTGCCCAGGTATAAATTTGGATTTATGGGTTTTGTATGCGGGCGGGGTCGGCTGTTTTAGAAAACTCAATAGTCAATGAAGTGAAGTGTATCGAATTTCTGAGTGCAGACATTCTAAAGGTTTCTGTTAGGTTTAATCAGTCAGGTTTTGTTTTGTTGTCCGTCTATCGACTGCATATATTTTATGTATTTGCGTTCATAGAAGAGTTTTCTTGTCTGTTGGACAAACTAAAAGCAAAAAATCTAATTATTTTGGGAGATTTCAATTTGAATCTCTTAGATAGCAGTGAAACTGTGACTAATTACTTGGTTTTTTTGGCTTCCCACGACTTAGCTAGCTTCATTAATGAACCTACTCGGTTGGCTTCAGGCACGTGCTTGGATCACATTTATGGGCGATTTGCTGACATCCCATTGAGCGCCTGCGAAAGGTGCACGTATAATCTGCAAATCACATATCACTCAATGACAGGCTTGTTGATAAAGTCTTTTTGTGGCAAACGCACCTAAGGTAGCGAAGGAAAAGGCCCCCAAAAACCAAAAACTAAAATTGATTTCATGAAGCTGAAAAATCTTCTACTTTACGAATCCTACGAGCCCATAACTGCTTTGGATATTTATATTCTTGTGGCTTTGATCATATTTCGAATATTCTTTTAATAACATAGCATGCTATGTGATTGATGTGTTGGCAGTCATTTTTTAACCGCAGTATATTCGCAGGAACATTTCCCGAGGCCCTCAAGTGCGCCGATGTTATTCCGCTGTTCAAAAAAGGCTCTGCAGACGATATGAAAAACTATAGGCCTATTTCATTTCTGCCGACATTTAGCAAAGTATTTGAAAAGGTTATTAAAGAAAGAATAGCGTCTTACTTGAAAAAGGTTGAGTTTTTTAATCCAATGCAATTCGGATTTCAGCAGGGAAAATCAACCGAAGACGCTCTTTTAAGTTTTTTCTCAAATATTTGCTCTAACCTTGATGTACAGCTGGATTATTTGTTGATATTACAAAAGCCTTTGACATAATCAACCATACTATACTATTAGATAAAATGGAAAGAGTGGGTTTACCTATCAAACAGATCGCAAAGAGTGAAGTTTGATGGTGTGAGAAGTGAGATTCGCTTCTTTAATTTGGGAGTCCCTCAAGGCTCTGTGTTGGGACCCATTCCCTTTCTTATCTATATAAATTCACTGTTTTCACTAAACTTCAGGAGTAGACTTACGGCGTTCGCAGAGGATGTTGCCTGTTCGTATGGCTCTCACAGCGTCTTGGATCTAATCTCCGACATTAATTGGGATCTTAGTCTACTAAGAATCTGGTTCACATACCACAATTTGTAAATTAGCTCAAAGACTAAAATAATTTTTTTTTATTTTGTTTCCCCAATGAGTGTGAATGCAGACGTTTACTTCCATGTACCAGAATGCCAAAGGTATGAATTAGCAGGCTGCTATTGTGTCTGAAGCCAACCACTTCCTACCTTCTGCAGTAGTCTAAATTGCAGTGATAACTGTTTTCTGATTGAGAAAGTGGAGGAGTTTAAGTATCTAGGGCTTACAATTGATTCTAGGATGTCGTTTGCAAGCCATACAGAGTCCCTAAGGAAATATTTTCGTAATATCCTTCTAAATTTTTTTTATTTGAAAATGTTTGTTCATAGCTTTTAGTAAAAACCATTTACTATGGTATCTTTCACTCTAGACTTCAGTATGTAATTGTATGTTGGGGCAGCGTGTATCTGAATAAAATCAAGCCATTACTAGTTTTGCAAAAAAGTGTAGTGAGAAAAATATGCAAGTCCAAGTTTCCCATTGTTTTCTGACATGTAAATTCTTCCAGTCCGTCAATTGTATTGCTTCAAAGTGCTGAAAATGTTCTTTCAGCGATCAGGAATATCTAAATTACAGATTGATCTGTGACTACAATCTACGCAGAAACTTTTCTAGTGTCGTTACTGTACCCGTTTTCCGTACAACTGCATTTCGTAACTTTTATACAATCTCTTCATGTCGTCTTTTTAATAAGCTTCCTCTAAATGTCAGAAGGATAACAATTTTAATAAGTTTGTAAGGAATTGGCTTTTTGATTATGATTTACAAAACGTGGAGTACCTTCTCTCTGATATTCTGGTGTAGATTTAGGTTTTTTTATCTCCAATTTTTCTTTCTTTACTTTTGTGTGCTTCTTTTCTTTTACTTGCACCTTTCACTTTGTTTGCGATAAATGTATCTCTACTGTATTTTTCTTTATTTTTGTAATTAAAATTAAACGGGTCACCACACCCATATTTAATAATAGGAATAAAGCCCATTTAAGGCATTTGATACTATTTGAATACTTCATGTATAGAAAATATAAAATGTCACTACATTATTATTCTTCTATTATATTTTTAATACATCTATTGAATTAGTGTTCCTAATCATGTTCTATATACAATGGATTAATGAGAATAAAATTAAACTAAACTAGAACTAAAACTAAACTAATCCCTCTTCTCCTACAGATCCTCGAATTGCAACGCACTCTAAGCCAGTTACACCTGTAGAAGGAGACCAACCTGCGGCTCCAGCCTTGCACTCCACCAATGTGAATTTTAGATCGAGAATTAAGACGATAACCTCACCGTCTGTCTCACCAGCTTCACGTCATGTTGAGGGAAGTGAGCAGTTCCCTCAGGTTGCTGTACAGCCGCGAGAGTTCGATGGAACCGTTCCATGGCGCACCTACCATCTACATTTTGAGACTGTGGCTAGAGTCAACTGGTGGACAGAAAACTTAAAAGCACTCTACTTAGCTCCATATCTCCGAGGAACGGCTCTAATTTTTTTTGAGACACTGCCTCCACACGTCCGAGATGATGACGTTATCATGGATGCAGCATTCCGCTAATCGATATCGCTAGCTTGACTTCGTCTAGCTCGGGTTACGGTATTCTCTTATATCATCGTCCGGTTGTGTTGAGTGGAACATTCGGCCTGACAGCGGTATTTGTGTCCTCATTGCCGTTTAACAATCTGCAGAAATTACTTTCCCAAATTCTCAGTATCGACTTTTAGTTGTCAATTTTCGTCCCGGCAAGGTTCTGTCCGAACTTTATACCCATTCTATAAAAGTTTCACCCTTTGGTACAACTTTCGGACATCATTTTTGCCATAACACCTCTCCATCTCCTCGATCGCGCTCTTCTCGTGCTCTTTTTTTTTCCTGCTTAAAAGCCGGTTCTCTTCCCTTCTTCTCTGTTCGTAGAGCTCACGAACAGCTTCTGGTAGGCTTCTTGCTTTGTAGCATGTGCCGGCCTGCACTCGTTGTTAAACCAGAGGTTTTTCCTAGGTGGTGTTTTAAAATCCAGCACATCGGTAGCGACTCCTCTAATTGCTTTTCGACAACGGTTCCATTCTTCGTCTATTGTTAGTGCAGGCGACGTCGAACTTTCGGAGAGTTTCAAGGAGACTCGATCGGCAAAGTTCCTGGCAGTCTGTTGCGATTGTAGCTTTTCGACGTCAAATCGTGGTTGTCTTCCTCGAGTCCGTTGTTCTTTCGATATCCGTTTCCTTACCTTGGCTACAACAAGGAAATGGTCCGTGTCGATGTTGGCGCCTCGGAACGTACATCAGGAATACTGGAGGAGTGTTTGACGTTGATTGCAACGTGATCAATCTAGTTGACGGTTGAATGATCAGGGGACTGCCAGGTCACTTTATGTACTCGTATGTTGAGGTATGGGACCACGTGGTAGCTACAGAGAGGTTTCAGCAAATAAATCTGGAATCGTTTATCTTTTTAAATTAATTTTTTGTGTTTTGAGGCAACAATACATACAAGAGAATTTTTAACCCAAATATTTTTTTTTATTTTCAGATAAACTGCTGCATGCTGCAGGCTTCCGCAACAGGATCATCGATGATTTTCGAGTGGTCGTGAGTAAACCGACCTCGTAAAACAGGTTTCATTTGCAACAGTTTATCTTCTTATAATGCCGGTGTTTCCGTGTTGCAAGGGCCCACTCCCAGAAATAAATACTTGCCGGGCACTCATACTTATTAGGACATATAAACATAGGTTTATTTAAAATGTAAAAAATATCACAGGTAAATTATCACATTTTCTTTTGTCGAATTCAAATTCTAATACATTTCTTACACTGGACCATGCCAAATAGACCCACACAAACATAGATAATAGTGTTTTGGATTATAAAAATGTATCCTTGATAAGTTAGATTTGTTATTGTAATTAAAACAAGACTGCAAAGATAATGACCCGAAAACCATATCTCGGGCACTGAGTGCCCAGAGTCGAATTTGTATGGTAATAATTGCTAATAATTGGTTTCGGCACTGCGATGGCATAACAAAGTTATTTATGAGTAGTTTCCGGTCGCGAGTGGAATAACCCGATCATTAGGTTAGTAATTAGAATAGATAAAAATAATCCTAGACAAGCAGCACATACAAAAAGATATTTCTCAGTAGTTTCCGGTTACGAATGGGTAACCCGATCATTTTGTTAGTGCGAGTTAGTGAGTTAGTACAAATAATATAGACAGTCATTTTTTTTTTTCTTTTTTTGGAAGATTTTATAAACACTACTGGAGCACTCAGACTCAAAACTGGTCCATTGTACTGCCAGGTAACAACCTACTCCAGTGCCGCTAATTTGATCCCAACGGCAAATGGTGACTGGACCGATTTCGGAATCGAACCTGGGACCCCTCGAACTTGGGGCAGGCACTTAACCAACTGCGCCATCCAGTCGTGTTAGACAGTCATTAGTTGAAAGTTTGTCCCCTAAATTACAATTGAAAGGGTCGATCTGCGCCAGACAATGATGCCTCAAATAAATGCTCTTAAATCATAGTCTTAAATGAGCTATATTTAATTTAAAATAACGCTAAACATACAGCAGTTATTTTAATTCAAAAGAAAAAAGGGCCTAAAACAAGCGTCAAAAGTGAGTGAACACCTAACACCAAAAAGACCCATCTTATAGAAAAAAAATTTCATCTTGTACGCCTTAACTACTACTTCCAGTTTTTGCAGCAGCCGGTCTAAAAGTTCCTACTAATGTCTAATGACACCGGAATGTTGTGTATTACAATCACTGGCACAACCATATGTAGTCACTTTTGACATTTGTTCTTAGCACTTTTCACTTCTAACTTCGATTACTTATTGTATGTGTAGGCTGACGTTAACTATAATACAGTATATTTTAAGGTATGACTTTTGAGCTTTCATTTGATGTATCCATGTCTGTAGCTCAGTTGGGTGAATTTTAATTTAGTACGTGAACTTTCAGCAGATAACAGACTGTTTACTCACTTTTAACACTGACTGTATTTTTTTACACTTCTTCTTCTCCTTCTTAGGGCGCTACAGTCCGAGGTTTTTTTGATTGATTAATTTCTTTATTTAGCATTACGCTAATGTATAATAATTTTGTACAATTCATCTTAAAAACTAAATAACAAAAATAAAATTCATCTGTAATTTAATTTAATATAAGGAACTGACATAGATTTAAAACTTTTAATATTGCGTTCATTCTTTAATTCATTTGGCAAACCAATAAATAATTTTAATCCATTATAAAATAATATATTTTGAGAACTATTATTCGAAAAAAAAACCAAGTGTGAAGTCGTCTCTATTTCGCAAGTTATATGGTTGAACTCCCGCTACATAAACTAAATGGATTGTCAAATATTTTGGTGTAAGACAATTTTTTATCTTAAATATAAATACAAGTACTTTAATTAAAATTCTTTGATTAATTGTTCGCTATGTTTGTCAATGTTTGTCAATCATTAAAGTAATAGGTGTTAAAATATGGTGGACCTGAGCCTCACTCAACTTGCCTCGACAACCAGCACGATCTTTCGCCAGCTATCTCCAGTTTCGCACACCAAGCCGGCCGAGATCCCCCTCGACTTGTGTGCACTACCTAAGTTGTCCATACGTTCTACATAGCCTAGCCATCTTAGGCGTTGGATCCGTAGACGCCTGGCTAGACTCATGTCGCTGTACCGCCCAAACAGTTCGTGGTTGTACCTTCCCCTCCAAATACCATCAACGCAAATAGGACCAAAGATCGCGCGCAGAACTTTTCTCTCGAAAAGGCCAAGAGACTGTTCAACCGCTTGTGATATTTTCCATACCTCTCTACTCACTCACTCACACTCTAATACTCAAATGCCTTTTGAGCCCATAAAAACAGCGGTTGGCAAGAGTTATTCTGCGTTTGATCTCGGGACTGATGTTGTTTGTACTGTTTACTGCGGAGCTAAGGTAGACAAAGTCCTTAATTACCTAAAAGTTATAGCTGCCTATGCTGACGTTCTGGCCAAGTTCTTGAAGACAGCATACACTTGGTTTTGCCCTCGTTTACCGCCAGACCCATTTTAGCCGCTTCCGTTTCAATACAAGCAAACCCATCATTGACGGCTCGCTGTGTTCGCGCAATAACATCAATGTCATCCGCGTAAGCTAGCAGATGAACGGACTTTTGGAAGATCGTGCCTCTTGTGTTGGCCAGTGAGTTTTGCACGATCTTCTCAAGAACGATGTTAAAGAAATCACATGACAGCGCGTCGCCTTGTCTAAAACCTTTTTTGACATCGAAGGTCTCGGTGAGTTCGTTACCGACCTTGATGGAGCAGCGAGAGTTCTCCATCGTAATCCTGCTCAGTCTGACGAGTTTAGCAGAAATGTCAAAACTGGACATGGCGCTGTATAGCTCGTCTCTATACACGCTGTCATATGCGGCCTTGAAATCTCGTCTCTATACCTCGTCTCTATACACGCTGTAATAAGCGGCCTTGAAATCGACAAATGGATGGTGTGTGTCAATTTGCATTTCTTGTGTCTTCTCCAGGATCTGCCGCAGTGTGAAGATTTGAACGATGGTGGCCTTCCCGGGCCTGAAACCACACTGATAAGGACCTATCAGTTTGTTCACGAATGGTTTCAGGCGTTCACACAAACCGATGTTGTGCGATGTTAAGGAGACTTATCCCTCGATAGTTGGCGCAGTCAAAGGGGTCTCCTTTCTTTTGGATCGGGCAAACGATACTGAGATTCTAGTCATCGTGGTCTGTTTAGGGACCTCACATTCCACGTGCAGAACCGAAAGTCATTGTCCTTTTTCGTTTGCTAGGGTCGTCAACAGTAAATCCGTCCATATCCGAGGCAAGTTGTTGTTTCTGAACTCGTCGATTTTTTACGTGATGAGGAAGTTAACCCCACGCACAACTTCTAACGGGAAGGACAGGTCCACTTGTTTAGCCCCCGGACAAAGGGGTCCGGAAGGATTCGGTGTCGGTAGCCTCTTGCAGGCTGTGGGCGTGCCGTTGGCCCTAAAAGAAGGGCTCATCCGCCGCCATCTCTATTCCAGGGTATATATATATAGGTATGTATATACATTTGATGTATTTTCTGTGAGTTTTTCCAGGAGTTTTCCTACATTGCATCATCAATGGAATTAAATTTAAATTTAATTGCTTTCTGAATCGTTAGGGATTCTCGCAAAAAAAAAAACAAAACAATCGAGCACTTTTTGATGGTCTTTATACTTTATTTGCTATCATGGGAAAGGTCATTGCACCGTGTTGATGTTCCAGGAAACCTCCGCATCAGCTGACTATATCGTCTGTTACGAGCTCCATAAAATAGCCTGCGTTGACACCGTTTAAATAGAATAAACAAACTAAATCTACGTTTTAACACTTCATGTCTTGCTTGATTTCAAATCTTATATAGCATTATTAGTTTTATTCTTTATTATATATTTATCTATAACTATTTTTTTTTCGTATTCATGTGTATGTCTGTCCATTACTTTATATACTTATTTATTTATATATCTATATATTTATTTATTTATTTAGTTATACATCTATTTATTTATTTATTTATACATCTTTATATAGTGAAAATCTTAACACACTTCTCTCTACCCTATTATGTAGGATTAAAATTTGAATAAAGGTTTTTTCTAAGAATTTTCCCTTAACTTTCGTCTAAATCTGCGATATATAATTGGAATTTTATAACAAATATCTCAGAAGTACTGTAAATCATTGTAAACAAACAAATAAAAAGTGTGTGAAAAAGAAGATCATCAGCATCGGATCATTCCGCCGTTGGACCAAATCTTCCGATGATCATTGTCAGTCGGTTTTGCCGTTTTTGGACTTCAGATCATTGACCCCAAACAGTTAACAAGTGCATAAACGCACACGACAAAAGTGGCTCAGTGGCCGGAGCCAATTGATCGCACACTTGGTGTTTGTGTGTATGCATTGTGTACCGGTGTACCGCATTAGCACCCTGCTTGCTATGATGAGCGTCCAATTTGTCACCGATGAGCGCATTGCATGTAATTGCCGTCTGCTTTTAGTTATGCTGATTTGCCAACGGAAAATGCATTGAAGGTTTGGGGATAAATTCGTGTTGCGCTGCAACATCCTGAAGGCCGCAGAATGACACATTGAAGCCGACGAAGATGACCTTGTGCAGGGCTGTACAAAATCAAGTACAAGTATAAATACCAGTACCAGTACCTGGAATCGTACTTGTACTTCAGTACATTGGTACTGGTACTTTATTTGAATCAAGTACAAGTCCTTTTTACCAAAGTACTTGAGCAGCACTTTCAAGTACTTAAGCAGTACTTTCAAGTACGTGAGCAGTCTTGCTTTCAGCGTCTCAAAACTCATAACTGTATATAGATCGAAGTTGATAAGGCAAGCTTATATTGCTAGTACTAACGACCAATTGCTAAATCGTTTTTAATAAAATACTTGCCAATATTTGATATAATTTATAATTTGAAAGTACTAGTAAATACTTGAAAGTACTTGAAAGTACTTGTAAATACTTGAAAGTACTTGAAAGTACTTGTAAATACTTGAAAGTACTTTTAAGTACTGGTCAAGTACTTAAGTCCTTATTAAAAATTAATTCTTGTCGCGAATAAAGGAAAAAAAAAACAAGTACCACTGGACTTCATTCTTTTCAAGTAGAAGTACCGTCGTACTGAAATACAAGTATCAGTATTCGGTACTTGTAATTGTGATGTACTGAAGTCAGATAATATTGAAGTACTTTACAGCCCTGATCTTGTGATATGTTGTAACACGGTTTGCTGACAGTTCCTCGAGGTCTGAGTTGGTGTATGCAAGGTACAACAAATTGAATAAAGTGAATGGTGTGAGACAACAATAGATTATAGAGATGTGATTACAGATATGTTAAAGTTATTGAATTCTTTGGAATTAATTTCTGAATTCATTACATAAGAAAATAATATTTATTTAGTTCATGTGTGTGTACTGGATTCGTTTGTTATGGGCAGAAGGCAAAGCTTAGCAATTAAGAAATGACTTGGTGCCAAAATGGACAAATCAGCTGAGACAAATCAGTTATGAGATAAATGGACGCGAATTAAGACAGTCCACCACTTATATAACACAGTTGCATATTCCTCGAAGGTTAAAGTGTAATGTCCAATGATCCGCCTTAAGCGGTTGATTTAACCCCCGTTTCTCACAGTCAGCCGAAGTGAGGAACCGCAGGAGGATTGAAATGACACGCTGTTCCATTGGATTGCATCTGATGGACAATGCCATCTGTCCATTGCTTTGTCCGTCATTGCGCGTCTTCTGATTCCAGACTTTTAGCCGCTCATTTAAAATTCGTCCCACAATCGCAGATTTGTGCAGTTTCTGTGAGTGCTGTGAAACGTTTGAAGGCGCCAAGAAATGTAGAAGCTGTGTAATCACTTACAAACTCGAGTTGTATCGCCTTCGTACAGAAGCAAACGAAAGTTGCTATGAATGCTTTTGTAATCTTGCTATATCGACCCTTCCATGCCTTTAAATGAACAGTACCTGCATATACAACATCGGACGTCTGAAAAGATCGTCCTGGGTTCGCTCGTGGCAAATTGGCCATTTGTTGTGTTATTTCTGTTGCTTTGTACCTGTAGCATTTCAAACAGTTGTGAATGCATTTTTGCACGTTAGATTTGAGATTCAAAATCTAATATTCAGTACGGAGGGTTGCCATTATCAATTGCTGGCCGCCATGTAACTTTTTAATGTGAGCATCATCAACAATGAGTGATGTTAAAGTGGCTTGCGAGGGCAGTATTATAGGATGCCTCTGTGCATATGGTAAGTCCTCCAATCGACCCCCAACTCGTAATATACAATGTTCGTTGATGGTCGGCGATAATCTTGCTAAGTTGCTTTTCTTTCCAACAGTTTTCCCTTCGGTTAGATTAAGGATTTCTTCGGCGAAGAATTCTTGTTGTACAATGGTGATTAATCGTTCTCGAGCTGCACATATTTCGGTGTGTTATGACGTCGTGTAACCGTGCTTCCTGATAGTTAGGGAAGAGTACGAAGCGGAGAGTAAGTTAAACGAGTTTATTAAATGTATTGTATTTTCTTTATTATATTCTGCCTTCTTGTAAGGGGTTAGCTGCCTTAAGCGTTAAATAGGGTGCTCAAGAAGTTGGTGCATTGGCCTGTCAATATACCGTCAGGAATTCCAAAGCGACATACAATTTTCTCAACGAAATTACGGGCTACAGTGGATGCTTCCGCGTTAGGTAGTGGTATAGCCTCAGTGAACTTTGTTAAATCATCCTGGAAAGTCAAAATGTATTTGTTATTTTCGTAGCAAGTTGGCTGTGGTCCGACTATGTCTAAAGCTGTGCGCTCGAAGGACTACAACTTACTCGTTGTAGTAATTTTCATAGGCATTTGCTGATTTTGCCTCAGTTTGTTTCTTTGACAAGATTCACATTTTCGAATGAATTCTTTTGTATCTTTTACGAGAGTTGGTCTAAAATACCTAGTTTTAAGACGTTTGATTGTCCGGTACACTCCTTGATGGTCACCTGAAGGTGAATTGTGGTAGTCATGTAAGATCATATTGATTTCTTGTGGATCCTTAAGATGGGTTCGATTATATAATAATAAAGTTATTTTTGCTTGCGAAATACTTCTGTTATCGTGTTTTTGAGATGAAAATTAGTTGGCTCATGTATCGGAATAGAGATATCAATCTGTTTTGCCTTTTCTTTTATACAGTAGTTACGAATTTTAATTAGAATTTCCTCAAAAGTGGATTTGTCTGCAAAGTCTAATGGTACAGTGGTAGTTATATATGTAGGAGATTTTGAAGTGTTAGGATTTTTATTTCATTAAGTTTCGGTCGAGTATAGTTAGGAATATTTTTAAATAGCTTTCAACGTGGGTTAAAATAAAAATCTGAATGGGAGAACAATTTCCGGCAACCACTATTGGCTTAAGAGTGTCAACTTTTTTACATTTTACCAGTGAAGGGGTGATTTCGTCATGTTCTGCTATTAATGTTTCATCAACGTTTTAAGCTCTTGTTCTGCTTCTTGTAGCGACAAGTATTTTGATTTCTTTTACTGTATCGGGGACATCCTCATGGATGCGACTAAGTGTATCTGCGTGGGAGTAAATAATTTTATACTCATATTCGTCTAGAAGAATTCTCCAACGGGCTAACCTTGATGTCGGGTCTTTGAGGTTCATTAACCATTGCAACGGCCTATGGTCAGTATATATTGAAAAATGTTCTTCCCAATAAATATGGACGAAATTGTTTAACCGCGAAAACTATGGCTATTAATTCCTTTTCTGTAGTACTATACCCTGTTTCAGCGTCATTTAAGGTTCGAATTGCAAGTAGATCGGTTTATCCTCGAGTACGGGTCCTTGGGATAACACAGCTCCCAGTGCTAAGTCACTTGCATCTGTAGTAACAAGGAATTCTTGATTGAAGTCTGGATAAGTTAATATGGGAGGGCTGATCATTTGTTTTTTTTTTATTAACCTAAATGATTCGTCACAAGATGCGTCCCATTTGAATACAACATTTTTCTTAAGGAGTTTTGTTCTCTCCCTTTCTGGTTGCCTTGACGTGGCGGGAGGGCTTAAGAGTCAAAGAACCTCGGTTCCAAAGATCCCAGGTGAGACATCGAACCAAAAGCCAGAAACGTCTTGACTTTGACGATAAACAAGTTAAAACAAGTATGACGGATAAACAAAGATTGGAAACTACTCCAGGTGGTACTCCCGACAGCGAAAATCCACCCGTAGCCTTCTCGACTACGGCTGGGGCAAGGATTCTGGAGGCCCCAACCATCATACTACCCCCCCCCCCCTCCGCCCCCCGGGGCGCTGACCATGGAATCGCTGGTACCCAATCCGAAGATTCCTGCCACTCACTCTACGACAAGTTCGATAGACTGAGTTGGAAAGTTGGAGAATGTAGCGGAGAGGCTCTGCCTGATACGCTTAATCTCCAACCACATAGTCAAGTGGCTGAACAGGGTGTTGCTTCTGATGGTACGACCCGGAATGCCGAACAGGTTGAACGGGCTCCAAACGAGGCAGCCTCTGAAGGGCCCCTGACTAAGAGTCAAAAGAAGAGAAGAAAAAGGCTAGCGACAATCGCACGGCACAAAAAAAATCCGAAGGACGTAGAAGGCGCAAGTGCTGAGAGTCGCACCCCCTTGGTGGCGACGGCACGAAGAAACAGGTCGGCAGAGGTAACTCCAACCGAAACCGATCAGGTTCATACCAAAGATCGGTAAGAGGGACTACTCACTCGCCAAGAACTTTAGACCTATCAGTCTAACCTCTTTCCTGCTGGAAAATCTTGCGAGACTGCGCTTCAAAATCTCGTTGGCAGAATTGAATGTGCACTCGACAGGAAAGAGTACGCGCTGGGCATTTTCATTGATATAGATGATATAGGTGCCTTTGACAATGCGACTTTTGATGGCATGTGCAACTCGGCCAGAGAACACGGTGTAGATGAATCATTAGTGCTTTGGATTAAAGCAATGCTGATGAACAGAACTATTATTGCGGACGCGGACTGTGGCCAGTATGTTATGGCGGGGGTAAATAGGGGCTGCCCGCAGGGTGGTGTCTTGTCTCCTCTGCTATGGTGCATGCTGGTTGACTCTCTGTTCGATGCTCTCAATAGTTCCAACATCTACGCCCAGGCCTATGCGGATGATGTAGCTGTTCTGTCTGTCGGATCATGCCTAGCGGATGTGTGTTCAAAAGCGCAGGCAGCTCTAGACGTGATCGACGATTGGTGTACGAGAAATGGGCTTTCAGTCAACCCTCTTAAAACCGAGGTTGTCCTCTTTACGAGGAGGAGGAAATTGCCTGGTTTGACTCAACTGGTACTAAAAGGTGTCACTATCTGCTTTTCCGATGAAGCTAAGTATCTGGGTGTCATTCTAGATAGGAAGCTTCTGTGGAAAAAACACATTGAAACGAAAATTGCGAAGGCACTGTCAGTTTTCTGGCAGTGTAAAGGAATTTTCGGCAAAACCTGGGGTCTATCACCAAAAAGATCCGTTTGGATCTACACGGCTATGATTAGACCCCTTCTCTGCTATGCATCGGTCGTTTGGTGGAATAAGCTTTCGCGTAAATACGTAACTGCTGCTTTCACCAAGCTTCAATGAACGGTCTGTCTCAGCTGCATGGGGGCCTTCCCTAGCACGCCTGGCTCTGCTCTTGATGCCCTGCTGAATCTCCCCCCCCCTAGATGTCCATATCATGGGGTGCACTCTCAAGGCCCTCTTCCTTTTAAAAAGAAGTGGTTATTGGTACAACTCGCACTGGAGTTTCGATGACCTTGCGCACCGCATCTCCTTTGACCCCAGTCTTATGGATATGCCGTCTGACGCACGGACACCAGTACCCCAGCTGCGACGAACATACAAAGTCGACTTTCCCTGTACTCAGGACTGGCTCTGGCCAGAATCTGAGCCAGGAAAGGAATGTAGTCGAATTTTCACGGACGGCTCCAAGACCAGTGAAGGATCTGGTGCTGGTGCCTTCGTGGAGAGCGACAACTTTAGACTGCACACCTCGTTAGGCAAATTTGCGTCGGTTTTCCAAGCGGAAACCTATGCGATCCTAATGGCTACGAGCTATATTGTGAAGAATAGGTGTAAGGGGCGAAGTATTTGTGTCTGTAGCGAGCCAAGCTGTGCTTAAGGCCTTGCTCAACTCTTTAACCACTTCCAGAATAGTTCAGGAATGCAAGTCTTCTCTGAATTTGATCGGTAGATTGAATTCGGTAAGACTTGTCTGGGTTCCCGGGCACCACGGGATCACGGGAAATGTGATCGCTGATGAACTTGCTAGGCGAGGATCAGATGAGGCTTTCTCAGGACCTTAACCTACGCTGGGACTGCCCGCGTCCTCGGTTAGGGCTTCCATCGATGGTTGGACTTTTCGAGAGCACAACCGCAGGTGGCATGACTCTCCAGGATGTAGACAGACCAAGCGCATGCTCCCCAACGTCTGTAAGAAATCCGCGGCTTTCTTGTTATCTCTTAACAGAAAAGACTGCAGACAACTTATTGGCGTACTAACGGGGCACTACACTTTCGCCAAACACCTAAGTGTGCTTGGCCTAAGTGACGAAACCCTCTGTAAAAAGGAAATTTCAGTAAAAGTAGGTTGCTGCCTGGTAGTACAATGGACCAGTTTTGAGTCTGAGTACTCCAGTGTAGTGTGACAAAAAACTACGACAAAAAAAAAAAAAAAAAAAGGAGTTTTGTTAGAGGTTTTGAGATTTCTGCAAAATTAGGAATGAATTCTCGGTAGTAACAAACAAAACCAAGGAATGCTTTTACATCCTTTACCTTCTTTGGAATTGGAAAAGTTTTGACGTCTTTTACTTTTTCAGGGTCTGGTTTTATTCCTTTTTCAGATATTATGTGACCTTAATAAGTTAGTTCTTGTCTGAGAAAATTACACTTCTCTGGTTGAAGTTTGAGATTGTTTTCTCGTAAACGGTTAACAATTTTTACGAGTTTTCTGTTATGGTCGAGTAAATCATACCCATAAACGACAATATCGTCAACGTAAACAAAACATTCTATTCCGTTCAATCTCATGTACTACAAACCAATATGGTTTTGCATGGTGGTGGAGAAGATGGCGCCAGTACGTGGTGTGTGAGTATCCCTCACGAAAATAGATACGTTTCATTTTAAGTAGATGGCGCCGGTGCGTGATACATTGTTTGACAGCTACTTATTGTACTCTGCTCAGTTAATTTCATGTGACATTTATTATGCGCACGTTCTTTCAAACGCTAACTTAAAACCGGTATTGTGTTCACTGTGAAATTGTGAAATTGAGGTTAAAGTTATTCGTTTCCTAACAGTTCAATTGGAAACTATCAAATCAATCACGCGTATTGTGCAAATTTTTAATCAATTTGAACAGTAGGCAGTTGTCCTTAAGGTGATAAGTTGAACTGTGAAAATAATGTGGATCGTGCATTTGAGGTTAAATTCACCAGTCCGTCCGTAGTCCAAAATGCCTAGAGGACGACGTGCGAACATCGGCCGCCGCACAAGACATGCAAGCCAGCAACAAGTGTATTCACAGAACTTAAGCGAAGAAAGACAAAATATAATAAGAGAAAATGCCCGATTGAGACAACGCGTGAGCACACGAAGATCATTGGCATCATACAATCGCTTGGCATTCCAATATGATCCCACTGCGAACTACAGTGATGATGACAATTTAGATATTGGACCAATGACGACTGTATGCCGATATTGCAATGCGTTAAAGTTCAAACGAGAAACGGCTGGATTGTGCTGCGCAAGTGGAAAAGTCAAACTGGTTCCATTACGTACACCACCACAGCCACTGAAACCATTGTTCAATGGAAGTGATCCCGGTTCCAACCATTTTCTTCAACGCATCCTTGAATACAATAACTGCTTTCGCATGACTTCCTTTGGAGCTAATATCATTCGAGAAGGCGGCTTCATGCCGACTTACAAGGTAAAAGATACAACACACACAACCAATCACTCACACCAATCAATCGCACCAAAACAATCAATTGCAACACATAACAACTACACATACACCACACACTACACCATCACACGATCAGAAGTCACACTGTATTCTTCAACAAATGATCGTTTGCAATTATAGAAACAAGGACAAATATATCATTTGCATGGTTCAATGGTGCCAACTCCAGATGAACCGCATCAATTTCGGCAAATACGAGTATATTTCGATGGTAGATTAGCTGAATGTGCGGTGCAATATACAGGGAACACAACAGTTAAAGAGACGAATTATTGAACAGTTGCAAGCATTTTTTCAGGCAAATAACGCTGTGGTTGATATGTTCAAAACAGCATTGGAACGAATGCCATCGGATACTCACAAATTTGTCATAAGAGCGGATCGCACCCCAACAGGTGAACATGTTGAGATTCAATGCACCCACCGTTGATGATGTTGCTGCAATTATTGTTGGCGATCCAACTAAATCACGAGACATTGTCGTTCAGCGAAGAAGCAATATAATGCATCATTTAAACGAGACACATCGTTTGTACGATGCGTTACAATATCCAATCATTTATTGGCAAGGGCAAGACGGATACGACATCACGTTATAGATGGTCGATCCAATTACAGGTACAATATTCGCACACTAATTATTGCTATTATTGGTTTCCTTTAACAATCCATTTAGTTTTGCATTTTCAGGCGTATCAACGAACAAAAATCTAAGCGCAATGAATTACTATGCGTATCGTATGATGATTCGAACACATGAGGAGAATGTCATTCTGAAGTTTCGTCGGCTATTCCAGCAATTCGCTGTCGACATGTATGTCAAAGTCGAGACCGAACGTTTAGCGTTCATCCGATTCAATCAGGCAAAGCTACGATCTGAGGACTATATACACTTGCGTGATGCTATTCATTCAGACGGTAATGTTCAGAATACTGGACGCCTGACGATTCTCCCATCATCTTATATCGGAAGCCCACGCCGCATGCACGAATACGCTCAAGACGGTATGACGTATGTGCGAAATTATGGAACTCTGGATTTATTTATTACGTTCACATGCAATCCGAAGTGGACGGAAATTGAAAGTGCGTTGGACCCGGGCCAAAAACCGCTAGATCGCCATGACACAATCGCCAGAGTATTTCAGCAAAAACTCAAGGTTATGATGGATGTGCTTACTAAGTATCGAGTTTTTGGTGACATACGTTGTTATATGTACTCGGTGGAATGGCAGAAGCGTGGACTACCGCATGCTCATATCCCAATTTGGTTGCTGAACAAATTACATTCAAATGAAGTGGATGACATCATATCAGCTGAAATTCCTGATCCAGTCACTGATCCCCATCTACACGACATTGTGACGACATAGATGGTGCATGGACCGTGCGGTGCATTAAATCCACTATCGCCTTGAATGGCTGATGGAAAGTGCACAAAACGATATCCGCGACCGTTAGTTGCTGAAACAGTCACAGGGAACGATGGATATCCAGTTTATCGTCGGCGTTCAAAAGAAGATAATGGTCGAACTATCAAAGTTAAAGTTCAAAATCAAGAGATTGAGATCGGAAATGAATTCATTGTACCATACATGCGAACGTTGTGAGTTGTCATTCGGCCAAATCAGTCAAATATTTGTGCAAGTACGTCACAAAACGCAGCGACATGGCTGTGTTTGGTATTGCGTCGGAAAATGCGAATGACGAAATCAGCAACTTCCAAATGGACTGATACGTCAGTACTAATGAAGCACTGTGGCGATTATTGTAATTTTAAATTCAAAGATATCCCACAGTTTAGCAGTGCATTTGGAAAATGGACAAAGAGTTTACTTCACTGGGGCTAATGCGGCACAACGAGCTGAGAGACCACCATCGACAACATTGACTAGCTTCTTTGCAATGTGTGAAGCAGATCCATTCGCAGCGACGCTAATGTACGTTGAAATGCCCAAGTATTACACTTGGAATCAATCAACAAAGAAATTACAACGTCGCAAACAAGGAACCCCAGTTCCAGATTGGCCACAGGTGTTTTCCACTGATGCGCTAGGTCGCATGTATACTGTTCACCCTAGAAATTATGAATGTTTTTAATTGCGACTGCTGTTGGTAAATGTACGTGAACCAAAATCATTTGCGCATTTGAAAACTGTGAATGGCCACCAATGCCAAACATATCGAGAAGCATGTCAACTATTGGGTTTGCTGGAGAACGATTCTCATTGGGACTTAACACTTGCGGATTTAGTTGTTTCATCAAATGCGTACCAAATACGAACGCTGTTCGCAATTATCATCACCACATGTTTCCCTTCACAACCAATTCAGTTATGGAACAAATACAAAGACGACATATGTATGTGAAGATATCTTGCATCGCTTGCGCATTCGAACGAATAATCCCGACATGCAAATAACCGATGAAATCTACAATGAAGGATTGATTCTGATTGAGGATCAATGCTTGACTATTGCAAACAAGCTACTGATTTAAGTAGGAATGATTGCGCCAAATCGATCGATGCACGATGCATTCAACCAAGAATTAAATCGAGAGCTGCAATACAATGTTGATACATTGCAGGAATTCGTTCGAAATAATGTGCCGTTGCTGAATGAACAGTAAAAACAAGTATACGAAACATTAATGCAAGCGGTGGACAATAATACTGGTGGTCTATTCTTCCTGGACGCACCTGGAGGAACAGGGAAAACATTTGTCATTTCATTGATTTTGGCCACTATTCGATCAAGATGTGACATAGCTTTGGCGTTAGCATCATCTGGAATTGCGGCGACTCTTCTAGATGGCGGTCGTACTGCACATTCTGCGCTTAAGTTGCCACTCAATTTAAACACAATTGATACTCCAACATGCAATATTTATTTTATTTTATTTTATTTTATTTTATTTGTTCACAAACTTAATACAAGCCGTAGGCAACTATTACTAAATTATTTACAATATTTTGCTTAAGACTACTTAAACCTACTTGAAATATACAATTTTCTAAGGAAAGGAGGAAAGGGCATGTCTTAGTGAGCTCTTGTTTGTATTAAAATCAAACGTGCTTAGAGTCTCGTTGTTTATACGCAATATTCGCGACATAGGTTCATTTCGCCCATAATCAGTACGATGGTACTTGAGATGGAAGAGAGGCACTACCCTAAGGGAACGAGGATTGGTGTTGAAAGATATCTTTTGAAGCAGTGCAGGACAATCAATGATGCCCGATAATAACTGGTGTACAATTTACCGATCCAGTGCAATGGGAAAATTGTTGATGTGATAAGAAATCACTTGAAGCACTTAATTTCACACTGAAGGATCTTCGGCGAAATAACAACATCTTTGGCGGCTTGATGATATTGTTGCCAGTAATTCCCCGTGGAACGCCAGTAGATGAATTGAATGCTTGCCTGAAGGCATCACCTTTGTGGAATAACGTAAAAACATTATCGCTAACCACTACTATGAGAGTTCAACTTCAAAATGATCAAAGTGCTGCACAATTTTCCAAACAGTTGTTAGCTGTTGGAAATGGAAAAGTCCCAGTTGATGCAACAACTGGATTAATTACTCTTACCAATGACTTTTACCGATTTGTAGACTATCAATTAGCTCTTATTGAAAATGTTTTCCCAAACATTAGTGAGAATTATCAGAATTATGCTTGGTTAAGTCAACGAGCAATTCTCGCCGCAAATAATAATGATGTACAAGCACTGAATTTCACCATTCAATAAAAAATCGCTGGCGATTTGGTGACATACAAATCCGTTGATTCCATAACAAATCCCGATGATGTAGTAAATTATCCAACGGAGTTTTTGAACTCTCTGGAGTTACCAGGATTTCCACCACATAACTTGCAACTCAAAGTTGGTTCAGTTATTACGATATTGCGTAATTTGAATCCACCGCGACTTTGCAACGGTGAAAAGACTTATGCCGAATTTAATTGAGGCAACCATTATTAACGGAAAGTACGCAGGTGAAATTGTATGTATTCCTCGAATACCAATGATTCCGACTGATCTTCCGTTTGACTTCAAACGATTGCAATTTCCGGTTCGCCTTGCGTTCGCAATGACAATTAACAAGTCGCAAGGCCAATCGCTTAGTGTTTGCGGGATAAATTTAGAAAATCATTGTTTTTCACATGGGCAGCTATAAGTTGTGTGTTCACGAGTTGGGAAACCATCCGCTTTGTTTGTGTTAACGTCAGACCAAAAAACAAAAAATGTGGTTTTACTTCAATGAAACGGATAATTTGCGGACACGTATAACGCTTCGATTCAGTATTTACTTTGGATTCACTTTCATTTTTTACTTAGAGAAGTTCAAATTACACTTCATTTTTGTAATCGAAATGAATTCATTACTGTTGTGAAATTAAATAAAATTTTTCCTTTTCAAATATAAAAAAAAAATAATTTTTCTTCATCTTTTAATCTTCAAAAAAAAAACGAAGCCATCTGGTGGCGAAACGGAGTTCGCCGGGTTTGCTAGTCCTTCATAATTATTAACAAATTTGAAGTAAATGTCTCGTTCATATTTTTGTATAAATTCACGAGTATAAGAATGAAATAGATCTATCGTTTTTGATCTCGAATAGAGAAAAGTGGTGTGTTTCTTTTCTTCTCAATCACGTGTTCTGGGGCTATTGAAGGTTTTTTAACAGGGGTTAATTTCAACTTCTTTATCCAAAGAGTTCATTAGGAGCAACTTAATTTTATCTTCTTTTGGTTTTATTATTTATTAGGCTATGTAGATACCAGGAATTGTTTGTTTTTTTGTATACTATTATATCGTTGTTTTGGAGAAAAGGTACTTCTATGAATTGTTTGCTTCGAGGTTTTAAAAGAGCTCGCAAGCAATTGCGGGAGTTTTTACAGCTGTTTTTAAGCCCTTGCAAACGTAGAGTCGCATTTTTTTATACGGTTAGTACCCGTAGATACTTCCTCGTAAGGAATTTCTTCAACATCCTCTATGCTATCATTTTGATTCATTTCTGCTTTCGTTTTTATTTTGTCGTTTTTGTATTCATTCTTACTACTTGTTGAATAATTTTTATTTTTAGTCTTACTGTTTGCTGGATCATTTTTATATCCAGTCTTACTATTTGCTAATTCTTTTATGGGTATCTCTAATAATCTTTTTTCGTAATTTACTTTACAGTTGTACCTGGTAAGCAAGTCGCTACCTATTATGACGCCGTAAGCTAAATTTATATTTTCTGTGAGTTGATGAAATGGGTGAAATGGGAACAGATCTTCGACATCGGTGTTGAATACTAGAATGCCTTCTACTTCCCCAAAAGTGGTTATGGAATCTCCTGCTATAGTCGATGTTACTACGCTCTTATTTTTATTTTTAATTTTAGGATTCTTTCTGTTTTTCAGAAGACTGATATCTGCCCCTGTAGCGATTAGCAGTGTCGAATACCTTGTTTCTGATAGTTTGAGTGGTATTCGAATAACTGGTTCTTTAAATTCAGGGCAGAATTAAATTTCAAGTTTTAAGTTTAACTCTGGTGGTGGATGTCGGCTTCTACTAGTATTCGGGATGGACTGCCGATCTTGTCCTTCCGAACTGGGTACTTTCTGGAAGGTCTCGTTGCGAGTCTTACATCGTGAGTAAAGGCTCTTTCATTGAAGGGGTTTCTATTAGTGCGTTCTTTAAGTTCACTGTGAAACAGACTGCTCCGAAGGCGCAATGCGTGTGCAATGCGTAGGCGGCACTCGGCTTCGGAATGGTAGGATTTCCGGCAATACCCACAGGTTAGAACTTGTACCTCTACGGTTATACTTTCAAAAGTTGGAAAATTGTTACTTCGAAAGCAAGTTTCCTTAGTGTGACCTAATTTTCCGCATGCCTGGCATGTAGGTCTTGAGGAAGTAGAGGGTTTTGGATACCACTGGCTAGTTTGGGGTTGTTGTGGATTTGTTCGCTCGAGCAGCACTGAGTGTTCTTCGGCATACCGTTTAAGATCACTTTCCCCGTGCGCTTGGACCATGAACTTAAAGTTTAGATTCCTTAACCCGTATTCAAATGACTGAATAGCCAATTTGTTGTTTTCCAACTTTAAATACTGTCGGACTGCTTCATCCCTTGTGCTAGCATATGTAGCGGAGTGCAGGGTGTTCAACAACTGGTTTACGCGGTCACCAAATTCTTTGACTGTTTCTCGATGCCCTTGTTTGGCATTTAACAGTTAGTTCTGGGCAAAGGGATGCGATTTTTCTTCTCTGAACTGGCTTTCTAGTTCTGAGACTAGTCGTTCCAATTTTTTAAAGACTTAAATTGGATCAGTTCAATTGCCGGTCCACAGAGTCGAGTTTTAACTACTTCCAGAAAAAACTTGTGTTCTGCATCTGTTTTAATAGATGAGAACAATATATTCCCGCACGCGATGAATTTGTTTAATTCCAGCGGTTTTCCGCTGAAAGCTAGGACAATATTGTAGATGTCGTTTAGTCTTACTTTATATTCCGTCATAGTAGGTTTGGAGTAGGAAAAAGGTAGATGTTGAAATAGCTGTGCTATTACAGCTTGCCTTCGGGTATGAATTTGGATGACTTATATTAAACAACCGGTTGTAAGAATATGTAACAACCCAAAACAAAAAAAAGTGTAATATATTTACTTAATACTAATATATATATAGTAGGTACCGCTGTTAATTGTTGTTACTGTTGTTACTGCTACTGTTGTGGCTGGTTTTGCTCTGATTCTGTTGCTGCTGCCGTTGCTTTCAGGTTGCCAGGTTTTGCGCCCTATAGTTGAGTAGACCTGGTCTTTCTTAGTATTCACTGCCCAAACTTTGACTCAGGCGTTCACTTGGAAATTCGCCAGGTCTTACGGTCGTGGGTCTTTATACAATTTATGTTCGTTCACAAAAACTTTTTGTTTCACGTTTTCACTTTTATTTTCTGGTTTCACTACTTCTAAAATGTATTCTTTTTTTACTGCTGGTGTTTCAGCCCCAGTACGCTATCTTCTTTTTATTTGCTTGTTTGGTAGTTGGGACCTTTTAGGTATCCCACCGCTGCCACCAATGTTATGACGCCGCGTAACCGTACTTCCTGATAGTTAGGGAAGAGTACGAAGTATTTTCTTTATTATATTCTGCCTTCTTGTAGGGGGTCCGCTGTCTTAAGCGTGGCTGCAACCGTCTTACTTGAAGGGTTACTTATTCTGATTCTAGGCTTTCTCTAACCTTCCCGCGACATCGGTCAGCTTTATATAGCTTAATTGCTCATGAACCTCATCCCCTCTCCTTTTCAGGCCCCAACCGAATTCAGTACGCAAGAAGTCAATTTTATACAACTTGAGACACACGCAGTGACTTTGACCCATTTTCTAAATATTTATGCACTGTGCATTCACCCTTTGCTTTGGGTATTGCCATGGTAATGTACGGTTTCGCATTACCTACAATGGAAACAGAATATGCTACACATCGCATATTATATTGGGCACAATTCATGGGCTGTTAGATGTCACGATCGCTTGGTCGATCGGTGGTCGCATATGAGTTGCATTATGCTGCAGAATTCGGAAGGAACCTAGAAGGAGAGAGAAGGAGAAGAGAAAGGGGTACATGGCTAATGGATGGGCGATGGGTGTGATAACCACGGTTATAGACAGTGTGGACTGTGTGGATCACAACAGGTAACTGTAAGCGCTCCAAATACCCTAGTTACCTCCCCCTGCCTTGAATCGTAAGTTAGCAAAAAACTGAAGCCAACAACTTCGTAGCTCGGAATAACCGCTATAGAGAGGAAAAACGCATCATAAGTTTATTTTTTTAATGCAGTAAAGTGAACACAGAGCTAAAAAGTGTTGTAGGTATGTTGTTGGTGGTCAGGTGCGGACTCTTAGGGTAAAGTCTATGGACGATCCTTATTGAGAAACCGTTTCAAGAAGACATACTGCCTCCACGGGGCGGCCACCGGGCAACGAATGCTGCAGTGAGACTATAGGTCTGGTATCTCAGGCTCGCACAATAAACAAATGGTTCTTGGCGCCAACCTGCGATGCATGACCTTAATTTCTCAACTGTATACATCCGACCAAAGTATGCGACGGGAGGAGTAAACCTCCTAAAATAATCTCTAATCCAATGGTGGAACAGCATACGCCGAGGGATGCGTGACTAAGAGAGTGCTTAGTCTCTAGTATGCGAACTCGGAATACTTGGCGACCTTCGGTTTTAATATAGCCTTCCCTAGGCATATCGGGCGCTACCTAGGGTGACATATATTTCCCGAATACTCGTGGGATCATTATTTCCGAATTAAATTTAAAAAAAGATGAGTATGTTGAAGCTCCAAATTCACCAGCGTCTGTTCATGCTGTGGAGCATACAGACGGCAACCAACTGGAAAGCGAGCCAGCTACAGTCTCAGCTGACAAGGGGATCGGAGCCAAATGGGCACAATTCTTGACAGCTACCAGCGCTAGTGTCAGTTCAGAGGAGTCTGACACATCCACGGTCATAGACACTTGCAGTGTAGTCACGGAGAAATCCGGATGTTCTTCCATTGGGAAGAAACTTGACAAGCTGCGTGTAGGACCAGGTGGATTCGTCAAGCTGAACTCAGCTGAAAAGAGGAGATATAACCAAGCTATTCGCAAGGGCGAAACTAGGGAAAATGCCCTAGTATATGCGAAATCTCCTCTTGGAAATGAGCTCAAAAGGGTGAGATCAAAGGATCGCACCCCCTCTGAACCGGCAGCCAAAAAGGCAAAAGCCAGACATGCGCCTGACGCGCCCACCTTCAGTCAGGTTGCTAGTACTGTCAGACTAGGAATCGTCCCAGCTGACATTGATAAACAGCCTCTGTCAACAGAGCAAATGGCTCTAATCCATGAGGCAGTCATCGACGTGTCGATTGACCTGAGAAACAGGGGCGTGTGGCCACATTTCTCAGGCTCTCAACACAAGTCGGGATGGCTAATTTTCATCTGCTCTGACAGTGCTACTGCTGAGTGGATGAAAAGTAATTTCGATGCTATCAAGGCCAAAAGTGGTCTTGATATTGTACTTGTGGAGGAGGGATGCTCCACAGAGCACCGAATTGCCAACGACCAAAGTCTTAGCGACGCTTGAAGCACAAAATGAGGGCCTTCAAGCTTCTTCATGGAAGGCAATGCAAAGGATGAAAGAAGGTTCGCTCCTTCATCTCATGTTTGCCATTGACGATGCGTCCATGAAGACCCTGAGCAAACTAAACAACAAGGTTTGCTATAGATTTGGTCAGGTCAAGTTGATCGTCTCCCACAAGAAGGTCAACGCAGATGATTCTCCATCTGCTTCTGCAACAACAACCTCATCTGCCGTTCCCACTTGCAGCGCTGCAGGGCATGTAAGTGAGGACAGTACTGCCTCAGCAACTAGGACCGCTGACAGCGAGCCCATTGCTAGCACCAGCGGCCTTAGTGCAGTAAGAAAGAAGGTGACCCGTGTTGTTGCACATAACAAGCAAAAAACCGGTTCAACAACAACGTCATCTGCAGTCCCCTCTTGCAGCGCTGTCGGGCATGCAAGAGAGGTCAGTACTGCCTCAGCAACCAAGACCGTTGACAGCGAGCCCGTTGCTAGCACCAGCGGCCCTAGTTCAGCAGGGAAGACGGTGACCCGTGTTGTTGAACCGAAAAACCGAAAAACCGGCAAAATGCCCGGAGTTCCGAGAAATACCACCGGCGCCGCAGGGCACATTACTCGGAAGGAAGAGTCGGGGGGGAATTCCAAAAAAGGTCATCCCTCAACGGCTGCATGTCGAAAGAAGAAAGGCCCTAAAAAGGCCCAACTGATGCGGCAGGCCAGATCCTCAATGGAGGATCGATGAGCTCCATCAAGGTGCTACAGGCGAACCTGCATCATGCGAAGGTCGCGTCCGCTACCCTTAGCAAGCGGTTCGCCGAAGAAAACATAACCCTTGGACTTATCCAGGAACCATGGGTTAGAAGCGGACATATAAAAGGTCTCCGGGATGGCAATAGTAAGTTAATCTCTAAGTGTGGAGACCCTGCGCCAAGAGCGGCAATGATATTAACTTTCTTCCCATTCCAAATTTCATTAACAGAGACCTGGTGGCCCTACTACTAGAAGTTCCAACGAAGACGGGAACACATAACATCGTGTGCGCCTCGGCGTATTTCCCGGATGACAATAGCGTCATACCACCTAAGGACGTCCAGGACCTCATCAGTTACTGCAAATCAGGCAACCTGCACTACATCATCGGTTGCGATGCTAACGCGCATCATAAGATCTGGGGTAGTAGTGACACCAACAGAAGAGGTGAGTGTCTTTTAGAATATCTTATTAGTAGTGAAATAGATATACTAAATAGAAGCTCCAAGCCTACCTTCATAAATGCGATTCGCGAAGAGTACTTGATCTCACACTCGCTAGTCCATTTATTTCGAATTTAATTGAAAATTGGCATGTGTCAGATGAACCATCTCTGTCAGACCACCAACATATTAGGTTTGACATCCCTGGTCAACTCTCACATGTCTCTAACAGATACGATCCCAAACGCACCGACTGGGGTCGCTATCGAGAACTAGTTCTCTCACAAAAAGGGATGCTTCTTACGTCTATTGAGTCCATAGGGGACCTAGATGAAGCAGCCTTCCAATTAAACAATGTAATGATCAATTCCTATCACGAGAGTTATGTCCCCAAGACCATTTCAAACAATCGTAAAGTGCCCTGGAATGATCATCTGACAAAACTTAGGAGTAGAGTCAGAAAACTCTTCAATTCTGCAAAGAAAACAAAGAGGTGGAACGAATATAGGTCCGTTCTCACAGAATATAATTCCGAGTTAAGACGATCCAAGCGGGCCACTTGGAAGAAATGCTGCGAAAACATTGCGAACATGCCAGTAGCAGCACGCAACTACAAATCGCTCGCAAACGGTCGGGCAAACTGTGTAGGGTTTTTAAAGAAAAGCGACGGTACCTACACGACGGGCAGAGAAGATACACTTAAAACGTTACTTCAGGTGCACTTCCCAGGCTCGTCTTATAGCACCACTCACGTGCACTCTAACACAACATACCATAGGGTCTTTGTTAATAGAAGAGTTAAAAGTTTATCTGGAAAAATTTTCAGTACAGATAAGGTTGAATGGGCTCTTGGCACTTTCGATCCTTTCAAAGCTCCCGGTGGTGACGGTATATTCCCTGCTTTATTTAGAGCTAGCTACAACTGGGGTTACATACCAATCTCCTGGAGAAAGGCCAACGTAATATTCATTCCCAAACCGGGTAACAGACACAGTGAGCTGCCTAAATCATATAGATCTATAAGTCTAACATCATTTGTACTCAAAACGATGGAGAGACTAATTGATGTTTACATTAGAGAACGATTAGAGTTGTCTAACCCTCTAAACTCAAACCAGTATGCATATAGGAAAGGTAAATCCACCATAAGTGCCCTTCATTATATCGTCAAAAAGATAGAAGGCGCACTTGTTTCCAAAGAAATAGCCCTATGTGCATTCCTCGACATCGAGGGCGCTTTCGATAACACTGGCTACGACTCGATCGCAAGAGCGATCAGTAGCAGAGGTATCGAAGAATCGACTAACAAATGGATCAGAGCCATATTGGAAAGTCGTTCGATTACATCTTCTTCCGGAGGAGTGTCGGTTTCTGTAACCGCGGCAAAAGGTTGCCCACAAGGGGGGGTTCTTTCCCCCTTATTATGGTCACTAGCTATCGACAAACTGTTAGTAGATCTTCAAGGATCAGGCTACACCACAATTGGTTATGCTGATGACCTGGCGATTGTTATAAGGGGTAAGCACGACACGACTATTTGTAATATGATGCAAAGTGCGCTACTACAAGTCGTGGAATGGTGCAACGCAGAGGGTTTATCGATCAATCCCTGCAAGACCGTTCTAGTGCCCTTCTCAAGGAGGACTCGTATCAACCTTGAACCCATAATAATCGGCAACACCACACTAGTTTATTCCAGCGAGGTAAAATATCTCGGAGTAATCCTGGACAGACGACTTAACTGGAATTCACATATTAAGTCCGCCATAGAGCGAGCTACCAGAGCACTGTGGGCCAGTAGACGTCTTTACGGTAGGACTTGGGGTCTCTCTCCCAAAATTATTCATTGGTTGTACACAATGATGGCGAGACCCATTATCACATATGCGGCCATCGTATGGTGGCCAAAAACCCTTCAACAGTCATCGGCAAACAAACTGCAAAAACTGCAAAGGGTTGCCTGTCTTAGCATAACAGGTACCATGCTCACCTGCCCCACAACAGCTCTCGAAGCTATTATCGGGCTGACACCTTTACCCATCTTCGTTAGGAAGATAGCTGCCACTTATGCCATTAAACTGCAGCTAGAATATCAATTCAAACCAGGTGACCTAGTGGGTCACCTTAGGATACTCAACTCAATCCCTAATAGAGACATGTTTTGTACAATGCCGGACACTATGGTCAGGCAGAACTGTTTCGGCAGGTTATTCGAAGTTGAAATATTGGACCGGGTAGACTGGTCCAATGGTGTCCCAACACTAGACCCCAGAAGTCTAGTTTGGTACACAGATGGATCGAAAATGGATTCTGGAGTCGGAGCTGGTGTCTGTGGACCCAACACCGGGATCTCTGTACCGATGGGGTCTAGTCCCACTGTGTTCCAAGCCGAAATCCATGCCATTGAGATCTGCGCGAGACATAATCTTGGTAAAGGTATCAAGGGCGCAATTATACAAATCTTTTCTGATAGCCAAGCAGCACTTAAGGCCTTATCGTCCAGTCAAATAGACTCCAAAGCCGTCAAATGTTGCCACGATGCTCTGCAATCCCTAGCCAAACACAACAAAGTGAAACTTGGTTGGGTCCCTGGGCACAAAGGGATTGCAGGTAACGAATCAGCAGATGAACTCGCTAGAGCGGGTTCAAGTACTGCGTTCATAGGCCCTGAACCATACTGCAGTGTCAATTGGTCGACGGCTGCAGCGCTGATTAATGAATGGGAAAACAAACTTCGCCTAGATCATTGGACCAATGGGTCAGGTCTCAGGCAATCCAAAAGATTAATCAGACCCTATTCCTACAAGGAAATCCTTAGCTTAGATAAGGAGAGCATAAGAAAGCTAACGGGCTTTCTTACTGGCCACTGCGGCTTGTATTACCACCTTAACAAAATGAACTTGTGTCAAAACACGGAATGTAGGTTCTGTCTTGAAGAAGACGAAACATCTCAGCACATCTTATGTGAATGTCTGGCACTACATTGGTAAAGGAAACGTATTCTCCACAGAGAAATCCTGACTTCAGTGGAATTGAAAAACTCCACTACAAAAGATATATTATCTTTCATAAGGAAAGTGGTAAATCTTTTGGATTAACTCCAGCCCGTCGATACAATAGATCTTTTTAGGTCGCAGTGTCGCAGCCTTTACGGCAGGGTTGTACAAGAGGAAAAAAAAAATTTCCGTAAAAAGCAAGGTCATGAGCAAACACGTTATATTTCAATTAAATTTCCTCTTGTCAACATAGAGCCATTTGACATATTCAGAACACTACCCATCCCAGTATTTCAGTGGTCACAAGGCATAACAACCAAAGTCCGGTTTTCTTACAATACTTTTCAGGAGAGCAGTTTGAAGTTTAAAACCGTTCCTACAAATCAATAACTATTTTTTTCTACATAATTTTTTCATATTGTAGAATTGTGGGTATTTTATATCTTTTCATACTTACATAAACACATTTAGGTAGAATTTGCTTGTTAAAACGTTATTGAGAAATTTACAACTTAACATTATATGATTTCTTTATTTTGTAAAGTTTGCGAAACTAAAGTGTAGTTAGGTTCTTATTCTACTTAGGTTGCTTTACCTTGCGAACATATCTATCCTTTAAGCTTCTAATCTGAGTTAGGTCGTTATACCTTACCAACGAGTTTCAAACTTAATAAACTTCCAGGTTTTAGATAATACATTACTTTCAAACAAATGAGAACACAGAAGTAAAAATTACACCGCGAATTCATTTTTTATTTCACAATAAGCATTTAAATTTGGAAAACTAAATTTACTTAACAAAAGTACAAGTAAAAAAAATATACATAAAAAACCATTCTTAGGAAAATAAAAAAACACATATGCAAGATAGTTAAAGTTAGAGCGTAGTCTTATTTTCTTCATCCTCTTCATCAGCCACCATGGTTAAATCCGGATGAGTATTACGTTCTTCGGCATTGGTACCAAGGCTATTGTAAAAAGCATGAAACTCAGGATTAATGAAGACTTTTGAGTCAAGTAGATCTTTTTTCTTTTCTTGTTAAATATAGGGAACAGTCTCCATTTTTATATATTTTTTTCTAATAGGAGTAACACCTCTTTTACCCACCTTCAGACCTTTAAAGGGCTCATCATTGTCCAGTGATATCTTGTACAATACGTTATTGATGCATTTTGCGTAGCGGAACAACTTAACTGTATTCCAAGTGAATTTTTCGCCCTCTTCGTTAAAGCGTTTCCAAAAAAATTTGTCTTTTGCTGTAAAAATCATGACACTTAATTTCAACAACTTCCATTTAGCATCCATCAGTGTTAACAAATTGATACCAAACTCTTGGGATTTGCATTTCAACATTCGTTTTCTTCTTCTGGCGCTCAATCAGTGCATGGTCACTGTCGCATTCCATGTGCGTATGCCCGGGCTCTAGGAATTTATGATCAATGTATTCAATAGTTTGGTTGTTAAACAGGAATGTAAGAAACATGGCAGCAATAAATTAATCTGTATTCTGCCCTGACCACGAGTCACTGTAAAAAGTTATTCTATTTGTTTCAGAGGAGATCGATTGCAAGTGCTTGTAGATGCAAGAGGCGATTTCGTTGCCACCTCGACGAGCAATCCCTTCATGCCACATGAAACACAAGCCGTATCTCGTCTGCTATAATTACTTTTGAATACAGTGCTTTTACTGTATGTTGTGTTTGATAGACCACGGTTCAATACCGTGACTATCGGCGGTATCACTAGTGCACAACTAGAACACCAAGAGTGTGAGATATATATATTATTAGCCTTCCAAGCAGACTCACTTGGAATTTAAAATAAAAGTCTTTCTTAGCTGTTGGATTATATCTGAGCTGTTCAAACTTTATTGGGCGATATTTATACAAGAAAAATGCTTACTCTAACAAATTATAGTAAATACAACAAATCAAAGTGAACCGAAATGCAAAGTGCTTATATTGCACAAATTACATAAAGAAAAAAAGTAGAGAACAATTTAGGTTTTGTATTGCTTTGGGTTGAACTCAGTTCAACTGCGAGCATGTAGGTCTGGTATCACATTCAATGTCAGGTGCCATGCAATTTGACGCTGACGTACTGTGTGTGGCGGCAGGTAATCAAATGTAATGTCGACAGTTGTCAACATCCTGCCCCCCATTGAACTGTTTTCAATCGTGCTGTTGATTGGTGATTTTTGTCTCGTCTGCTGGTGGGAGCTGATCTAGACTTGCTGAGGATTAGATGCTTCTCGGATTTCTTGGAGCAGCAATCGGGTAGTCTGCGACACTCTTATTACAACTGCATACTCGGAACTTCCAAACTAGTAATATAATAATTATGGCGATACTTATAAATATTCCTGATAAACTTATAATTGTGTGGGGTATCGTATGACGATGCACAATGTTTGGTAACTCCAACTGACTATTTGTAACGATGTTCTCTTTAACTTCATCTCTTGTTCGTCGAACTGAAGTTGGTATTGATGTGCTGGGTTCATATGATTATGAATGGACTCGAAAATTGTATTTTGTGACAACTCACTGAGTCTAGTTATTGATGAACGCACAGTGTTGGAGTGGTTGTCGTGAGCTCGGAGAGTGATGAAGTCGCTTTTTGCGATTCAATTGGGTTGCAGTTTCAATATGCCAGATCCCTCAATGGAGACTAATGTAGCCGTGTTCTTGCATGCTACGTTTAATGATGCTCTTGAAGTTACGGCGTACATCCATTGATTGGCATGTAAGAATTTGGTCCATGTTGTAATGTTGTGAATTATCTTTAATTGACATGGTGATAAGTCTTCCATCTTATTGAGAATATGTATTTTGCATTTACTTATTATAGCTCCTTTATCGGCCTTTAAATCGGCTGAATTTGGTTGCAAAGATGTCTTGTTTTTTCTACAACAATGCAAGCTGATATTTCAGATTCTGTTAGTGGGTAATACTGATCATGATGACGGTTGACCGCTAAGAATGTGGATGATGGCATTATATGTACGATTGTCGAAATGATCACCACCGGAATTGGATTATTAATCTGTATAGCTCAAGATCTTCAGAATCTATCAGTGGTATTTTTATTTGAAATATCACATGGTTATTCGTTACTTGTCCAGCAGTCATCATAACTCTATAAAGTTCCAGAATGTTGTCAGTGCTTATGGGCAAACGGTATGTAGGTGAACTATTCTTTATTACAATGGCTTGTTGCTTCATCTGTTGTGGAGAAATTATCGAATGACTTATTTTTCCTTGTCGAATATCTGACAGGGCGTTTGTTATTGCTGTTTGAGTGCGTTGAACATTGGATATAAGCAGCATGATATATTAGAACCATGAAAACCATGAAAAGAGTTGTTGAATCTTGAGTTGATATGATTCTTCCGTGTTGTTGTTAATTCGGTTTATCACTTCATTCAGTTGGGCTTGCAGTGTCGCATGCCGTCGATCCAAAGTTTCTTGATTTTGTTTAATAATATTTATTGTTGACTCTACAATTGATGTGACAAGTAGCAGCCTGCACAGCGGTAAGACTCAGAACACTACACCTGTGGAATAACCACCATACAGGTCATTCCACCATTCTAGATAACCTAGAGTTTCTACAGCACGACACCGACCTCCTACTGCCTCATCTTGTCTTTGGGAAAAACTTTCCACTTTTCTCTCTAAGACCTCCCTAAATTGCCGCCTATCTCTCAACGAGATGGCTGAGCATTTTAATATTCACCTATTGTGGGTGCTGAGACATAGTGACATTCCAGGGAATCGTGAAGCTGATTATCTCGCCAGGAGCGGTATGATCTCCACAAACCTCCCTAGTGGGGATCTTCCGCCTATGCCATTCGCTACAGCTAAACTTCTTTTAAAGAATCATACCATTAAAAACACCAACTCAAGATGGTCAGATGGCACTACGTTACAAAGCAAATCTGGCCTAAACTTGATCTAAAACGTTCACTCTATCTTCTCAGAATGAACAGGTCATCCCTAAGGATTCTCATTGGCGTTATCACAGGACACTGTGCCACTGGCACTCACGCCTCAAGAATGGGACTCCCTCATAATGATTTCTGCAGAAGCTGCAGAAACGAAGAAGAAGAAGAAAGCATAACGCATCTTCTCTGCACTTGTAGCGCTCTCTCCTCTCGCAGGATGAAACACCTTGGAGCCTACTTCTTTAACGACTTGAGCGCATTGCACAACGTCGGTACCAATCAATTAAAGAGCTTCGTTGAAAGCACTAAATGGTTTTTCGGATAAGGAACATAAGATCCGCGTGGTATCACAATGGGCCTAAATTGGCCTAAGTGTGACTGTTATCTGCAGTCAGCCACTTCAACCTATTCACCAACAATTGATGTGTGATTCTTCGAAAGTGCTAGCAAGTTGTCTTCATTGGTTTGTATCCATTCAATGGTTTCAGACATCTCTTCTGCATACTGAGAATCAAGAGTTCCAAACAGGGCATTTGCCATGTTGCCAATTAAGTTGAATGCTCTTCTTTTCGACCGACGTGAGTTCGTATTCATAAAGGTAATGCTATCTTCATATAACTCATTATGTGTGCGTTGAATGGAATTGGTTAATTGAGAACACAACGTTTTTTGCCGTAATATTTTACAGAGGTGTTGCAATACTGTGGTGCTATTCTCAATTGCCTTTAATTCGCTCCAGTATGGAGTTAGATCATAGTATATAACCAAGTTCCATGTATGAGTTACTAAATTCGATGTTCCAATATTGTCGAAATAAATTCCTGGTTTAGAATCAAATGTGGTGATATTAATTTCCCTTCCATTAATTGTAGTTGCCATTGTGCAAGCGATGTACAAAGTGACTAATGCAGTACCAAGGGATAGAGCCTTTTTTCGTTTACGTGGTGTGGGAAAGTCCTCGTGCGGTTTGTTGTCTAACGATAGTTTATCTGAATCGTCCACACCATCACTGTGACGTTTCAAATGGTCAGATCAAAGTGCTTTAGTTGGGTCCAATTTCTGCTGTATTGGAAGCGGTGCTAACCGATGTATAGCCCGACGGAACACTCCGGTTGCTGTTTGTACATCTGCCACTCTGACTAAACCATCTTGTCCCTTGATGGCGTTAATTATTCTGCCTATCGGCCAATTCAGGCTTGGTTGGTTATCCTCTTTCATTATGACCATCATTCCTGGTTCTACGTTGTGACATCTTTTCTCCCATTTATACCTGTGCTGTAGTTGATTTAAATATTCACTTGACCAACGACGGCAGAAGTCATTTTTGACATGCGTGACGAGTTTCTATCGAGTGAGAATTGAAGATTTTTGAGGTGTTGCACCACGATCAATATTGCTGATGATTGGCTGTCCAATGAGAAAGTGTCCTTGGGTAAGAGCTGCAAAATCATTTGGAGATGATGACATAGGTGTTATAGGTCGAGAATTTAGTATAGCCTCGACTTCAATTACAGCTGTCTCCAGTTCTTCATAAGTTAGCGATTCCGATGCCAATATGTGTTGTAAGAGATGCTTAGCAGACTTGACTGCAGCTTCCCACAAGCCCCCGAAATGTGGTGATCTTGGAAGAATGAAATTAAAATCGCACCCCTTCCTTGTGCATGATGCTGTTATCTTTTGCTGAATCAAAAATTTGGTTAAGCTCTGATAGTTGATTTCTGGCTCTCACGAAGTTGGTAGCATTATCGCATTAAATGTTATTGCAATGGCCCCTTCTTGCAATGAACCTCTTCAATGCGCCAATAAATCCTTCTGATGTTAAATCGGTTACCAGCTCGAGATAACAAGTCTTTGTTGCGAAACAGCAGAACACTGATATGTATGTTTTTTGAGGACGTTTTTCTCTTAGCTTATAATGTGTGCAGATTGGTCCACAAAAATCAATACCTGTGTTTACAAATGGTCGTGCTGGGTCCAGCATGCTTGTTTTCCTGATGAAGTTCCATTAGCAACAGCTTCGGGAATGGATGAGAGTAGGGTAACAGTATTGGATGTTTGGCGTCATATTGTAATGCCGATGATTCCAATCGTCCACCAACGCGAATGATTCCTTCCTGATTGAGAAATGGTGTAAGACTTGCTAGTGGACTCTTCTTGGATACTTCGTTGTG
Organism: Myathropa florea; assembly: GCA_930367185.1. Taxonomy (NCBI): domain Eukaryota; kingdom Metazoa; phylum Arthropoda; class Insecta; order Diptera; family Syrphidae; genus Myathropa; species Myathropa florea. Next base: position 44,706,879 of record OV884004.1, on the reverse strand, counting down.
TTTTTGGAGATTAATTATGTCGTCCTTAAATTCGACACTCTGCATTAATCGAAGCACACTTTTCCGAGCTTGGTCAAGTTCGCTACTCTTCAGGAAACCATCCTAGTTATTATCTTTGTGAGTAGGGCCTTTTTCGTTCCTGGATCTCTTGAATCGGAGCATATATGCGACGATACGTATTGCTCCTTGATCGTCCTGTGATCGAACGTAAGTTACAGCTCCATAAGCCTTCTCCGAGGCATCAGCGAATACGTGAAACTGCACATCCTTAGGAATTTTGTGAGAAAAAACGTGCCTGGGTATCTTAATGTTATTAAGACCCTTTAGACCTTCCCTGGATTTTAGCCACGCTGTTTGCATTTCTTGTGGAGGCGCTACATCCCAATCGTATTTTAGTTCTCATTGCTGTTGCAAAAATATTTTAGCCGTAACAACAATTGGGGCTATTAGTCCAAGAGGATCGAACAAATGAGCAATATCTGAGTACACCGATCGTTTTGTAATACGTTCTTTTCCGACCCATGATGGTTTAATGCAAAGATCGTCAGATTTCGGTAGCCAAGTCATTCCAACTGTTTTAACATGTTCTTCGATGCTGGTGTCGAAATTCAGTTCTGTTTTGCGATCGTTTATTGGAATGTCTCGGATGAGTGATTGATGGTTGGCGCACCACTTTCGAAGCTTAAACCCGGCAGTTTGCAATAACGATTGCAATTGGTCTTGAGTGCCTAGGGATTCACTTAAACTGTCCGACCCAGTCATCACATCGTCAACGTAGAAATTATTTTTTATTGCTCTTGAAGCTAATGGAAATCGGTTCTCATGATCTTCTGCTAATTGCTGAAGACATTTTATAGCAAGATATGGTGCAGAAGTTGTTCCGTAAGTAACAGTTTTGAGCTTAAAACACTTTAGTGGTTCCTTGAGACTGCTTCTCCACCATATGAGTTGGTGAATCAATATTTATATACATTTTTTCAATGCCTGCAGTAAAAACGAACCTCGGTATACGGAATCTTATAAGAACCGAAAACACATCATCTTGGATAGTAGGACCAGTTGATAAGATGTTATTTAGTGAGATGTTAGATGACGTTTTTGCTGATCCGTCAAAGACTACCCTGAGCTTTGTTGTGCTGCTATCCGCCTTGATTGCACAAGAAGTAATATGGCTTATCTAATTGTTGGTAATTTACTTCTTCCATGTGTCCAAGCTGTTGGTAATCCTTCATGAATTCAATGTATTTTTCTTTAAGTTCTAAAGATCTAGCAAGTCGGCGTTTAAGTGAAATAAATCTTTTAAAGGCGACATCTTTTGACTCTCCCAAACTGTTTGGTTCCTCCTTGAATGGAAGTTTCACCACAAATCGTCCATCATCGTTCCTTGACAGAGTCTGCTTGAAATGAAGCTCACATTGATTTTCGGAGGCTGTAAGACGCCTCACATTAGATGATGGTTCATCTAGTCGCCAAAATCTTTCAATTTGATGTTCGAGTGCTTCATCTGCACTGCAAATTCCACATAATGTTTTTAAGTTGTTATTGTCCTCTATCTTTCCAGCAACTTCTTCTTCTTCTTCTTAGGGCGCTACAGTCCGAGGTGGACCTGGGCCTCACTCAACATGCCTCTCCAGCCAGCACGATCTTTCGCCAGCTGTCTCCAGTTTCTCACACCAAGCCGGCAGAGGTCCCCCTCGACTTGTGTGCGCCATATTGTTCGTGGACGTCCTCTGTTGCGTTGTCCCACAGGCTCAGAGTCGAAGACTCTTCGGGCCGGAGCTAAGTTGTTCATACGCTCTACATGGCCTAGCCATCTTAGGCGTTGGATCCGTAGACGCCTGGCTAGACTCATGTCGCTGTACAGCCCATTCAGTTCGTGGTTGAATCTTCTCCTCCAAATGCCATCAACGCAAACAGGACCAAAGATCGCGCGCAGAACTTTTCTCTCGAAAAGACCAAGAGACTGTTCATCCGCTTGGGATATTGTCCATGCCTCTGCACCGTAAAGCAGGACTGGGATGATCAAGGTCTTACATAAAGTCAACTTGGTCTTCCGAGAGAGGGCTCTACTACTCAATTGCTTTTTGAGCCCAAAAAAACAGCGGTTGGCAAGAGTAATTCTGCGTTTGATCTCGGTACTGATGTTGTTTGTACTGTTAACCGCGGAGCCAAGGTAGACGAAGTCCTTTACTACCTCAAAGTTATAGCTGCCTATGGTGACGTTCTGGCCAAGTCGTCGATGTTGTGCGTCCTTTCTCGATCACAGCATATACTTGGTTTTGCCCTCGTTTACCGCCAGACCCATTTTAGCCGCTTCCGTTTTAATGCCAGCAAACGCATCATTGACGGCTCGCTGTGTTCGCCCAATCACGTCAATGTCATCCGCGTAAGCTAGCAGTTGAACGGACTTTTGGAAGATCGTGCCTCTTGTGTTGGCCAGTGAGTTTTGCACGATCTTCTCAAGAATGATGTTAAAGAAATCACATGACAGCGCGTCGCCTTGTCTAAAACCTTTTTTGACATTGAAGGTCTCGGTGAGTTCGTTACCGACCTTGATGGAGCAGCGAGAGTTCTCCATCGTCATCCTGCTCAGTCTGACGAGTTTAGCAGGAATGTCAAAACTAGACATGGCGCTGTATAGCTCGTCTCTATACACGCTGTCATATGCGGCCTTGAAATCGATAAATAGATGGTGTGCGTCGATCTGCATTTCCTGGGTCTTCTCCAGGATCTGCCGCAATGTGAAGATTTGATCTATGGTGGCCTTCACTGGCCTGAAACCACACTGGTAAGGACCTATCAGTTTGTTCACGAATGGTTTCAGGCGTTCACACAAAACGGCAGAGAAGACCTTATAGGCGATGTTAAGGAGACTTATCCCTCGATAGTTGGCGCAGTCAAAGGGGTCTCCTTTCTTGTGGATCGGGCAAACGATACTTAGATTCCACTCATCGGGCATGCTTTCCTTCGACCATATCTTACAGATGAGCTGGTGCATGCGCCCTACCAGATCACCTCCAGCTGCTTTAAACATTTCAGCGGGCAGACTATCTGCACCAGCAGCTTTATTAGACTTCAGTCTCGATATCGCTATCTTGACTTCGTCTAGGTCGGGGGGACGGTATTCTCTTCTATCATCGTCCGTTGTGTTGAGCGGAACATTCTGCCTGACAGCGGTATTTGTGTCCTCATCGCCGTTCAACAGTCTGCAGAAATGATTTTTCCAAATTCTCAGTATCGACTGCGAATCTACTACAAGCTGTCCATTTGCGTCCCGGCAGGCTTCTGTCCGAACTTTATACCCATTCGATAAAAGTTTTACCCTTTGGTAAAACTTTCGGACAACATTCCTGCCATAACACCTCTCCATCTCCTCGATCGCGCGCTTCTCGTGCTCTTTCTTTTTCTTCCTGAGAAGCCGGTTCTCTACCCTTCGTTTCTGTTCGTAGAGCTCACGAACAGCTCTGCACTCGTTGTCAAACCAGGGGTTTTTTCTTGTTGGCGTTTTAAAACCCAGCACATCAGTAGCGGCTTCTCTGATGGCTCTTTGAAAACGTTTCCATTCTTCGTCTATTGTTAGTGCAGGCGGTGTCTTGTTCGGAGAGTTTCAGGGAGACTCGATCGGCAAAGTTCCTGGCAGTCTGTTGCGATTGTAGCTATTCGACGTCAAGCCGTGGTTGGCTTCCTCGACTCCGTTCTTCTCTCGATATCCGTGTCCTTACCTTGGCTACAACAAGGAAATGGTCCGAGTCGATGTTGGCGCCTCGGAACGTTCGGACATCAAGAATACTGGAGGAGTGTCTGACGTCGATCGCAACGTGATCAATCTGGTTGACGGCTGAATGATCAGGGGACCGCCAGGTCCCTTTATGGATGTTGAGGTGTGGGAACCGCGTGCTAGCTACAGAGAGGTTTCGCCCTGTAACAAAGTCCACCAGCCTGAGTCCGTTTTCGGACATGGTGTCGTGCAGGCTGTGTTTACCGATGACTCTAGCAAAGATGTCTTCTTTACCCAGCTTAGCGTTGAAATCTCCTAGAACGATCTTTGTGTCGTAGCTGGGGCATTGATCGTACGTTCTTTCTAGGAGATCATAGAAGTCATCCTTGCTATCGTCATCTTTGTCCTCAGTTGGGGCGTGGGCGCAGATTAGGCTGATGTTGCCGAATTTAGCCGGACAAAGGGGTCCGGAGGGATCCGGTGTCGGTAGCCTCTTGCAGGCTGTGAGCGCCGCCGTTGGCCCTAAAAGAAGGGCTCATCCGCCGCCATCTCTATTCCAAGGTCCTGACCTTACCATGGAAACCAGGTAGCTCCTGCTGACTGGAGTTGTGGATGCCGCCGTTGGCCAATCAGTTGACAAGCTCCTCCGCCGCCATCCTAAAAAGAGTGATGAGCCCTGGTAGACTCACACTCCCCCCTCTCTCGTTTGCAGCCGCCCAGACGTCCCACTAGGGTTGGTTACCCCATCTGTACTCTGTCGAGGGTACTCGGCTCCCGGATTTCACCACGGGGAGGTGAGAGTAGGAGTTCTTTAATAGAGGCTAGGTGCAGACGCTTGTGTCTGCATGGTTCGCGTATTAACGCTTCGAAATCCCGAAATCCATCCTTCCAGCAACTGTCCATCCAAAAACTGTATTTTGCAGCGTGGACATTGATGTTCCCAATTTGATTTGCCCCACTGAGAGAAGCGAATGATACAGTTCAGCTCCAATAAGGACATCGATTGCACAAGGTTCATTAAATGTAAATCTGCCAGTGGAATGTTGTTCGGAATTATCCAAGATGACGTATTAAATGGTTTGCTGGGTTGTTTTGATATTATTGTTGGCAGCACATGGGCCTCCATCCTTATGGAAAATGCGTTGATGCGAGATCCTAATTGAATATTCACTCTTCTTTTTGCCTGTTGAGTTTCTCGACCAATACCCTGGATGTGCATTATTTATGAGATTGGTGTTAAGCCAAGCTTCTTCATTGTTTTTTCCGGGATAAAGTTTAAATGGGATCCTGAATCCAATATAGCCTTACATTCGATGGTCTTGCCATTCTGGCTGGACAAGCGGACAAGAGCAGTAGGGAAGAAAACATAACCTTGACTTCGATAATTCCCTTGTGTTGTTAAAGAAGTGAATTGATCCGATACCGATGCTGTTGCTGATGAAGAATTACTTGTATTGTTTTCTGTAGGGTTCATATTTTGTTCTAGGTGCAAAAGTGTGTTGTGCTTCTTGTTACACATTTTGCAACCTCTAGAAGAATATTTCGATGATGTATGTCCATCCTTAAGGCAACTGTTAACATCCTTCACCAATTTAAGTCTTTGGGAAGGAGTCAGTTGTAAGAATAATTGATGCTGTTCCTTACATTTGCATTGATATTGATTTGTTGTGGTGTATTCGTTTATTTGTGGGTATGCATTCGTTTATTTGCAAAATCGGCAGGTTTGGTCCTCCCACCTAATGCCTCAAGTGATTGGAATCTTGTTTCCAAATAGAAGAAAATCCTTAAGATTTTGGAGTTCTCTTGGGTGCTTTAATGACTGTTCCCACAATGTGTGTGTGGCCTTATCAAGTTTTTTTTATAAGTGTGTGCAGAATTATTGGATCAAAAGTACTAGTATCAACTCCTAAGCCGTCCAATGCTAAGAGGCATTCTTGAGTTGTATCATGCAATGTCCGAATTGCAGAAGCGCTTTCACATATTGTTGTCGGCTGCGACGTCAGTTTGTTAAGTACAGCATTAACTAACAGACGTTTGTTTTCAAATCTGTCATTAATGATCTTCCATGCTGATTCGTAATTCGTTTCTGTTGGTACTATGTGTCGAATTAATTTTTCGGCATCACCAATCAAACTTGTCTTCAAGAAGAAGATCTTTTGGCACTTTGCGATGGGTTGATTGTGTACTAACTCAACAAAAAGATCGTGGAACTGACGCCATTTCATATAGTCTCCGTCGAATTTGGTAAGATTATCTTTGGCAGTTTTAGATCGGTTGAAAAGTTTGTTGAATTCCTCTGCACTGATGTGTGCTGCAGAAATTGATTGGACAACTCATATAGCTAAATAAGTTTCTGTTGAGTCTGATCTTCTAGTTCAACAAACTGTTCGACATTGTATCCATTGAGAGCCGGGTCTGCTGATTGCTCATAAATCTGAGTGTGCAATTGCAGCATATCATCCCAATAACGCTCTACTGTTCTGATTTTTATCTGGTAAAATTCTTTTGATCTGTTGGCTGTATTGCCTGTTGTTCCAAGAAATGCCCTATGTAGCAATTCCTTTGTCGCTTCTTGCCTTCGAATTAAACCGGCAATGTGGTTATTCGGCAGTGAACGAGAAAGAGTGGCTGGTTTATGAATTGATGAATCAATGGTTTTTGTAGCTCTTCCTGGACTGACTGGTTTAACTGCGTCAGAGATATATTCAGGCTGGTAACTCTTGGTTCCGACGTTGATCCCAAGTTGTTCTTCCCTTATCCTATCCAAATTGGCTTGTATTTTGTCCTTGACTGACTGATACGACTGTCGTATCGTATCGTACAATCCTTTGACGAAATATTCGTGAGCTAATTGTCCTCCGAACTCTGCTCGAATGATGTTGTCACTGGCTTCGAATTGATCCAAAAGCTCGTTGAGACTAGTCAAACGAGCAGTGAATAGCTTTCGCGTTCGTCGATGATGTGGCTCCTTCCATAGATCTCGGTGGCTAATTCCCCTTGGCGAGATGCCAGTTCGTCCAATGTGGATGTCATGGTGATTCTTTTAGTCCCAGTGTCGGCCCTGGTAAACGCCTGCGATTAACTTCACCAGTGTATAGCCCTGGGGAACGCTGTTATTATATTGTGAATATAAACTGCCCCTTACGAGTGGTGGGGGGAAGCACGTTTATATCAGCAAGTTTATGTATTATGACCGAGTGTCTGAACTCTGGTAACGCTTATGTTGCGTTAATGATTTGACCCTTACCGCTGATGTGGGGAAGAAAATCACGTCGGGGTCACCAAAATGAATACAGTACTTTTACTGTATGTTGTGTTTGATAGACCACGGTTCAATACCGTGACTATCGGCGGTATTACTAGTGCAAAACTAGAACATCAAGAGTGTGAGATATTATATATATGATGACTTTTTTGAGATACTTTACTTTCAAATTCGTTTGGAATAGTAACTTAAGTCGACTTTACCTCTGTTCTTTAAGAATTTATTTATATTTACAATAGAAAGGATTCCAGGAACTTAATTTTCTGACTTGGAAGGAAAACATAACTTGAAATAGGATGATCTTCAAATAAAACTGTATTTTGGAATAGCAACCTAACTCAAGTTAGGAAAATGAAATTGATGATATATTTCCTGTAGTAATAACCAAACTAGACTTTCGTTTTTATTGAAAAAATACAGTTTTAAATAATAAGCAGACTCGGAACGTCTTATCTCAAGTTAGGCTGTTATTCCAAAATGAAAATGGAAAATGAAAAAGAACCAAACTCAACATTGGTTGCTTTATTAAATTGGCGTTGAAGTTATTTATAGAAAACCCTGAGTTAAGCCGTTATATCAAAACTACTGTCAAGCAAAAATTACTTTGGCTTTTATGTTTTTGGAGAATAACGTGGGCATGGTAAACACGGTGGTGCTAATAACACAATTTTGTCCTAACTCGAGTTAAACGGTTATGGTTTGTGGCAACGGCTCATTCACGGCAATCAACCCGGACTCTTCGTATTTTATTATAAGTCAACACCGAGACCAACAAGGTAATAACGGGTAATAGTTAATGGAACAAGAACTAGCAACATGCTTAACCACAGGACCATCCACCTATCTGTGCGAACAAACAATGCCATTGTATCGTAAGGGAGCCTGTATACGTGAATGCGAAGTTTCTCTACTAATTTGAAATAGAGCAGATCGAAGAGTTAAGACAGCAAAACAAAAATCAAATTGTAGCTGAGGTGTCACACAATTTTAGTTAACATGACTTTCATCAGTACTTCATGGGATATGTAGGATTTGGAAGTCGAGGACCTCAACAAACCACCTGAACCTTACTTAGCCGTCGAGACCCATCCCCCAAATACGCAAACGAATCAGCCTACCTAGTGAAGAAGATGTTGAATGTTCCATTTAACGAGGGGGAGTATGTTCATGAACAGAAACAGTACAACAAAATGCATAAGTGCATACTTAGCAAGTTCAAGGTTACCGATCGTCTCAATTGCAAGAAAATGTCGCACAGCAATCGTTCACTTTATTTTTTTGTTCATTTTCATTTCGTTTTGTTACTTTCGGTAATTATGTCTATTCTAGCATAATTTTTGTTAGAATTTTTTGTACCAAGTAAGCATTTATCCAAGGCGGCCTCCGCCAACTCTCTCATCCGATTAGCCAAACATGGGAAGGACCTTGTCCTGATCCAGGAGCCCTGGACCGCCAAAGGTCTGGTCCTGGAACTCAGGACGCCGGCCTATAAGTTGCTCTATTTCTATTATTTCTAACCTTAGCGACCCTGACACCACAGTGGTAAGCTTGGAGCTGAGTCAGCTTACGTGTTGGATGACTTCAGGATACCTCACCTACGACAGCCCCATCCAATGCACGTCACTCACAAGGATAGTCGCTACGGCGGAATCGAACAACGCTTTCCTAATAATTGGTTGTGACGCTAATGCACACCACCAATTATGGGGTAGCTCCAATGACAACGAAAGAGGTGAGAGTGTAGACTTTATTCTTAGTAGGAATATAGTTATATGTAACACAGGAAATGTACCCACCTTCGTTACCAAGAATAGATAGGAGGCACTTGATATTACCCTTGTCTCTAACAACTTCTCCAACTACATATGAAATTGGAAAGTTTCTGGTATCCATTCCTTTTCGGACCATAGATATCTCCAATTTGACCTTTACGGTCTTCCCCCCGAGCAACCCCCAGTTAGGAACTATAGGAATTCTAACTGCCCTCTCTACAAAAGTACTTTAGGTAAGTCCCTGTCAAGGGCACCTCCTTCTCCCACGGATGTCAATGAGTTGGACCGGCTAGTTAATTCGTTTACCACTGCCCTTAACAAAGCAATGGATATTGCCTGTCCTCTCAAAATCCGGAAGAAATTATCCTTAAAGGATGCCTGAGCCTGTCCCATATCCCTATAAGTTGGAGACAGGTGGAGATTGTTTTCCTATCAAAAGCAGGTAGCCTTTCTGAACATCGAGGAAGCTTTCAACAATGTCTACCCATCCTCTATCATCAGTGCACTGGTGAATCTTGGCGTGGACAAGGGACTCTGTAGATTGATTCACCAACTGCTTGTCAGAAGAGTAATCATATCGAAGATGGGCTCCACTACCGCCACCAGACTTGCCAGCAGAGGTACACCACAAGGTGGAGTTCTATCTCCCCTGCTATGGAACATCGTAGTCAATGAACTACTTTTGTTGCTAGTTAAGGCAGGGTGCAAGGTGATAGCCTATGCGGATGACATTGCTGTAGCTATCTCGGGAAAATATCCATCAGTGCTAAGGGATCTCATGCAGTATGCTCTCTCGAAGCTATCGGCTTGGACCAAAGCTAACGGACTGGGCATTACGCTTCAAAAACGGAAATTGTCCTCTTTACACGGAAATACAGAATCCCCTCGCTCGACGTCTGCTAAATATCTAGGTCTCATCCTTGACAAGAGACTTAACTGGAAGCCGCATATAATGGAGCGTACCCGCAAGGCGACGCTGGCTCTCTACATATGCAAAATGCACTAGGGAAGAAATGGGATCTCCAACCTCATATGATCCATTGGATCTACACAGCCGTCGTTAGACCCATTCTGTTGTATGGAGTGCACGTCTGGTGGCCAATACTAGACAAAGCCATACACTACAACCTCATCAGGAAGGTTCAACGTCAAGCTTGGATCTACATAAGAGGTGCTCTGAGAACCACACCCTCAGATGCTCTGGACGTGATCATGGGATAGCCCCACTTGACAAAACTACTTTTACAGATTTTCACAATTCGCATGACAATATTTAACGGTTTTTGCCCAGTATCTCCTAAACTAATTGATCCAGAATGCTCGCAATTGTTTTAAATAAAAGTACTCATTGAAGCCAAATATCCGTGATCAGATTTTCAGATTTCTAAATGCTTTGGCTTAGAATAGATAGGAGTGGACTCATAAAACAAAATTTGGAGCCTTATATTTTTCAAACGTTACCTCGGATCAAAAGTTGTTGAAGCATACATCCACTTAATTTTAAAAGAGCTTTTGATTGATACATATATCACTCGATCATGTATACTACCCGTATTTTTTTTCTTAATCACAGCCAGATCTACGGAACTGCATCATTCAATTCAAGGACCACAACAATAGGAATTTTGCCATGGTTGCCGCTACTGAATTTAATTAAAAATACGAAATAAATTTTTAATACATTTCACAGTTTATTGTCGATTCTTGACGTTCGGATAATGTCGAGATAATGAATTACATATTTAATATTAATATTATGTTTTTTTTTAGTTTTGTTTCGTTTTTATTGTTTAAAATATTGAAATAATTATTTTGTTTAATTTTTCGTCTTCGCTTGTATTACTAGACTAATTTTAATAATTACGCTTGCAATAATATTCTCTAGCAATAAAAATATTAAAATTCTTTCACGTGGGTTTGATTTAATTATAATTATATACATTTTATATGAAATACTAATAGTAATACGTTATATTACATAAGTAACTTTATGAGTGGTCTTGTGTTTTGCTTTATTTACATTTATTATTCCCATGCGCCTGATCTTCAAAATAAAATTATTCACGAATATTAAAATAGTGTTACTACCTAAAATACAAATAACAATAAACGTTTCAAACCGAATAAAGCTAAGTAAAATACTTTTGATATGAAATACTTTTTACGAAACATTAAAATCGGCTTCATCGTATATTTGAATTTCTCATGAAATTGTTCAGTTATAATTTAAATCATCTAATTTTTGAGTTTGCCAAGGTTTGAATAATCATTTTACTGTTTTCTTTTGTTTTCGTATTTCATTCCATATATTAGGTATGTTTCTGTATTATTTTTATCAAGGAAATGCCTGATAATTTTCCTGCATGATTCTACATGTAATATACATACATATATACTTGCATTACGCGGACTTGGGGCCAGCTTCTACAAGAACCACTCAAGATGTGCATGCTATTGTTCTCTTATAAGTGGAGGGGATACTTTAATACCGGCTCCGAACGGTGAAATTGAGAAGCTTTTTATTGACAGTTATATTCTGAACATTATCAGTGACTCGAAAAATATGTAGCCGTGAAATCTTAATTTATTGCAGGGAAAAGCAAATTGTCAATCAGGATTTAACCTTATTTACTGTTTGAGACATATATACGTATGTAAGAGTGCGTTAAGGCGAGCTTTTTATTTGTATGATTAACATTGTTATTTTTTCAACACTGAGCAGAGTGTAAAATCCGATAATGATTTATTAAATCTGCTGTGAACGGAGTCGAAATGAAGGCTTAATCACCGGAAAAACTTTATTAGATATTTAGAAATGTTAATTAAAATCCATGTAATTTAGATAATGAAATGATGAAAGATTCAAAAAACGATACGCAGTGCATTTGATCTTTTTGTTTACATACATTTAGAAAGTGAATTTCTGGCTCATCTCTTTCCTACTAGTGTATCATTGGTTCTGGAGTCTATAACGTCATGCTCAACCACACCATTTTCTACAAATTGGATGATAGTTGCAGAATATTTCAAGCCGAGTTCTTTGCTATCCAAGAAGCAGCGAAAAGCCTGTCTAATAAACCTGACTCTACTCATATCAATATTTATGTTGATAACCAGGGCGTACTCAAAGCACTTCAAAGCAACACTTTAAAATCCAAAACCGTAGACAACTGCTTCAACTCGTATCGTTACAGGCCACTGTCTCTTGAAATATTCTTGTGAAATATTCAAGGTGCAAGCTATAGGTTACCTTTACATCGCACCCAAGTTACAGAAAACGTTTATGCTTTGGGACACACATACTTCCTTTGATTCAAGGGAAATATTGACAACATTTAAAAACGAAAGAAGATTTTTGTCAGAACCTCTATCAGTTAATTTTCTTCTCACTGATCTGACTAAGAAGCCAACTGCACTGATTAAAAAATGAATGATTAGTGTCGTATATAAGTAAAATTAATGCTAAAGCAAAAGACAAAAAAAAATTATTATTAACTAAGCAAAAGCGAAACTCGCTAAATTTGTATTATTATTCTACTTTGTTTCTATTTAGGCTTCTTAGTTTTTTATTTTAATTACAATTGACAACCTTGACACCATTAATTGGACTAATTGATGGCAATATGCTGACTTTACTCCAATCATCCGACAGCACTATTTCATGTTAATTTTTGTTTGAACCTCAAGTTTAGGCTAAATATGTTAGGTTATCTCATAAGCTTACAATTGGATCGATACTTTGGGATGGAGTTTCCAATAGATGAGGACAATTACACAAATGTCAAATGAACCATTTCCACCTTGTTCTTGGGATCATTGCCATGGAAAAATTCTAAATCATCTTAAGCACAAGCTTTGTGCTGGATTATGGAAATTTACAACCGTAGATACTGCGAATGAACTAGATAAAAGCCTTTGATAAGTTAACTTAAAGTGAGAACGTAATTCTCATACAATTTTTGGCATTAAATAAAATATTTGATAAATAATGAAAATATGGCCTTAAAAAACTCTTTCCATTCATATAAAATTAAACCAAAAAGATTTATTTTTCAATTAATTTAATTGGAGGAAAAGTACTTAAATAGATAACAACAGATCATCGACATGCCGTTCATCAGCGCCCAAGACGGGTTAATGCGGTAAGACAACGTGTTGCCGAGAACCCACGTGTGGCGCCACCTTGCGCATTAAGAAGAATGATTTGCATTCGTGCAATTGATTCAAAGAATATTGCCTACGAGCCAAGCAGTCACTCGAATGGTTGACACTGAACCTGCTTTTTGGAAACAATTTTTAATGACCGACAAGGCCCATTTCGCACTCCCTTCCGCCGGTAACAAGTAATATTGCCGCATTTGGTTAAAATTGGCTCAGTATGTCTCCCCACAAATGTGTGAAAAAGGTCCGTATGGTTGAAGGTGTTGTTGAAGCTGCAAATCAAATACTCCAATTTTCAAAATCTGAAGACATTGACTGTCCACCCAAATTTTACACCTCCGTGCTTCTTTTTTGAGGTTATTTAAAAACAATGTATACCCCAGCAAGCATTAGACCGTTGACGAGCTCGCGGCAAACATTCGTGCTGAAATCATCGCTTTACCGCCCTAGATGCTCGAAAATGTGATGGAAAACGCAGAATAGAGGTCGCCACTACATTGATGTTGTATTCAAAAACTATTCCAAATAAATTGTAAAGGCCCAAATTAAATAAAAATATTTATGAAGTTTTCTTAAAGTTATCAGTAGTCGAATACCGACATAAAATATGGCACACCCTATACATATTCGTACATATATTTACTCGATCTTCTTATATTTAGTGATTAAAAAAATTAAAGAATTCTCTTAAACTCGAACTTTAACTTGACTTAAGCTGAATTAGTTAATTAAACTCAAATCATCGATATTTTCTGTGTTTGGAAGAATATAGTTTTATTATTTTGGAGAGCTGTAGACTTGTATTTTTAATGGTAGTGAAATTACGAGATATGCTTACAATATGCATGCATAATACATATATAAATACTTACATAGTTTTATCATTTCAGTCATAAATTATACAATATTTATCTTCATTTATTTGTTTTGAGAATAAAAATTACTTATTTTTAATTCACTCCATTCTGTTACTTTCCGAATTTCATATTTGTATCTATGCACATGTACTTTTATGTAAATATATAACGAAATTATTAACATTCCTCCCTTTCCATTTCTATTTGAAAAAAAAAATAAGCAAAGCAGACTTTTGCATTTTAATGAGCAGAAGTTTTAATTGTGTTGTGTGTACGTACTTTGTTCTGATGTGTATAAAAAGCAAAAGTGAATGAGTTAGAAACAATTTAGATTATGTAAGGAAATAGAAAAATTATTTTTCATATTCATCACAAAGTTTTCACTCTTTTATTGCTTCTACTCAAGCTTAGTTTGAAAGTTTTTTAGGCATATGACATCATTTAATTCCTAATACAGTTTTCACCGTTACCGTCAAATAAACGTCTTTCAAATTGAATCTCATCTATTTATTACATTTTCACAAGGATAAAAACTTGTGCGACTTCTTTTTACATAATATTCGAAAAATTTGTTTTCTTTTTCGATACTTTTATTATTTATTATTGTATATAGTAAAATAATGAATAAATATTATAAAATAATGAATTACACTGATATACACTAAATATATTTGAAAGTGCCTTCAGCAAATACTTCTAAGTTTGGTCATGATCTACATGGAAATCTGGAACATATGTACATCCATTTCAATATATCTACGAGTATATTACAGAAATGAATAATAAAAATATAAATTTTCATTATTTACATAGCATGGAGTCGAGAACTAATTATATTGAAGCAAACTATGTACTGAAGAACATTAACGTAAGATTTATTGGAATATACAAGAATAATGGAAATCACCAAAATGCGTAGGACGTTTTTTCTTTCATGTATAAAAAGTACTCTTGCTTATTAATAATAACTAATTACATGTATACTTTTTTATTTTTGTTTTGCTCTGAAGCAGGTATCATTTTTACAGTTAATTTTCGTTAGGTAATTATTTTTTAGTGTACTTGGTTTTTACAAAATCGTTTATTTGGTTTGTCTTTGGTATATCATTTGGTACGATATTTGTATATATAAATATAAAAAAATTCTCTGCTTTGTCTTTAATTTTAATAGTCTATAATCTTACGTTTTCTTCATAGTTTGTGTCAGAAGAGAGTACGTACAGTGGCTTAAAGTGAAACTCGGACACCCCCTGTGAATATACATATATATAATTTTATGAAGAAAAAGGAAAAAAAAAAGAAACATTTTCAAAAAACACTTCAAAGTAAGAAAAAAACACGGAAATTCATTGTTACGGATCAAACGAAGAAATAAGCTGTACAGACTTTTGGATGATCAAAGCCCATAGTTTGTTTTGATTAGCAAAACCAAGCTAACGCAGAGACACAAATTAATAATAATAATAATAATAATAATAATAATAATAATGGCGGCGCTACAGTCCGAGGTGGACCTAGGCCTAGGAGGAGGGGACCTACAGTTTAATGCCGACTCCGAACGGCGAGATTGAGAAGCTTTTTCTAGACATTTATACTCTTTGAGCATTGTCAGCGACTCGAAAGAGGTGGAGTCGTGAAAAAATGTTTTGATGTTTTTTTCGAGATTCGAACCAACGACCTGGAGCGTGGGAGTCAACGCACCTACCCACTACGCCAAGGCGCAGAGACACAAATTGGTGCACAGCAATTCCAATATTATTTTAAGAGACCTGTCCAAACACAGTAGTGTATATGTTGTAGTAGCTAGTGCACGGTTCCCACATCTCAATATTCACAAACAAACATGGAGATCTCCTGATCAATCAACCGTCAACCAGATTGATCACATTGCGATCGACGCAAGGCACTCCTCCAATATTATGGATGTCCGAACGTATCGATGTGCCAACATCGACTCGGACCACCACATTGTTGTGGCCAAGGTATGGCTGCGGATATCCCGAACACCGCCAAGACAAGAAAATACTGTGAGGAAGTTCGACGTCGGACGGCTACAATCGCAAGAGATCGTCAAATCCTTTTCCGATCGAGTCTCCCAAGTACCAAGTATTGAAGACCAGTGGCAACGTTGCCAAAAAGCTACCAGAGATGCTGCCTTTGATGTGCTGGGTTTCACTCGGACACCACAAAGAAACCCCTGGTTTGAAGACGAGTATCGGCAGGCGAATGCAGATAAGCAAGAGGCCTACAAAGCGGCACGAGCTCTACCAGCAGAAAAGGAAAGACGAACACCGGCTTCTCAGAAGGAAAAAGAAGGAGCATGAGAAGCGCGCAATCGATGGAATAGAGAGCTACCACTGCAGAAATGAGGTAAGGAAGTTTTACCAAAGGGTAAAGTTAACCAGCCAGGGTAATAAAGCCCGAATCGAAGCCTGCAAGGACGATCAAGGGAACATCGTAGTAGAATCACAGTCGATGCTGAGGATATGGAAGAACCACTTCTGCAGACTGTATAACGGCGATGAAGAACCGAATTCCGCTGTCACGCAGATTGAACCATTCAACCCGAATGAAAGGGACGATGTAGATCAACAATTCCGTCCCCCCTACCTGGATGAAGTGAAGATAGCTATATCTAAACTAAAGTCCAACAAAGTTGCTGGAGCTGACGACCTAGCGGCTGAGCTCTTCAAAGCAGCAGACTATGGTAGGAGCATGCACCAACTTGGTAAGGAGCATGCACCAATTCATCTGTAAAGTATGGTCGGAAGAAAGCATGCCCGATGAGTGGAACCTCAACATTGTTTGCCCGATCCACAAAAAGGAGACCCTCTAAAATGCGCTAACTATAGAGGCATCAGTCTTCTGAACATTGCTTATAAGATCTTCTCTGTCGTGTTGTGTGAACGCCTAAACCCATTCGTCAACAACCTGGTTGGCCCATACCAGCGGCGTTACAGTCGGAGGTGGACCTGGGCCTAGCTTCTCAGCAACCACTCGTGTTGTGCGTGCTATTGTATTGTCACGAGGGGACCTACAGTTTAATGCCGACTCCGAACGGCGACATTGAGAAGCTTTTTCCAGACAGTCATAATCTTTGAGCATTGTCAGTGACTCGAAAGAGGTGGAGCCGTGAAAAAATGTTTGATGTTTTTTTTTCGAGATTCGAACCGACGACCTCGAGCGTAGGAGTCGACGCATCTACCCCCACCTACTACGCCACCGCGCCCACCAGTGTGGCTTTAGGCCAGAAAAATCCACCATCGACCAAATATTCACACTGTGGCGGATCTTGGAAAAAACCCAGGAACAATAAATCGATACCCACGATTTTACGGCCGCATATGACAGCATATATAGAGACGAAATATACAGAGCAATGTCTAGTTTTTGCATCACTACCAAACTCGTCCATTTGTGTAGAATGACGATGG
Source organism: Myathropa florea (assembly GCA_930367185.1). NCBI lineage: Eukaryota > Metazoa > Arthropoda > Insecta > Diptera > Syrphidae > Myathropa > Myathropa florea. The sequence continues at coordinate 44,689,672 of OV884004.1, read as the reverse complement.
AGAATGCACGGTAAAGACCTAACCGAGACCTTTGATGTCAAAAAAGGATTCAGACAGGGCGACGCGCTGTCATGCGACTTCTTCAACATCGTTCTTGAAAGAATTGTGGAAAATTCGAACGCCAACACCAGGGACACAATCTTTCAGAAGTTCGTCCAACCACTTGCATATGCCGACGATATTGACATAATTGGGAGAACACAGTGTGATGTCAATGGCACTTTTGTGAGTATTGCGATGGAGGCCGCGAAGATTGGTTTAACGGTAAATGAGGGCAAGACCAAGTATATACTCTCGACCAGAAAGGACACCCAACACCGACGTCTCGGACAGAACGTCACAGCAGACAGATATAACTTTGAGGTATTCAAGGACTTTATCTACCTAGGAACCGCTATTAATTCAGACAATGACATCAGCGGTGAAATCAAACGAAGAATAAATCTTGCTAATCGCCGCTTCTACGGCGCCGTAGAGGAAGACCGCGACTCAGGTATCTCACGCAAGTTGAAAGGGACCTCAACCAACTGTGCGTGCGAAACTGAATGCAGTGAGCTAAAGATATATGTAGCTGGGTGGAGATGCTTGTTGGTTGAGGCCCAGGTCCACCCCGGACTGTAGCACCACCTTATGTATGTAAGTAAGTGTATAGTGGTGAAGTATTTAGGCTTCAGAAGTTGGAGGCTTGCTCTCCTCTGTGGGAGAAAGCTGTATGTGGTGTCGGTCTACTCCTCCCGCTCGTACACATAATGATATGTACATATGTGCAGTCTTAAAGATATTGTGTAGGTTTAATTTAAGGTAGGTTTTAGGTTAGTATGTAAGTTTTACATAAAATGTACTGTTATTAAGTAATTAACTGTAATAATTATTTAAAAATAATTGAGTTAAGTTAGGTCGAAGGACATAGATTAAGTTTAAGAGAGCCCGCAGAGGGCCAATAAGTTAGAATTAGGAACTATGTCCAGTAAACTAGTTTAAGTATTTTTTCCAGTATATATGTAAAAGGTCACTGAATTTTAATAAATAAAATAGGTTAAAGTTCGGTAGTATTAGGGGGACTCATAACAAGGCATTTCAAAATGGAAAATCAGTCCGCGAATAGCGCAAATCATTTAACAGCTCAAAGTTTCGCAAAAACTGATAAATCGGGAGAAATCTAAACTTAAAAAAATGTCTTCCCAAACCGATACCATTGGATTCAACAACTTGCTCTTTTATAACATTATGTATTCACAGAGGGGTGTAAGAGTAAGCAGCTTATTCTCCATATAGTTAAACGATCGCAAATGTAAAACTTTGTTTTGAATTTAATTAAAAGAGAAATTACTTGGGACTTTTCTTTCTACTTCACACATTTTTGTAGCAGTAGCCTTCTAATTCAAGGCTTATGAATTTTGTTTCTTTCTTAAACAGCATTGTGTTTCCATTTTTTTTTAATTTCATTTAATATTTAATGAATTAATTGTTTATAAATACATTTATATTGCACATAAATTTTTTTTACAAAAAAATAAAAAAAAAACATGTCTTCCTTAGCTTGGTGTGTCAGTTGGTTGGCATAGATTTATTATTAATTTGTAGATAATTATTTTTGGTTGCATGTTTTGACCCCTGGGAATCGTACCTGCGTATCTTTCTGAATTTTCTGCGCACACACAATTTTATTTCTCTTATAAGTTAAGTGCTCTTATTTCTTCTTATTTGTTGGTTTTTGCGTAGCAGAAATAACACTTTGTTGTCTCCCCATTTACCGTGATTTAGTTTAATGCGCTCTAAGAGAGAAGTGATGATTCATGTTTTTCTCTTTCAATTACTGAAAATATTTAAGTTTGTTAAAATGTATTAATTAGTTATTATTATAAAGGCTTAATGAAAACTAAAAAATGCACTATAAAACGTCGACTTAAGAAGGACAATTAGAAATTATATAACATATTATAAATAAAGAGCTCTTTTCATTCATCCTCACTTATGTTATTTTCAATATTATATCTGTACATCTTAAAATCTCAAAGAAAGGATATTTTTTGTATTAAAGGAAGGGCAAGGTATAATTTATACTAAAGCCTTCTGGAATTGGCCTTTCAGATGTCAGCTATCGACTGAATATATGAATTTTTTTGTTGATATACAAGTATATGAACTGTAGACTCTCAATAGCATAAACAATTAAAACAAACTACTTCACGTTTGCGAAGTTGAATTTGAAGTAAATAATAAGAAAAACCCACAGGAAAAATACACTTGCCAAATATTTGTTTATATTTAATTGTATTTTCTAAAAAAAAATGGTACTTTTAAAACATTTCAAACAAAGACTTTTTGCAAAAAACATAAGTATAAAGTTTTGGTATAGTAAATAAGATTAAATAAGATTAAATAAGATTACTCCCTCTCTGGTTGCCTTGTCGTGGCGGGACGGCTTTAGAGTCAAAGAACCTCTGTTCCAAAGATCCCAGGTGAGACATCGAACCAAAAAACCAGAAACGTCTTGACTTTGACGATAAACAAGTTACAAAAACAGTATGACGACCCCAACCATCATACTACCCCCTTCCTCCGCCTCCGGTGGCGCTGACCATGGAATCGCTGGAACCCAATCCGAAGATTCCTGCCATTCACTCTACGACAAGTTCGATAGACTGAGTTGGAAAGTTGGGGAATGTAGCGGAGAGGCTTTGCCTGATACGCTCAATCTCCAACCAAATAGTCAAGTGGTTAATCAGAATGTTGCTTCCGATGGTACGACTCGGAATGCCGAAAAGGTTGAACGGGTTCCAAACGAGGCAGCCTCTGAAGGGACCCTGACTAAGAATCAAAAGAAGAGGAGAAAAAGGCTAGCGACAATCGCACGGCGCAAAGAAACTCCGGAGGAGGTTGAAGGCGCAAGTGCTGAGAGTCGCACCCCCTTGGTGGCGACGGCAAAGAGAAACAGGTCGGCAGAGGTAACTCCAACCGAAACCGATCAGGTTATTGGAGCCAACGCTACCTCCTCTTCTGCTGATTCGTACAGGATGAAGAGGAAGAAGGTCTCAAGCGTTCCTGATCCCTCTGCTGATGGCTCTCCCCGCGCACAACGTCTGGATGAACATAGTGCTGCAACCCTCAAAGGACGCAGTTCTGGCGTACTGGAGGTTGAATGACGCGGGATGATCCACCTACAGAAGTATCCCCACTCCTGTTGGCGACTCCTCCCGCGCGCAAGATCCAAATGCAACAGGTGCTACAACCAGCAAAGGCTGTAGCTCCAGTACGACCGACGCTGAGTATAACACTGCGAAGATCAACTGTGGGAGCTAGCAACGGCAGAGAATGCTTGGTTTCAAGTGGAGGTGTGCTGTGGTTTGGGAACCTTTGTATTGAATTGCTCCACCCAGTAAACCCTTGAACGGCTGAGCAAATCTGGGACAGGGAGTAATCGACTTAACATTATCCAACAGATACATTAAGGAGATTACAGACTGGAAGTTACATTGAATTCCGAATCGAATGCGAAACCACAACTTTGCTGAAGAGGAGGAATCCTAGAAAAACCAACTGGATACAGGATACCCTTTCCGGGCCACTACAAAAAAATAAATAAAATTGCACGATTTTTTTGCATAAAGAGAGTCATCTCAAATTACCCAATTTTTCCATATACGAGTATCTCTCCACTCGTGAGAGAACAATAGCACGCACAACACGAGTGGTTGCTGAGAAGCTTGGCCCAGATCCACCTCGGACTGTACCGCCGCCATTATTATATTATTATTATACGTCTCACTCTTACATTGGATGTATTTGCATATTAGAGTAAAGGCAAATGTTTAAATATGTGGTTCGTTTTTCATACTACCGGCCCTAAAAGAGTTAAGGATGAGCTGGATAATTGTATCGAACCTCTCCCTAAGCTCAGAACGAGGCAGAAGGTTGAGAAAGCCGTTCTTGACTTGAACAACACTCTAACCAAAGGTTTTGAACCTACGTGTCCAGCTAGAAATACCCCCTGCAGATCACGTGTTCCATGGTGGAACGCAGAACTGCAGACAATCCGCAAGGAAACCAGAAAACTTCTGGTCTCTGAAGACCGACTTGGAAGAGGACTGGAACCTGTACCGATCAAAACAAAAAGAATATAAGAGGTTAATCCTGATATCGAAAAGTGCCTCCTATAGGGATTTTTGTGGAAAGATCGAAACACTCGGTGAAACCAGTAGACTGGTTAAAGTTCTTAAAAAGAACAAACCACCCAAACTGGAAACACTCAGAATACCAGACGGTACCTACACTGAGTCAAAAGCTGAAACGCTCAGCCTCATGCTTGAGACTCATTTTCCAGGTAACCAGATTACAACCGGCTCAAAACCAGTTTCAATCCCTGGAACTGAGAATGAGCTGATAAATGAAACACGCCGATGCTGGTTTGTTTCAGCGCTCGCGGTGACAGATGAAGCTATCAAATACGCAATCGCGTTCTTCGATGGTTTCAATTCGCCTGGTACCGATGGAATATATCCAGCATGCTGCCGTGAAATAACGCCGACTTTTAGAATTCGGCGTTATTTCGCTTTCATAAAGTGAAATTCCATTTTCGGTCTTATTTCACTTTGCTAAAGTGCCGAATTTCAAAAGTCGGCGTTATTTCCCTCGGCGTTATTATCCCGACCCTTTGGCGTACAGTTAGGGTAGCCTTCATACCAACGATCGGTGAGGGGGACTACTCACTCGCCACGAACTTTGACCAATCAGTTTAACTTCCTTCTTGCTAAAAAGCATGGAAAGGCTGGTTGAGCTTCATGTGCGCAAAACCGCTTTGCGAAATCATCCTCTGTCTCAGATGCAACATGCCTATCAGCGCGGAAAATCTTACGAGACTGCACTTCAAAATCTCGTTGCCAGAGTTGAATGTGCACTCGACAGGAAAGAGTACGCGCTGGTCATTTTCATTGATATAGAGGGTGCCTTTGACAATGCGACTTTTGAGGGCACATGCAAGTCGGCCAGAGAACACGATGTAGATGAATCATTACTGCTTTGGAACATCTACGCCCAGGCCTATGCGGATGATGTAGCTGTTCTGTCTGTCGGATCATGCCTAGCGGATGTGTGTTCAAAAGCTCAGGCAGCTCTAGACGTGATCGACGTTTGGTGTACCAGAAATGGGCTTTCAGTCAACCCTCTTAAAACCGACGTTGTCCTCTTTACGAGGAGGAGGAAATTGACTGGTTTGACTCAACTAGTACTAAAAGGTGCCTCTACCCGCTTTTACGATGAAGCTGAATATCTGGGTGTCATTCTAGATAGGAAGCTTCTGTGGAAAAAACACATCGAAACGAAAATTGCGAAGGCACCGTCAGTTTGACCTTGCGCATCCCATTTCCTTTGATCCCAGTCTTATGGATATGCCGTCTGACGCACGGACACCAGTACTCCAGCTGCGATGAACATACAAAGTCGACTATCCCTGAACTCAGGACTGGCTCTGGCCAGAAACTGAGCCAGGAAAGGAATGTAGCCGAATTTTCACGGACGGCTCCAAGACCAATGAAGGATCTGGTGCTGGTGCTTTCGTGGAGAGCGACAACTTTAGACTGCACACCTCGTTAGGTAAATTTGCGTCGGTTTTCTAAGCGGAAATCTATGCGATCCTAATGGTTACGAGCTATATTGTGAAGAATAGGTGTAAGGGGCGAAGTATTTGTGGCTGTAGCGACAGCCAAGCTGTGTTTAAGGCCTTGCTGAACCCTTTAACCACTTCCAGGATAGTTCATTATTATTATTATTATTATTATTATTATTTATTAAAGTGTAATAAATTACAAATTAAGGTATTAAACTACGGCACTAGTTACCAGGGCTTTCGGCCGGTTTTAAATAAACAAAGAATATTATATGCTATTTTCTAGTTTAACGATAGTGAGTAATTTATAAACTCCTCTTATGTTTATTTTTGAGGGGGGTGAAAGTATTTCGCAAAGGTTTTTATTTTGGAAGAGTTTTCTTGAGAGAGAGCATATTGTTGGACAATCGTAAATTAAATGTTTGATGGTTAGTAGGTCGCTCCTTTGGCAGATGTGGCAATTTGGTGGGTTGTTTTTGGTGATGAGGTGGTTGTTTGTTATATTAGTGTGTCCAAGGCGGAGGCGTGTAAAGCATTTGATCATGTTTTTTGTCGGTTGTGGTGGGAAGATGGCACGTTCTCCTTTTGGGTTGATTGAGGAGTACTGATGGATGTAATTGTTCCATTGTTCCCTTCTCTTTCCTAACCATATTTTTTTTATTTTCCTTTCGATGTCATCTCTGTTGTCGATGAAGATAGTAATAAGAGGTTCTTTAACGGCGATTTTAGCAGCTTTATGTGCTGCTTCATTCCCCTCAATACCAATGTGACTAGGTATCTAAAAAATCCTGTATTTCTTACACCCAATAAGTTTATCCCGTATATGAGTTATTATATTGTTCCTGCACTTAATGTTGAGGATAGCTTTAATTGTGGATAGGCTATCTGTACAGATGAGTGTTTGTTTATCTCGAGCAGTTTCTGTTGCTTTTAAAATTGCAATTGCTTCAGCTGTAAATATTGAACAGAAGTCTGGTATAAGTCCCTTGTGCTGTATGTGTTCTTCTGAATTAACGATCGCAAATGCAGTTCCTTCTTCCCTTTTAGATCCGTCTGTGTACAACATGTCCCAATTAGGGTGTAGACTTTTTATTTCATTAAACATGCGTCGGTAGGTACTGCGATGTGTTGAGTTTTTTGGAAGTGCAGCAAGATCTGTGATGGTGGAAGATTTGGGTAGAAACCAGGGTGGATAGGTTGAACATTGAAATTTTTGACTTCTTTTTGGAGTATCGAATATCTTGGAGAAGGTAATTGCATTGTAGATTGCTGAGGGAAGTTTAGGTGTCCTCTTTCGAGAGATAGATTTCTTAAAATCCTGGATGATTGGAGAGTCAAGTGATGCGGAAATCTTTGCGATTAGGAGGGATGACAGGTATTCGAACCTTTGCTCGATTGTCGGCAGATCACACTCCGTAAGAATATTTTTTACTGGTGTTGTCCTAAATGCTCTTAGGCTGATTCTAGCGGATGCGTGGTATGGGGCCATAACCGACAGTAATGTTGTTTGGAACATTTGCCATATACTACCAATCCGTAGTTGATTTTTGAAAGAATTGTGGCTTTGATGATTTTGATTAGTGTGTTGATACGTGCAGATCCATATTTTTATGATAAATACTTAATAACATTTAATCTGGTGACTAGCGCCTTCTTAAGTTCTAAACAATGGATTTTAAAACTATACTTAGAGTCGAATATTACACCTAAAATTTTGAGATATTGTACATTACATATATTAAAATTATTAAAGTTAAGAGGAACAATTTTTGGGCAACTCGTCTTTTTGCATACATGAAGAATATTAATATTTTTCGACTGATATCATAGAGCCCGATTTTTTACCGCACAGCTCAAGGTCGACTAGGATGTTATTGAATATGTGAGAAGTAATGTCTAAGTTTTTGCATTTTGTGAAAATAATTAGATCATCGGCATAAAGACAATATTTTATGGTTTTGAAGTTTGAAAGTATGTCATTGATTTCATTGAACGATATTAAAAAAAAGGCTTACAGAAAGTGGGGATCCTTGTGGGATACCGTTCGTAGGGTTGTGGATGCTGGAAAAGATACCGTTTACTCTTATATGATATTTTCTATTGGTTAGCCAGGGTTTAATAAATTTAAACATTTTAGGTCAAATTTTTCATTTAGCCAGTTTGTTTAAAATAACTTGTATACCAATTCTATCGAATGCCTTTTCAAAATCAATTGAAAGTATTGAGACATGACTCTTACTGGAGCGAGAAGAGGCAACGTAGTTATCAATATGCAGCAGTGCGTCGATTGTGTCCCGGCCATGTTTAAATGCAACTTGTCTAACGTCAATTAAATTATCTTTTTCCAGGTACCAGAGTAACCTGTTAGAGACAATTTTTTCTAAATTTTTTCCAATGCATGGAAGCAAAGATATGGGACGGTATCCAGTTATATCTGTACGTTCTTTGTTTGGCTTTGGTGTTGAAACAACGGCCGCTTAGTACGCCGTTTCAGTTGCCATTGTGTTTTTGGCGGTGAGAAAGTCTGTATCGAAATTGCAGTTATCTGAGTACTTCGACCATGTTTGGGCAAAATGTTCTGCTATTTGAAATGAAGAAGTTATTATTTGGGGACCGGATTTGATGGTATTAATAGAATGTGGTGTGTAATGTCCTGTAAGGGTTTTAATGTCGGCCCTTTCTTTGGAGATGAGTTTGGGTTTATATTGGTTGTGAAAGCTTCGAAACAATTTTGCTTCGCTCGTTTTGCATTTCTGCGAAAAAGTCCGTTGAGTTTTCGATAGCTTACCAAATTTTGGTTGGTTGGATGCTTTTTAAAATTTGACCAAGCTGCTTGTTTTTGGTTGCGCAATGTTTGCAGTTCCTGGTTCCACCAGGGTACGACTCTTTTGTGTTGGATCCCTTTGGTTTGGGGAATTTTGGTTTGGAGATGTTGGCAGCATAGCGCAAAGATTTGGTGATAGTAGATAGGCTGCCTCTTTGTTCACATTATTCGATTGGGCTTGTGAGTTAAGGAATTCTAGTGTTTTGGCTTGGAATGGCTTCCAGTCAGCTCGGTCGGATTGGAACTTTGGGCGTAGTTTGGTTGCTGAATATCTTGAGCCGAGTGTTATATTAATTAAGTAGTAGTAGTGATCGCTACCGTGTAAGTGTGGAAGTGTTTTCCAGTTGGTATTTGTTAGAAGAGTTGGAGATATTAACGACAAATCAACATGTGTAAACGTCTTAAGAGTAGAGAAGTGTCTTGGACTACCATCATTTAGAATGAAAAGGTTGAAGTGGGTTAGGAATTGTTCTATAATTCTACCTTTAGTTCTTAAAGAAAGAGAGCCCCATATGGGGTTCCAAGCGTTAAAGTCGTTAAAATGTTAGTATCAATATTGTGGACAACGCTTTCTAGTTCTAATGAGGTAAATTTTTCAGACTTGTCTGGGTTCCGGGGCACCACGGGATCACAGGAAATGAGATCGCTGATGAACTTGCTAGGCGAGGATCAGACGAGGCATTCTCAGGACCTGAACCTACGCTGGGACTGACCGCGACCTTGGTTAGAGTTTCCATCGATGGTTGGACTTTTCGAGAGCACAACCGCAGGTGCATGACTTCCCTGGATGTAGACAGACCAAGCGCATGCGCCCCAACGTCTGTAAGAAATCCTCTGCTTTCTTGATATCTTTTAACAGAAAAGACTGCAGACAACTTATTGGCGTACTAACGGGGCACTGCACTTTCGCCAAACACATATTGAATTGAATTCAAGAACACGGGGTGTGTCATGTATGTAACACTAGTACTGCGACCATAAAGATATATTGTACCCCCTTCTTTTGATCTACGATTTTAGTGGTGCCTTTAAGAATTTTACAACTTCTCTAGATGGGATTTCTTGAAAGTCTTTCCCTGTTACGTTTGTTTCGTGTGACATTTTAAATCTTTCTCGGGCAAAACTCTGACAGACGGTCAGTATGTGTTCCATAGTTTCTTTGGCCTGTACACATCGCCTACAGATTTCTGTGCTGCTAAGACCCAATTTGTAAAGGTGGTAGTTGCATGCCCCATGTCCTGTTAGTGCTTCACGTGCTATGTTTTATGTATTTAAGGTCTGCTTTATTAAGTTCTAGAGCTGCTTTGGCTCGTTTGGGATTGTGATTTTGTTCTATGAACATTCTTGAGTGTTTAATACCCTCTTGGTTGTTCCAGAACTGATTCCTTTGTTTTATAACCCATTTGTGTAGGTGTAAGTTTGTGTCCGTGTATTGAATCCATAAAGGGGTGAAGGCTCCGTAAAAGGTACCTGACCACCTTTGTTGGCTTATATGTCAGCCTTTTCATTCCCTTCATGGTTTTCATGGTCTGGCACCCAGATTAACTTTAACCTGTTGTTAACTGCCACTTTGTTTAGTATTTTGTGACATTCCCAGACAGCCTTAGAGTTGAATGTGAAGCTCTTTAGCGCTTTAAGAACCGCTTGACTGTCTGTATTTTGGTATTTGTGGGTTTTCTGTTGTTAACGCGGTTTGCTGCTTCATTGATTGCGAACAGCTCGGCTTAAAATATTGTTGAGTCATTACAGAGAGGAATGTGTAGGCTGCATCTTGGTCCTATCACTCCAGCCCCTACCTTGTTTTCAGATTTCGACCATCATTCATTCACGGGGGTTTTTGTTCTGTTCTTCTCTGCTTGGTATGAGTACTTTGTAGTGTATTTTGAAATTCAGCTTTGGGGTCATCAGAGCACTCACTCGTGTCAACTCCCAAATATTATCTACTCTTTTGAGAATCTCTAGATGTCTAGAAAGTCTCCTTCTTTGTATTTATAGTTTATTTCTCTTTGTGAAGCGAATTATGTTTATTTTGCTGGGATTGATGGAGAGACCCTCTTCATCGCACCAGTTCCAAGTTATTTCTAGGGCTCTTTGCATGTGACTTCCTATAATGTCTTCGGGTTTGCCTCTTATAATTATGGTTATATCGTCAGCATCTCCGATGGCTGTGAAGCCATTATTATTAAGTACATAGAGAAGTTCATCTTAGAATTGACCATAGAAGTGGGGATAGGACACCCCCTGAGGACAACCTCTAATAATTTTTATAACTACCTCTGATGTGCCTAATTTGGCTGTTATTTGCCTTTCTTTTAGCATGCTGTTAATCCATTTGATAATAAGGGGATCGACCTTTTTTCTGCGAAGCACATTTGTTAGCGATGAATGATTTGCATTATCAAATGCTCCTTCTATGTCCATAAAGGCGCCAATCGCGACCTCTTTTGCTTTCAAGGATTTCTCTACTATATCCGTGACTATATGGAGGGCGGTAATTGTGGATTTACCTTTTTGGTAGGCAAATTGTAGTTTATGGAGTGGTGCTTTTTCCAGTGTTGATCTTATGACCAACTCTATCAGTTTTTCCGTCATTTTTAATAGAAATGAGGAGAGACTGATTGGTCGGTAGGAGTTTGCGCCAAACACCTAAGTATGCTTGGCCTACTGCCATTGTCCCGCTTTTACTCGGATCAGGTGGTAGTTACTCGGTACTGATGAGGTGAGAGCTGAGGATGTAGGCTCCTCATCACAGAAGCGCCTGCTGGTCTTCCTTCGGAAGACAATGAAATTTCAGTAAAAGTAAGTTGCTGTCAGGTAGTATAATGGACCAGTTTTTGAGTCTGAGTGAGTCCAGTGCGCTGGAAGACGGCAGTAGTGAAACCCCTCCCCAAAAGGGACAAAGATTCCTCTCTTCCGAAAAATCTTCGGTCCATTGAAGGAAGGAGACTTTCCATGCATAAGCAAAGTTTTCGAAAAGATTGTGAATAGAGTTCTGATACAGTGGGCTTAGGACAGAAAAATAATACCGAACAACCAATTTGGATTTAGGGCGGGGCATGATACTGTACATGCCGCGTAAAAATTGGTGTCCGACATTTAATGGAACAAAGCAAAAACTCAGTGCACTGGGACCTGTCTCGTTGACTTGGAAAAGGCATTCGACACCGTATGGTTAGAAAGTTTCTTCCTTAAGTTGACGAGGGTATTGTCAAGTCGCTGCTTTACACGATTTATGACATGGTAACAGGTAGAAGTTTTGTTGTTAAAAGTGGCAACATGACTTCTATCAAAGTTTTCCACATAAAAAATTGGCTCCAGCAGGGTGCAGTTAACTCACCAATCCTCTTCACTATTTTCACCAGTGAACTGATTGGCTCCATGCAGCACTTGATCGCATACGCCGATGACTTGGTAGCATACAGGACAGCGCCGAAGGTTGAGGACATCAACATCCAACTGCAACGTGACTTCAAGAAAATTGAGCGATTTTAAAACGACTGGAAGTTGAAAATCAGCTACCAGAAGTGTGAAACCATCCTTTTCTGAACTCCGTTATACAAGGCCTCAAGGGACACGAAAAAAAACTGGCGCAAGTTCGGCATAGCTGACCCGCAGGGGCTCACCCTTAGCAGTGAAAAGTGTAGTAAGGTATATTGGCATTTGGCTGGATCAGTATCTGTATTTCGACAGACATATAGCTACTGCTCTGAAGAAAGCCAGGAAGTCCTTTGCTGTGGCAAGAAGGTTGTTTTATAGTAGCCAACTTGATACCAGGGTGAAGGTAATATTCTACATGGCCCTCATCAGACCAGTCATGGCGTACGGTTGTGCAGTGTGGTTCAACGTGAGTCCTTCCCAGATGGAAAATATGAGGGTGTTTGAGAGGCTTGTCTCAATAAGTACAGATCTCAAGAATCTGAGTACAAAAAATTCTATTCCAACGAGTTCTTGTATAACGAAACAAAAGTGAAGGGGGTGGATAGTTTTATTATTAAGCTGAATCGAAGGCACTTGGCACAAGCCATGACCTCAAAAAACGAGCTGATATTTGGAGCTTACTACCCCAATGAAGCATATCATGAGAACGTTGGCCGAAGTATATTCATTCCGCCAGAGGCGTTCTTGTACCTTGACCGGATTGGCTTAATCCATGATGCAGAGTATTAAATGTCCATTGATCTACCACGTGGTACGAAGGACAGTGGATAGGCGACTCCTCTACGAAGGCGATGTCGCAAGCGTTAGTCCAGATGATCTCTGGTTCAGTAGATCTATCTCTTCTCGCGACAGAACGGAGTGTGAAAAGGTTCGTGGGTTCTACTGGTGGTTGCAGCCCCATCAAACGTCCCAGCTGTCGCCAGTTTAATCAGCTAACTGTTGGTCCCTTACGGCCAACTTACGTTTATCTTAGAGAATTAGATTAGGGTAAATTTAAGAAAAAAAATATAAAAAATCGAGAAAAAATACAAAAAATCAAAAAAGTGTAGATAGTTTAGGTTGGGTTAGTTTAAGTTAGGTAAGCAAATTTTTTAGTTAGGTTAAGAATATAAATAAAATTTCTTTAAAATTACTAAGTTTTTATTTAAACTTTTCTTAGTACAAGTATTCTTTTAGTATTATTAAAATATATAAAATTACAAAAGAAGCCAAAAGGTAAAATAAATTATAAATTCCTAGATTAACTTAGAGTGCCCGCATAGGTAAGATAATATAAGAAAGCATTAATTATATATCTAGTTTAAGTATTTTTCCTATAACATACGATTTTTAAAGAAAAGAACACAACAATGCATTTATCCTATATTCAGTTTTGTAATAATTAATATATTGGCTATTATTATTACACTATTTATCCATTTTAGTATGCTTTTTATCAATTTCCCAGTGTTTTTATTTGGAATTTTCGCATAGAATTTTCGTAAATCTTGAGAGATCCATAATCAATGATCTAATAAGAATTAATGACCATTTAATACCAAGGTAATTCATATGTAAATAGATATTTTCAAAACATTTCTGTAAGGAGAATCCGATTAGACCATCTCAAGATTTTCGTAGTATTTTTGTTCTCAGAAGTTCATTCCATTCATTTCACTCTTTGGAATTCGCACTGCAACCTCAGCATTTCAAATGACAGCTAGTGTCAGAATTTCTTATTGGATATTTTTTCCTGATTGGAAATCGGAAGTGGTTGAACCATTTAGCTTGTTATATTAATTTAAATATGAATTTAAATGCTAATTCAGACATATATATTCTATTTTTATTGCAATGATCACTTGAAATGATTTATTGTTTTGCTGACACCTGTTTTTTATTTATGTCAGCGGACTGAAATGTCATTGTATGACGAACTTACAAATACAGCGACGAAATTCTGCAATTCGCTGGAATGCAAAATTCCAGAATGCAGGAAATGTATGGCGAAATGCAATGTATTTGGGCTGAAATGCAGAAACTAGCCGATATGTTGAATTTGGGTGCGATGTAAACGTACTATAAACTCAACACTGAATTTTTCGCTTCTTCAACTGACTTGGACAAAGCTGAACTTCGCTGGACATTGGACATTCGTGAATTCGTCGAACACTGGACTATTGTATTTAAAATTGATTTATTTTATTAAATATTCTTTTTTTTTTTGTTGGAGAAGGTGAACATTTCGAAACAACACGGTGGGGTTAGAAACCCAACGTAGTGTGGGACTCTAACCGCACTAAAATTACCTCCTTGATTATGACCAATCAACAGTTGATCGACGAAGATTTTATTTTCAACTTAAAATTTGGTTTGAGAATGTATTATAATTTCAATACGGGCTCTCGTTACTGTCAAAAAAAGTTCATGGGGCTTGGTTCTCCTTAACCTACGAATATTGTTTCGTACATTTAAGACATCGTCTATCTCAGGATTAATATGCATCTGCAAACGCTCGTTGTGACGCATTGCGAACATTTTAATTGTATCTGCTACGAGGTCAATCTGCAAATCTCGATGCAAGTCAGTATTTCTAATATACCATGGGGCATTCACTATTCCTCGAAGGACCTTCTTTTGAAATGTTTGTAACATTTGCACATTTGTTTTTTTTTGTGCAACCCTATAGTTGGATACCATATGTCCAAACGGGTTTTAGTATCTGATTATATAATAGAATTTTATTCTCAATGGACAATTCTGAATTATATCCTAACAACCAATAAAATGTTCTATATCTAATATTTCTACTTTCTTTTTCACATGTTCCTTCCATTTCAGTTTAGCATCCAGATTCATACCCAGATACTTAGCTGTGTTAGAGTAAGGAACTACTTGGTTATTTGTAAAATTGATATGGGCGGACTTTGACTCATCAAGTTTAATTCGCCATCGCTACGTCCAAACACATAGTACTCATACTCATAGTACTGTCTAGGTAGATCCCTATGATGTTTATACTCTAATCCCTTATGCCAAACTTTATCAAAATCCTGCGCAACGTCTAAGAATATTACAGAACAAATTTGTTTTTCTTCCAGTGCCTTTTCTATAACATTAGTTATACGATGCACCTGGTCTATCGTCGAGTGTTTATTCCTAAGCCCGAATTGATGAGTAGGGATAAGCTTTCTTTGTGCTGTAATTAGGTCTAACCTTTTAAGAAGGAGTTTCTCGAAAAGTGTTGAAAATAGAGCTAAAAGTGAGATTGGCCTATATGAGGTAACTTCTGATAAAGGCTTGCCTTGTTTAGGAATAACAATAATTTCTGCTATCTTTCAGTGATGCTTTTGTTTAAAGCAAGCATTAATTATATGCTTGAGTTTCAACAATGCAGTTGAGGGAAGTTCCCTCAAGATTTGAGCAGTTATAAGATCATAACCTGGTGATTTTCTATTATTAAGTTTATAAATACATGTCTCAATTTCTCTTAATGACACAAAGGGAATTTCCTTTTCGTCTACTCTGTTATTGAAATAAAGATCGTCGTTTGCTACCATAGTTGGAAACGGTTTGAAAACATTTGAAAGGTGCTGCCTAAAGAGTTTAACCTTTTCCTTAGGATCGCCGATTCATTTTCTGTCAGATGTTTTCAACGGGGGATCTTGCGCTTGAGGTCTCTTTAAATGTTTAGCAGCCTTCCAAAGGGAGTAGTCCGTGACTTTGTCAGCCGTTAGATTGCAAAGGTATTTAGTTAGCGAATTATTTTTGAATTCAGTAATAGTTTTTTTAAGCCTATTATTGAGTCTTTTAAATATGGTTGCGACATTTAGATTATTTTTAATCATTGATATATATTTTGTTGTTTTTTTTTCTGCTTCATTGCTTAGCAGTGTAATTATTTTATCGTGATTATCCAATCTTTGGATAATAGTAATAAGCATTTCCTTTATCGATATTTCCTCTTCTTTTCGTGTATTTTTCACTATTTGGGAATAAGGTTTATTTTCTATAGTTGGTAGGTTTGTTTTAGCAGCAGTTGGCTCTTTGTCTAGTTTCTTGTTTTCAACGTTTATTTTGCTTTTATTTTTCATTCCTTTTTATTGGGTTCTTACGAAGTGGCTCGATCTTAACAACAATACCCATTATTGATTTTATGTTGTATATCTCTTCGAAGTGGGTTCGTGCGTCGACCCATGCGTATTAGACTAAGGAATCTAGGTTCGAATCCAAGATCAGACAAACAAATTTAAAAAAAAAAAAATTTCGCGGCTCCACCTCTTTCGAGTCACTGACAATGCTCAAAGAGTATAACTGTCTAAAAAAAAAAAAGCTTCTCAATCTCGCCGTTCGGAGTCCGCATTAAACTGTAGGTCCCTTCCACTCGTGAGAGAACAATAGCACGCACAACACGAGTGGTTACTGAGAAGGTAGGCCCAGGTCCACCTCGGACTGTGGCGCCGCAATTATTATTATATTATCTCTTCGACTTCTTCGACTTCTTCGTGACTATGAAATGAGAGCATAAAAAGAGATAGTTTTCTGTTTTTTGTCATTGGTTTCCCATCAATACCTTGAGTGGTTTCTTTTTTAGTTAGGTTTTTGGCTTCCAAAATCCTAAATTTTCTATTACTCAAGTCTCCGACTACATCGCGCTCATCACACGAGAAGTGAAGACCTCTGGCTGCTACTCCAATTGGTCTAGTAGCTTTATTTTCGTATGAGTGTCACTGGAACTTTGGTTTGGCCAATTCCTCAGTGATTTCTCTATATGCGTCACTGTCATCGACATTTATTTTCCATTTGTTGTTATTATAGGATGTGAATTTTTAAGCCTTTTTCGTTTTTTGTTCTATTACTTTTTTTTATTCACCAAATCTATCTACTACCGAGATCATTATTGGTAGTGGTAAAGGCTGTTTTTTCAAACCAGTGGTTATCTTTCCAAGCCTTTTATCATTTGCCTTACTTTGTAAGTTTGCTTGTTTAACATCCTGTCTTTTTGCAGATATCTATGGGGTTTTTTTCTGCCTTGCGTTTTTTTCATAGCCCTTTTGTTTTTCTTTAGATGGGCGTCTGTTTCCAGTGCTAGCTCGTCTTCATCTGTGTGGTATTCCTTTCCTATATTTTGTTGGGCAGGTTGAGCGTGAGATTTGTTAGACCTGTCCAGCATGGTGACTCTTTTCCCTTATTCCAATTCCCTTATTTGGTCTTGTAAACTTGCAACTATTACTTCAAGATCTTTCCTTGCTTTGAGCTCAGCATGCCATTCATTTTAATATTGTAGTTGTTTGTGTTTGTTTTCACTTGGGAATCTAGTTCACTCTCAATTACACTGGTTTCTGTTCTAGGTTTTTGCTTTTGTATTATCGAAATACTTACAATTATAGCGCTTCTTGAATTTGTTGGAGTATCAATAAATGGTCTCCCTCCCCAGAATCAATGGGACCGACCTCCGAGGAGTGTGGATTTTCCAGTTTACCTGGTCTGCCACCTGGGGTACTTCTATTATTTGTTTTGTTCATTGCCATAGTTGTTTTAACCGTTTTAGTTTTATTGGGTAATACAGTTAATTTTACACACAAACCTCCTGCCAGGAAGACCGGGTCATTTGTTTTTATTTTGCAATTATTGCGAAGTTTCCATCTCCGCAGGTGGTCTGCCATGTATTACAATAGGGGGAATCACATGTAGCAACCTGAAAGTTGCACGTGCCGTAACTATTGTTTTCCATGGAAGTCTAGCTATGACCTCCTAGTGGTGGCCACCGGAAACAATTCGACCAGCAGGTCATGTCTCTACTGGCGGATTGGCTAACATAGCAGGCGGGAAGAAGTATAACTTCCTGGGTGTAAATGAGTGAATGTTTGTGTTGAGTGTGGGAATGCAAGAAGAATGAATGAAAAAAATCCCGAAAAAATCCCCCAATCCAAGGTGGAACATCAAGCGCCGAGGGATACATGGCTAGTGGGTTGACTAGTCGCAAGTTTGAGGACTTGAGGTGCACAGGCGAGGCCTCATTTCAATTAGCCTTACCATACTAATCCGGAGCTCTGCTATGGCGGACCCATTTCTTCTCGCGGCACTCGTGGGACCTACCTAAAAAAATAAAAATGAAAAAAAAAAAGAAAAAACAAAAGAAAAAAAAGAAGCAAATGAGCCAATCGGCCCATCGTCAGAAGACGAGCTTTTAGTCTCCAGCCAGGAGACTATCCCGCCAACAGACTCCAGCAGTACCTGCCATAGTACAGCTGCGAAGTCTCACCCTGCCTCAACCCAAAACCCAGACGCCAAGGTTGCCAGCCATAGCGACCAGAAGCGGAAGAAGTATAAATCTACTGGAACCCAGCAGAAACTGCAATACCAGAAGGCCATCTTCATTTTAGGCAAGATTGCCAAAAATGAAGCAGCCGGTATTGTAGCAGAGCAGGATTCCAAGGAGAAGCCAAAGTACCAAGCTATAGTGGAAGAATACACTAGGTACATGGCGAGAAAAAAAAAACACTACAACGACCGAAACAAAAGCTCCAACAACGTCTTCCAAACGAAATAGATCCCGAGATGAAACCAATTCAGCTCCGAAAAGAAGCAAAGGAAGTAACAATACCAACCTGCCTTCAAGCAGCAGTGAAACTGCAAAGCGCTCCATGAGCGAAGTAGTAAGGGACCATCTCCAGGTCGCGTTAGCGGACAAGCTGCCTGCCAACGCAAAGAAGGTCCTTGAAACCTGGAGCGAGATTGAAAGCAGGTTGTCTGAGTTGGTCATGGATCATCTCCTCAACTCGAAAGACAAGTCCCTACCTGGATACGACTCAGCCGAAGTCGTTAGAGGTTATAGAATTTTCAAATGCGATGACCAATTCTCCAAGGATTTCCTCTTCGCATGCATTGCTAAGATCAGCAATGAATGGGAAGGTCTGAGCCTCAGACTCATCCCAGCGAAGGAAATCCCCAGGAGACCGAGAGCTCGCATTTGGTTACCGAAAATGAAACTAGACAGTGAGAAGCTTCTTAAATGTCTACAAATTCATAATTCCAGTATCAACATGGATAACTGGGCGGTAATCAAATCGGAACCTCCTCAGAACAACAGTATGACCTACTTATTGTCCATAAACGAGGAGTGCCTTCCAAGCTTAGCGAAGGCCGACAACAAGTTACGTTTTGGCGTAAGATACGCCAAACTAAATATATTCCAATCGTCAAACCCTGGTGATGACACAGACGATGTCGACGCCGCGGACAAGCTGTTCGAGGGTATGGCGATTGACACTACAAACTTAGACCCACCTATTCCCGATGTTGAAAGTCGCACAGATTAATCTGCAGCACTCTAAGTGTGCTTCAGACAATCTGTTGATGTTCCTCAATGAAGAGGATTTCGATATCGGGATAGTGCAGGAGCCATGGACTAGATGTTCAAAAATCACAGGGCTCAAAGACAACAACTACAACATCTTCTACCTAAACAACGATGGTAAGCCTAGAACGTGTATTCTAATTAAGAAACATCTTAACGCTTTCCTCTGTTCCAATCTAAGCTCATCCGACCAAACTGTCGTCAGACTTGAAGCTGTAATAAGCTCGCTTCTGATAGTATCGACCTACATGGCACACGATCGTGAGACACCACCAGAAGAATTGCGGAAGGTGGTACAACACGCCAAAAACAACAAGACACACTTTCTGATGGGCTGCGACGCCAATGCCAGACATACGCTATGGGGAAGCTCAGAAATCAACGAAAGAGGTGAGTCATTGTTTGATTTTTTCATAATAAATAATATAAATGTATGTAACATCGGCTCCACTCCCACTTTTACTTTTCCCAGTTCGGAAAACTTTAGGGGTTGGGAGGAAGTTTTAGATGTTACACTCAGTCTTAACTTTAACGATACTCAGACAGACAGTTGAAGAGTATCCAATTCTAATTCCTTCTCGGATCATAAATTGATCACCTTCAATATCAATTTGAAGACTCATATCCAGGGAATACATAGAAATCCCAAATGCACAGACTGGCAAAAGTTCGTTACGATTGCCAAGAAAAAACTTTGTGGAACACCGCTCTCCAATATAAGCAATATTAGTGAGTTGGAAAAAACAATAGAAGTTTTCGAGAAAGCGCTCAACATATCCTTTAATATATCGTGTCCAATCAAACGAGGCAAGAAGAAACTTCCTCCTTGGTGGACAGAAGGCCTCTCTAACCTTAGAAAGATGACCATTGTCATCTTTACTATTTGCCATAAATATAATTTCTGGCAACCATATAAAAACTGCTTAAGAATCTACAAGAAATCCATAAGCATAGCAAAGAAGCAATCTTGGAAGGATTTCTGTGAATCGATCGACAACATCAAGGACTCTTCGAGGCTCAGCAAAATTCTGTCCAAAGAACATTCCAATCCCTCTTTCCTAAAGAGACAGGATGGAACCTGGACTGAATCCTCAAAAGAATCCCTAGATACACTCTTACTTACACACTTTCCTGGGTGTAAAGATCATTGTGAGGTCAATCACCAATAGAAACCACTGCCAACATCCATAGTAAAAATCGATCGGATAATTACAGAAGAAAAGATTATCTGGTCGGTCAATAGTTTTTCTCCCTACAAGTCCCCAGGCCCTGATGGTATCTTACCCATAATGCTGCAAAAGCTACAAGATGTAGCAACCCCTTGGCTCAAAGCAATGTATAGGAACTGTTTACTACTTAATCACATCTCCCAGTCGTGAAGACGGGTTCGAGTAGTCTTCATACCAAAAATAGGCCATCGGGGTCATGAAACCGCGAAGGATTTCAGACCAATCAGACTATCGTCTTTCATGCTTAAAGCCCTGGAACGCATTATAGATACACACATCAGGCTCAAGCTAGAGGGGAAGTCTCTCTCCAAATCTCAACATGCCTGTATCGAGGGTCAATCCACTGAAATAGCTCTGCACGAGGTGGTTGGCACCATAGAGAAAACCCATCACTACAAGCAATATACCATGGCCGCCTTTCTAGACATAGAAGGGGCCTTCAATAACGTCCACACAGAAGCTATCGAAGAATCTCTTATCACCCAGGGGGTAGAAGAGATACTAGTAAAATGGATAGTTTCTATGCTCAAAACCAGAATTATACAATCCACGCTAGGAAATAGCCAACAAACAAAGTATGTAACTAGGGGAACTCCTCAGGGAGGGGTTATCTCCCCGTTGTTATGGATACTAATCATTAACAACCTATTAAAAGAACTAGACCGGGAAGAAATCAAAGTTGTTGCGTATGCGCACGACGTTGTGATTTTAGGCCGGTTTCTCTCAGTGATTAGTGAAATCATGGAGGGGGCGTTGCAAAAGGTTAATAGGTGGGCTACCAGTTGTGGCCAAAACACGTACCCAAGCAAAACCGAACTGATGCTTTTTACGACAAAAACCAAAATACCAAACTTTCCCCTTCCTAGACTAGCCAATCAAACTCTCACTCTGTCTTCAACTGTCAGGTACTTAGGCACTATTCTTGACCCAAAACTAAATTGGAAAACTAACATAGAACAAAGAGTTAAAAAGGCATGCATAGCCTTATACGCTTGCAACAAAACTCTTGGAAAAACCTGGGGACTTCGACCGAAGATAACACTTTGGATGTATACTGCTGTAATACGTCCTATTCTTACCTACGGCTCCTTAGTCTGGTGGCCAGCTTTAGCCAAAGCATATAATATTACAAAACTAAACAAGGCACAAAGAACTGCATGTATAGGTGTCACTGGCGCCCTAAGAACGACTGCCACAGATGCGCTTACAATTATTTTGCACCTTTTACCTCCAGATCTACACGCAACGTTCATCGCCACATACAGTGCACTTAGACTCAGAGAGTCAAGCTGCTGGAATAGCAGAACTTATGGACATGGTAACATCCTCAACTCACTACCACAACAGGCGATACTGAGTCATACTGACTACCTTATCCCAAAGCTAAATTTCAATAAAAACTATAGGGCATACTTTCCAACCAGAACTGAGTGGAAAAGCGATGGAGTCATCCAAAACCATGACATAGCCATCTTCACAGACGGTTCGAAGATGAACTCTGGTGTGGGCGCTGGAATCTTCTCCGAAGCCCTCAAGATATCAAAGTCACTCAAGCTACCAAGCTTTGCAAGCATTTTTCAGGCAGAAGTGCTTGCAGTATATGATGTCTTGAAATTAAAAACAAAACAGAACCAGCACAGCGGATAGCAATCTTTTCAGATAGTCAAGCTGCTATCAAGGCTCTAACATCCATAACCACAACGTCAAAACCAGTGGATTGCTGCTGCAAGGAACTATACATTATAGGTGAACGGAGCCCGGTCTCTTTGATCTGGGTTCCCGGGCACACGGGTATAATAGGAAACGAAGCAGCAGACAAGCTAGCCAGACAGGGATCCAAGCTCGATAGTCTCGTTGTGGAACAAATCCAGGCTCCACTAGGCTTCGTAAAAAACAACATCTACAATCACTTCCTCAAGATCGCCAACGAAAGATGGACCAAGCTGGAGACATGTGTCCTATCCAGAAGCTTATGGCCCAACTACAACCAAAAGAAAACAAAAGACCTGCTTAACAACAGTAGAAGAAATACTCGTATATCCAGAATCACAGCGGTCTGCACTGGACACTGGGCTGTTGGCAGGCATGTTGAAAGACTAGGCATACCATTTATCTCGCACTGCCGCAGCTGCCGGGTGGAAACTGAGCCAGAAGCCCCCGAGCACTTTCTGTGCAAATGCCCGGCTCTAGCTAGAGTCAGACAACGCACTCTGGGCAAAGCCTTCTTCAACACCCCTAATAATCTCTCAGAAGCAAACATTCATAGTCTACTAGCCTTCATAAATTCCACGAAGTGGTTTCAAAATTAGGCTAATCTGAGTGAATACACACTCTTTTTCACCCCCATCTCACAAATTAGGTATGCCATAGGATGTAGTATCAAAACGGCGCTTGCATGGCGCTAATTGGGTGCGAAAACAGGATCTGTATGTCCACCGCCACTTTTACCTACCTACCTACCTTCCATCTCCGCTTTGTGGATTTTAGTCGACTCTTACGACAGGCATGCCTACCTCGAATATATTCTAACCCCTATCCGAAGGGAATTAAATATTTGGAATTAATTGCTTGTGATTGCTTGGGAATTGTGTGCGTCTTCGTTTTCGTATGAACTTACTATATATGGATTAATTCGGTTCTTTATCTACAATAAATTCGCTGCTTTCAACTTATTATTATTTCGACTATTGGATTTATTTTCGAGTGCAGATGTAATTAAATTTGATTTTAAATGACTGCCAGAGTAAAATTAATTAAATTACGTGGCAACCCTGTGTTCAAAGTGACAACAAGTGTAATTTTTTTTTTTAATCGTTTCATACATTTTTGAAATAAAAAGTTTCCGAGTATTTAACACTATAAATGCAATAAAATTGCTTTCAAAAAATCTATTGGATCTCGAGTCATACTGGTGTTTTGGAGTTTCCGGCACAAAGGATTTCTTTATTAAATTTTTATAATCGTCTTTTTGCAATATTTTTTTTGGGACTCCGCTGGACAAGTTGATCAGCTGTTTAATTCAACGAAAGAATCTTGTTTGCTGTCATAGTGTCAATCTAGTAATGCCTTAAGGTATGCTTTAAAATCTACCCAAATGAGCAATAAACGCACATTATTATCGACATCTCCTGATCAAAACAAAAGCAATAAGAAATATTTATTTTGTAATAAAATGACGGACAATATCCAACAAGATGTTTTTTCTTGGAGTAAACTATGTAATGTATTGGATGAGAAGCTAAAAGATGTTGCTAAAAAGGAGGACTTGGTTGCTATTAAGGCTGAAATGGAGGAGTTAAAGCAGGAAAATATGAAATTAAAAGATGATATTAAGAAGCTTACTACACGAATGGAATTTATTGATCGCAGATCTCGTACTTCAAATATTATAGTGAGTGGACTACTATGTACAAACACACAAGTGGCTAAAAATAAGTTTCGGGATATATGTAATAAGGAACTAAATGTGGAAGTTCGCATAATTTCAGCCAGAATATTAGCTTCAGGTAAATCTTTTGTATTTAGCCTAGAATCGAGTGCCCAAGCTGTTAATATATTAGCAGCAAAAGGAAAGTTAAGAGGCCAAGAGATTTACATACAGAAAGACTATACTGATGATGAACAAAGTACAAGATACAAGTTAAGGCAATTAAGCAAAACAATATCTAAAACTAAGAAAGATGTAAAGGTTCGCCTTGGAGAGTTCTGCATCTTTATTAATGATAAAAAATTCACCTGGTACAACGGCAAAGTGATGGCGTCATCTGTAAATGATTCGGAGTATTTAAGGAAGCTGCTTGGCGAATGTGGGTGCACTTTAGATGTATGTTTTATTGATAATCATAAAAATAATAATATTAGTAATGCAATTAGCTCCTCGTTACAATAGCAATTTAATACGTGCCATTTAATATCATATAATATAGCAAATTTAGAAAGCTCTTTAAAGTTCGGTAATTTCATATCATATATTAATAATTTTGATATTTTCTTTTTGTTTGAAACGCATGTAATTTCTAGTAAACAATCTTATTTCTCGTCGTTTTTTCAAAATTATTGTATACATTGGGTTGATGCTTCTAAAACTCATAAAGCTGGTCGTGCAAGTGGTGGGTGTCTATATGGATTTAAAAAGGAAATCCAGAAAAAATATGCACTAAAATTTATTAACGTACATAACTATACAATATTATCTGCCAAACTTGACGGCAATATTTTCTATTTTATTCCTAAATACTTAAACTGCTCAAACTGGAAGAAGGATCTAAATAACTTTGAGCAATTTTTAGATGAACTCAGCCCTACTGAATTTTGCATAATGGGAGATTTAAATGCGCGTATTGGTGAGGAACAAGTTTTGGAAGAAAATTTATTACATGGTTTGTCAAATATAAATGATTTTAGACGGTCCAAAGATAAAACTATTAATGCTCAAGGAAAACAACTAATGAATGTGATTGAAAATGTTGGTGGGATAGTGGTGAATGGTAGGACAAGAAGTGATGCCGAAGGGGAATACAGCTTTTGTGGAGTTATGGGAAATTCTGTTATCGATTATTGTATTTGTTCATATAATTTTCTACAATATGTTGATGATTTCAAAGTGGCATCTAAACCCTTTTCTGATCACATGCCTTTATGTCTCAAAATAGCAATTCCAATTCACATGAGTAGTAATAACATGGAGTCTTCGTTACAAAAAATATACTGGAATAATAAGTATGCTGTTCAATATAACAGAAACCTCAATGTATTGTCAAATACCCAGCTTATTCAAAATAATATGACCGTTGACGAAATGGTTACAACAATAACTGATAGTATCAAGCGAGCTAATGTTAAAAAAGCCAATAAAACATTATATGAGCCTAAACAAAAATGGTTCGACTGGAAATGCTTCCGTTTTCGATCCGTTATGCTTAAAAATCTAAAAAAATATAGGAAAAATCATACAACTTCCAACAAATCATGTTATTATTCAGCAAGATCTAAATACCTACAGTTGTGTGCGAATAAGAAGTTGGAGTTTTATAATAATAACCTTAAACAACTTGATAAAGTAAAATGCAGCAAAGAATGGTGGAAATTATCAAATTCTTTAAAAACACGTACTCGTGCGTCAAAAGGAAATTTAGATGCTGATGATTTCCTTTTGCACTTCGGCTCTGTTTTTCAGAACCGAGAGGAATCCCAAACTATAAACTGGTGTATGCCTTATTTTGTGGACGCTTTTTTAGACTCTCCCTTTGAATTCTGTGAACTATATGCAGTTGTAAATAAACTGAAGCTTAACAAATCTCCAGGACAGGATGGTATTCCGTATTAATTTTATAAATATGCTCCACATGGCTTTCTAAAAAACATATTGTTGGTATTTAATAATATCTTTCTTTGGGAGAAAATTCCATCTTCTTTTAAGCAATCTATCTTGATACCATTATTTAAAAAGGGCGACCAAAACGTAGCAACAAATTATAGAGGGCTATCGTTAATAGATACAATCTGCAAAATTTTTAATAACATTTTACTAAATCGCATATCGGATTGGCTTACAAAAAATAGTATTTTAAACGAGTTTCAAGCTGGGTTCAGAAAAGATTACTCTACGGTTGACAATATATTTAACCTTGTTAACATTGTTGGTTTAAACAAATTAAAAAGTAAATATACATATGGATTTTTTGTAGACTTCTCGTGTGCTTTCGACATGATCCCTAGAAATAGTCTGTTTTATAAATTATCATGCATTGGCATATCATCCAAAATTATAAGAATACTTCAATCTTTATATGATAATACTGAGAGCAGAGTTTGGGATGGATCTACTTTTTCTGAATATTTTGAAGTGGAATCTGGTGTAAAGCAAGGTTGCATTCTAAGTCCAGTACTGTTTTCATTATACATTAATGATCTTCCTGATGTTCTACCTGGTGGTTTAAATGTGGCGAGCGTAAATGTTAAAGTTTTACTATATGCAGACGATATTGTCATCCTATCAGATACACCTAGTGGTCTACAAGAAATGATTGATGCTCTTCATAGATATTGCTTAATGTGGAGCTTAAAAGTTAATTTATCTAAGTCAAAAATTGTTGTATTTCGTAACAGCCCAAGAATTTCTGCTGACCTATTGTGGCAATATGGAAATAATAATATAGAAATCGTCAACAGCTATACCTACCTAGGGGTTGATATAACATATAATCTTTCTTTTAAAAAGCATCTACAAAACAAACTATCTGCTTCTAAAATTGCCATAGCATCTACCTGGTCTAAGTATATTAATCATCCAAATATATCAAAAAAGAACAAGTTAAAAATATTTGAGGCTGGTTCTAAATCCATTATGTTTTATGCTGCTCAAGTTTGGGGCTATGAGAAATACGATGATGTCGAAAAGCTTTTCCGATTTTTTATTAAAAAAATGTTGTACCTTCCTGCCACTACTCCTAACTACATGTTGTACTTAGAAACCGATTTTAACTCCTTATTTATTTCAACCATAAAAATGCATTTTTGTTATATAAAGAAAGTACTTTCTTTAAGTTCGGAAAGATTACCACGAATATTGGCCGAGAAAGTTATAGAACTGAACCTGCTCTGGGCAAAAGAGTGGTCTAATCTGCGTAACGTGCTGCAATACTCATCTCCAAACAACAGTAATCCCTTATGCTTTTATTGGAAAGATATAATTTGCCTATTGAAATTAAAAGACAAAAATGACTTTATCTCCGCTGCTTCAAATTCACAATTTCACGATCTGTATTCACAACTTAAGTATGACATAACTCCTGTACTTACTGCAGGATTTTCTTCAAGAGCTACAAGTTTAATTATAAGGGCTAGAGGCGGTCTTTTAGATCTTAATGCTAGATGCTTCAAAAATAATACTGATGGTATATGTACAGTTTGTAACATGCATGAATCAGAAAATACGTTCCATTTTATAGGCATTTGTCCAGTATACAGAGAATTTAGAAATATATATTTTAGTCAAAACTCTCTAAGTTATAAGGAAGTATTAAATATATTAAATGGCACCAATTTTAACTCACTCTATAAATATCTTGAAACATGTATTAAATATAGATATCTTATATTAAATGAATTTGATGTTTAATCTTCTTTTTATAATAAATAAACATTATGAACTTTTTCTTTGCCAATCTGGCTTACAGCAATATTGCTACGCCAAATATAGATTGTAATTTATAAATATTTGTAAAAAACATTTTATATTTAAATTATACAAATCTATTAATAAATAAATAATAATAATAAATTAAATTACGTGGGACACGTGGTCATCTTAAGGGTTCTTTAACCAGGTTGGCTTCATTTACGGAAAATCTGGTAGAAACAATTACATTAGAAGAACTTGAAGTTCGCCTTGAAAAAGTAGATGAGATGTGGGCGGATTTTAAAGCAACTCAAGAGGCCATGTATGAATTAGTCGATCAGAAAGATTACGTTGATCCCGGTCCTGAGTTTGAGGAGTTCGAAACCAAATACCTCGTGGTTAAAACAATTCTAGTTGCAGCTATAAGGGACCGTTCTTCCCAAAAGCAATCCGATGACCACGTTGCAGCCGTAGATCGTTTGAGTAAACAACAGGCTATTTTAGCAGATCGTCTGAATTCATCAATTACTTCTTCACCACAAAATCAAGACAACTGTCTACCAACCATAACAACGCAAAAATTTCATCTTCTCATGTCACATCTTCAAGGAGAGGCCTTGAGTTCGTTCCTTGAGTTTATTCCCATATCAGATGGTACATATCCTCAAGCGTGGGAACGTCTCGAAAAGCGATATGATAGATCACGTCATGGCATAAACAATTTTATTCGGTAGTTCATGGATTTGCCATCTTTAAGTGCACCGAATGTTTCTATTTTGCTTAAGATATCTGCTGGTGCTGATGCCGCAGGTCTGTCGTCGATCAATTCGGAGGATAGAGATCCGTGGCTTATATATCTTTTGCACAACAAGTTAGATTCAGAAACACGTCAGGCATGGGCAGAATACAGTGTCGAGGAAGATTTGCGGTCTATTGATTACGACGGTGCGAAGCACTGGAATCATGTAGGAATAATTTTCGGGATTCTAAGAACAGAAGTTCTTCTGTTAAAAGTCATCACGTTTCGTCGAAGGCAGATGTGCTCATCAATGGGATTGGAGAGTCGAATGCAGGAAAATCAAGGGGTTTAGTTTCGATGCTAAAAAATTACAAAGCTAAAATTACAGAAGTACATATACGAGTATCTTCTCGTTTTGAACCAACTTCTATAACAGTTGATGCGCTTATTCTACCAAAGGTTACTGCAAACCTGCCATCATTTTCATTCGGAATCAACGAATGGGATCATCTTAAAACGTTAAATTTAGCGGATACTTCCTTTATCGAATCGAATTCTGTTGACATGTTGTTAGGAGCTGACAGAGTTTGGGATATCCTACAGGGCGAGCTTAAATATAAATATAGAAAGGATTTCCTATTGCTCAAAAATCAATTTTCGTATGGGTTCTCGCAGGAACATTGTCGTATAATCGGAAGATGTCCTAGATCCAATCACATCATTGCCTCGTAAGCTTTGACACTATTTTACAAGGGTTTTTTGGCAATTGATACAGTCGATGCAAAATCAATGTTGACCCTAGAGAAAAAGTTAATGGAGCAAAATTTTTTGAAATCTCATAAAAGAGATGTAAATGGGCGGTACATTGCCAAACTTCCCTTTAAGAGCTTACCCCGCTTTTCAGGAAACTTAAACGGTGCAATAAATCGTTTAAAAGCGATGGAAAAAAAATTCCAAAGGGAGGAGAACCTTCGCCATAGTTACACTAAGTTCCTGGAAGAGTATTTGTCTTTGGGACACATGCGCAAGCTATTTCCATCGGAAATAGATAAGAAAAACGTATTTTATCTACCGCACCATGCGGTTCTCAAGGCCGATAGCAATTCCACAAAGATACGAGTTGTCTTTGATGGGTCGTTCAAGAATTTTAACGGACAGTCACTAAACGAAGCCTTCATGATAGGACCTCCTATTCAAAGGAATCTGAATACTCAACCGTGAGCTTGAGATTCGTTTTTACTGCGGATATAATCAAAATGTACCGCCAAATCTGGGTGTCGAATTCGAACAGAGATTTTCTGCGTATTATCTGGCGTAAATCGCGCACCGACCCTATTGAGCATTTAGAATTATAACATATGGTACATCATGTGCACCTTTTCAATCTATTCGTGTTCTGGGGCAACTCGCACATGATCATCGGGAAGAATTTCCTATCGCAGTAGATGTTATTAACACGGATTTCTATGTGCACGACATCGCAACAGGAGCAAATACACTGGAAGAAGTTCTAACTAAGATGGAGTCATTAATAAAACTACTTTCAAAGGGAGGATTTATACTTAGCAACTGGCAAAGCAATTGTTGTCAAGTTTTGCCGAAAGCCAACATCGATGAAACTATTTGGAATTCAATGCATACTGATGGTGAGCCCTGCATTAATGTCGTAGGCATTAACTTCAGCCCTATTCAATGCGTAACAAAACGTCAAATCTTGCTAGATGTTGCAAGTATTTTTGATCCACTTGGGTTTCTCGCACCTTCTATCATTTTATTTAAAGTTATATTTCAGGAACTTTGGCATTGAAAGGTAGAATGCGATGAAGAAATTCCAGAGAGTATCCCAACAAAATGGCTTCGATATTGAGAGGAGTTAGCTACTCTTACTGATTTAGCTATTCGAAGATCCATTGGATTATCGGGAAATTCATTTCACGGATTCTCGGACGCGTCCGAATCTGCATACGCTGCCGTCATTTATTCCCGTTTCCAATGTTCGAATGGGAAGTTCGAAACTAGAATTTTGGCCACTGAAGCGATTAAGCATCCCTCGACTGGAACTATGTGCAGCATTGTTGTTGGCCAGACTGCTGGAAGCTGTTCAAGTCACATTTCCAAATGTGTTCGCCTGGAGTGATTCACTTATCGTATTGTCTTGGCTGTGCTCACCATGTCGTCGATGGGTTACTTTTGTCGGTAATCGCACGTCCGAAATTTTGGAGACAATTCCCAGAAGCTGTTCGCAGGAATCGCTACTCGCCGGAACTTTGGATCATCCTTTCGAATACCTTTCAACGGTATTCTCGTCTTGGAACAAGCTTCTACGGAGTGTTGCATTTGTGTTTCGATTTATTTCGAAAACACGGAAAATTATTCCATTCCAGTCATCTTCAAGCAGAAGAACTTCGCAATGCAAAACTGAGCGTCAGCTCAATGTTTTGTTACAGCAAACATATTTTGGAAAAACATTACAACACCTGGACAAATTCGGTAAATTTTCCAAATATTGTACAATTATAAACCTTAACTTATTTTTAAATAGAGAGAAAATACTTCGTATGGGCGGACGACTTAAGGAAGCACACATAAGCTATAACGCCAAGCACCCAATCATAGTTCCCAAAGAACACCGTATCACAAAGCTAATCTTGATCGACGCACATAAACGAGTCTTACATCCTGGAGTACCTTTATTATTCGCACTCGTTCGTCAGGAATATCCACGAATCTACGTCCGTCAGGAAACCCACGAATGCCTACCTTGCTTCAAGCAGAGAAAAGCTACCGCCAACCCATGATCTTTTGCACATAGCGGTTGTGATTACGCTGGTCCCATCGCGCTCAAAACCAAAATTGGAAGGAAGTCTCATATCACCAAGGGATATACAGCATTGTTTGTGTGTATGGTTACGAAGGCCATACATCTTGAATTAGTAAGTGACCTCACAACGGATGCGTTTCTGGCAGCACTTCGCCGTTTCACTGCACGACGCGGAAAACCGTCACACATGTATTTCGATAACGCGACAAATTTTCATGAAGCTGCTCGTAAATTGACAGAACTACATAATTTTGTACTTTCGGAACACAATAATTCGTTAATTGAGGAGACTCTCGCCAGAGATGGTATAACATGGCATTTTATACCACCCTCAGCCCCACATTTTGGCGGATTAGGAGGCGGGTGTTAAGTCCGTCAAACATCTTCGAAGGGTTATCGGAGAATATAAATTGAATTTTGAACAGCTTTATACATTCCTCGTACAAGTGGAAGCAATTCTAAATTTTCGACCATTGTGTTCATTTTCCGACAACGATTTCGACATACTAACTCCAGCATATTTTCTTCTAGGTCAACCATATTCGTCAATTCCAGAACCATCATTAGACATGTCACCTCGCCGTTTATTGCTATGGAAATCCATTTAAGCAAGAGTTGAAGGCTATTGGAAGCGATGGCACATGGAGTATCAAAATCGTCCCAAGTGGCAGCAAAATTGAAAGGACATCGACATTGGCGATCTGGTTATTATCAAGGATCTGGTTATTAACAGGACCAAAGATCGGGTGCAGAACTTTTCTCTCGAAAGGACCAGGACACTGTTTATCCGCTTGGGATATTGTCCAGGCCTCTGCGCCGTTAAGCAGGACTGGGATGATCAAGGTCTTGTATAGAGTCAGCTTGGTCTTCCGACAGAGGGCTCTACTACTCAATTGCCTTTTGAGCCCAAAAAAACAGCGGTTGGCAAGAGTTATTCTGCGTTTGATCTCGGTACTGATGTTGTTTTTACGGAGCAAAGGTAGACGAAGTCCTTAACTACTCGTACCTCAAAGTTATAGCTGCCAAGTGTGACATTCTGGCCAAGTCGTCGATGTTGTGCGTCCTTTCTCGATGACAGCATATACTTGGTTTCGCCCTCGTTTACCGCCAGACCCATTTTAGTCGCTTCCGTTTCAATGCATCATTGACGGGTCGCTGTGTTCGCCCAATCACGTCAATGTCATCCTCGTAAGCTAGCAGTTGAACGGACTTTTGGCAGATCGTACCTCTTGTGTTGGCCAGTGAGTTTTGCACGATCTTCTCAAGAACGATGTTAAAGAAATCACATGACAGCGCGTCACCTTGTCTAAAACCTTTTTTGACATTAAAGGTCTCGGTGAGTTCGTTACCGACCTTGATGGAGCGGCGAGAGTTCTCCATCGTCATCCTGCTCAGTCTGACGAGTTTAGCAAAAATTTTAAAACTAGACATGGCGCTGTATTGCTCGTCTCTATGCACGCTGTCAGTATAATTTTAATAAGTGCGTATACAATTTTTAAAATAAGTCTATACGAGTATGTCTGGGCAAGTTTTTCACATTGAAAAACAGAATAAAGAAAACTTCGATACCTGGAAACTGCAAATGGCAGCGATATTAATCAAAAACGACAGTTGGGGATACGTCGTTGGATCATTCCCCAAGCCCGCTGAGATTGCTGATGGAGGAGTCGTTGTTAATCAAGCGGAGATCAACGCATGGGAAGTAGCAGACCAGAAAGCAGGAGCTGACATCATCCTGGCAATGTCACGTTCTGAGCTATGCCACATCAAGCACTGCGCAACATCGAATCATGTATGGGCGAAATTGGAAGAGGTATATCACTCCAGTGGACCTGCGCTTAAGGCTACGCTTCTAAAATAATTACTTTTCACTAAAATGAAGGAAGGGGAAAGTATGATGGATCATCTAAACAATTTCTTCGGAACAGACAAATTGTCGGAGATGGAAACAGGAGTCGCAGAGGATCTACTTGTGATTTTACTTTTATATAGCATCCCGGAGAGTTAAGAGAATTTTAGGTGTGCCATTGAAGCCAGGGATGATTTACCGGATGATGATTACCGGAAGCGTTAAAAATCAAACTTTTGGAGGAATTCGGCGCAAGAAAAGAAAAGGAATTCCAGGCCAAACAGCATTTCCAGGAAGCATTCGCTGCGAAATCATTTTCGAGAAATAACCGTAATTATGAACAACGGAAGAAAGAGACAAATACAACAGGTACGTAAAGTTCTGGTTTTAATGCAAAGTATAAACCGTTTAAATGTAATTATTGCCGCAAAATGGGCATAAAGCATCTGATTGTTGAGCAAATTAAAAAAATTTAATGCCAAAACAAAGTACTTCAGCAGTGGATGAGGACGCATTTGCAAACATGGAGATCATAATTATGTGGAACGTGTTGTCGGGGAGCACGCATTGTTAATACTCTGCAAATTTTTCATTATTTTCACTACTCGATTTGTCAGTATTTTCATTTCTAACAAAAAAACAAAATAATAACGTAACTATAAGATGAAGTGCGGTTCGTGCAGCTTAAAAATTGATCGTACCGATCTTAAAATCCAATGTGCGGGTTGCAAAGAATTTTTTCATGCAAAGTGTGAAAAAATAGACAAAAAAGGGATTGACTTCTACGTTAAGAGTAATCAAACTTTCAAATGTTCGTCGTGTATTTCTCTGCGTGGAAACTCTATTCTTGCGGATTCTCCGGTTATTGCTCTTTCTAACGCCAATACATCGAAGAGTTCAATATCTGATCGCGCTCATCAAAACAACAATAACAACAATGCTGTACCATCACCATCCATCCACGGTAACAGTAAAAGTGAAGAGAAAATTGTGACAATGGAAATGCTTTTCAGTGAAATTCTGGAGCTTAAGAATGCTACTAATGGAGGCACTAAAGAAAATTCAGGTGTTGGAAGTAGACAATGCTTCTCTATGTAAGAGAGTGGTGTTTCTGGAGAATAAAATAAACTCTCTGGAGCAGAAAGAGAAACAATGTGCTGCGGACATCATTGGTCTTCCTGATGTTAATACTTCTAACGTTGGAGAGAGTATTGAGAAACTATTTGCTGTCTTGGGAGAAAACTCCACCTCAAAAGCTATCGTCTCATCATTCGTTAAGAGTGCACAATTACGAAGCGGCAAAAAAAGTAATATTGTGTGCGTTAAGTTCTCATCTCTCTCGCGAAAGAACGATGCAATGAGGAAGATGCGTTTGCACAGAGAAAAAATTGCACGCGAGTTTCAAAGCAATAAAAATAATTGCGACAGTGGTGTTGGCAAAAAAAGTGTCACTAGCAGAAAAAATTATATGAATGATTGTCTCACTCCCTTTACAAGAGCTCTACTCAATAAAGCAATTGAACTAAGAAACAATAAAAAATGTAAATTTGTTTGGGTGAGAAATTCAACCGTTGTCATCAGAAAAGAGGAAGGTGATAGTGCAAAAAAATATACTCTTTTGAAGAGTACGTATTTGTCGACGCACTAACCCACATGGCCACGCCGCCCACAACAAAAATCATTATACCTCGTAATTTAGGGGGGACAAAAGTTTTCACACAGTTGAAAACATAAGCTTAAGTCTTAAATTTAATACCCCTTTGACAGATTGACAGATTTAATACCCCTTTTTAACAGCTTCTAACCTATTCGGTATAGAATCAACAAGTTTCCTTGTATAGTCAACCGTAATATTTTGCCACTCGAGTTAAAGTATTTGTTTTAATTTTAATGTTTTCGAATACGATTTTCCAGTTCATTCCGTACATGCTCAATCGGATTAAGGTCCTTCGATTGCGTAGGGTTGCGAGAGTATGTGCAATTTTGTATGTGTACCACATTCCTACATTCTTGGAAAGTGTGGAACAACCAAGTGGTGGTATTTTGTTTTTTAATGCTTATGTGTACATCTAAAAATGGTGGTCAGGTGCGGACTCTTAGGGTAAAGTATGGACGATCCTTTTGGGGCCACCGTTTCAAGAAGACATACTGCCTGCACGGACGGCCACAGTAAGATTATAAATCTAACATCTGAAATTTGTGCAAATGAACAATGGTTCATTGCGCCTGCCTGCAGTGTTTTCATTTTTGCCTTCGTTTTTCACGACCATAAACATTCGGCCAAAGTATCCGATGGAATGCGTGGCTAAGAGAGTGCTTAGTCTCTAGTATGTGAACTCCGAATACGGCGACCTTCGATTTTAATTGAGACTTCCCTAGGCATATCGGGCACTCGCTGGGGGACGTATCTTTCCCGAATACTCGTGAGTCCAATATTTCGAACCTAAATTACAAACAAGTTGAGTATGGCGAAACTCAAAATTCATGCTGTGGAGCATACAGACGGCAATATTTGTAACGCTATTGAGCCTCCGACGGGCACTTCACCTTCGGCCAATATTAACTAGATCGAAAGGGAGCAAGCTATAGTTTCAGCTGACAAGGACATCGGAGCCAAATGGGCACAATTCTTGCCAACTACTAGCGCTAGTGTCGGTTCAGAGGATACTGACACATCACATGCGTCAGAAATCTGAGTGCTCTACCATTGTGAAGAAACTAGAAAAGCTGTGTCTAGGACTAGGTAGATTCCTCAAGTTTAACTCAGCCGAAAGGAGGAGATTCAACAACGCTATTAGCAAAGGCGAAACTAGGAAAATGCCCTAGTATATGGTAAATCAGACAATCAGTTTAAATGTTTGAGGTCAGACGATCGCACTCCCACTGAACCGGAAGCTAAAAAAGCAAAAGCCAGTCATGCACCTGACGCGCCCACCTTCAGCCGGTTAGTATGTGTTGTCAGACTAATATAACTAATATAGACTCTAATAACGGAGCAAATGGCCTTATCCAGGAGGCGGTCACCGACATGTCGCTTGATCTGAGAATCAGGGGCATGTGGCTTCATTTTGCAGGTTCTCAACACAAGTCTGGATGGCTAATTTTCAACTGCTCTGACAGTGAGTGAGTGGATGAAAGGCAATTTCGAGGCAATTAAGGCCAAAAGTGGTCTTAATATTGTACTTGTGGAAGAGGAATCGTTTCCCAAATCACATATAGTCCGTGAATTCTTTCCACAAAGCAACGTATTGCTACCGACCACAATTCTAGCGACGCTTGAAGCGCAAAATGAGGGCTTTCAAGCTTCTTCGTGGAAAATACGTCTTTGCTACTGACGGTGGTTTTCCATAGGTCAGGTCAGGGGAGGCGTAGGGCCCATTGCACAGAAGAAAATGTCTAGAGGGAATATGAACACAGGCCGTCCCTCAAAAGCTGCTTGCCGTAAAAGGAAAAGCCTTAAAATACACAATAGATGCGGCAGCCCCGAACTTCGCTGGAGGATCGGTGAGCACCATTAAGGTGCTACAGGAGAACCTGTATCAAGCTACCGGGCGTCCGGTACCCTTAGCAAGTGGTTCGCTGAAGAAAACATAGCCCTTGGGCTTATCTAGAAACCTAGATTAGAAGCGGACATATTAAAGGTCTCCAGAACGGAAATAGTAAGTTAATTTCCAAGTGTGGAGTCCTTGCGCCCAGAGCGGCCTGTCTCATTAGCAACAATATTAACTTTCTTCCCATTCCGAATTTCATTAACATAGACCTGGTTGCCCTACTACTGGAAGTTCTAACGAAGAGGGGAACACATAACATCGTGTGCGCCTGGGCGTATTCCCGGAATGACAACAGTGTCGTACGACCAGTCCATTATTTAATTCGAATTTTATTGAAAATTGGCATGTGTCGGATGAATCATCTCTGTCAGACCACCAACATATCAGGTTTGACATCCCTGCTCAACTCTCATATGTTTCTAGCAGATAGGTTAGGTTAGGTAGATGGGTGCCCTTGCTGACATGAAGAATATATCACGGCTCACTTAGACCACTATTAGTCCATTGTGCCCAAAAAGTTTAAAACCGTGGAAAACCTTAAAACTTCGATGTATCAACAGCTAAGTTAAAACCACCCAGATATAAATATGTATCTCAGGAGTTTGCTTGCCTCTATTTTCCCTACGTCACCCAGCTCCGAAAAGAAGAAACTTCCTAGGGTTTCCTTCCTCCTAACGGCTAGTGCAGGACAATCACACAGTAGGTGGTGAATAGATTTTTTTTCTTCTTCGTCTCTACAGCTTCTACAAAAGTCGTTATGGCGTATTCCCAGCCGTGCTGCGTGATTTCCTTTCGCGCAGTGGCCTGACACAACCCCAACGGCTGTTCGTATATTCCTTCGACTAAGTTTAATGAGATCGGTAGCTGTAGAGCATGTGTCTAATCGACACCACCGTTTATTAGCTGCCTCATTAGACTCAATGTCTATTCCTTGTGTAAGGTGCTAAGCGGTCTGCTGGCGGCCAGTCTTTTTGTGCACATTTTTACGAGAGTGGATCTTATCGATGTTGACTGTAACGCTTTAATAGCTACTTGACTATCAATATAGATACTGATTGTTTGTCCTGAAATATTTTCCTCAATAATCATATCCGCAGCTTGTTTTATTGCAGCAGCTTTCGCCTGAAAAACACTACAACTAAGTCTGAAGGACCGATTTGTATTTCGAGACTCACAGTAGACCACAGTCACAGGCACCAGTACCAACATCCATCTTGGATCCGTCGGTATAGGTGGCAAGTTCTTTTCCGACACAGACTTTTCCCATATTCCATTCCTGCTGGGAATTCTGAAAGAGAATCTCCGCTCATAGTTAAAATGAGATATGATATAGTCCGTTTCCGTCCGGAGTCTCGATATATTCCATCTGTCCAGAATTGAGAAATGACCATAGAGCTTGACTATCCATACACCGCATCTTTACTTCTAATTGCAGTCTTAGCTGCCAAAGTGCTGCAGTGGATATCAAGCAGAAGAAGATTCAATAGTGTTTTTAGAGCTGCTATTGGTGTTGATCTCATCGATTCTGTCACCGCCAGAGAGCCTGTACTTTGAATCTTTGTCATATTTCCAAGGTGGTATTTCTTTTCCAGTGTTTTCCACCTTACAATTGAACCATAGGTTTGGATGGGTCTTACCACCGCAGTGTATATCCAATATCCCATTTTAGGCTTAAAACCCCAAGTCTTCCCGAAAGCTCGCCTGCATGCATATAATGCCACGTAGGCCTTCTTGATTCGATTGTCTATGTTTTCTTTCCAATTTAATTTGGAGTCCAGTATTACGCCGAGATATTTTGCAGTTTCCATAGGTATTAAGTCAACTCCATTCATATGCGAGTAATTGTATTCTGGTATCAACCTTTTCCTTGTGAAAAGCACTAATTAGGTTTTGGATGGATTGACGTCCACACCCATACCTCTGACCCATTTACTCTTAAAGAAGCGCGTAATTGTGTCGTTTGCTCACTAAAGGAAGGTATCTTCCGGATACCAGAATAGCGACATCGTCGGAATAGGCCATGTTGAAGCCATTGCTTTCTTATATTTTTACCATCTCATCCACTACTAAGAGCCACTAGAGTGGCGAAACTACTCCGCCTTGGGGTGTACCCCGCTTAGCTCTCATTAGCCGTTTACGTCTCCTACAGTAGAGTTGATTATGCGCGTACTAAGCATTTGTTCAATCCACCTCCATACTCCCGAATCTGTTTGGGTCCTGTGTAGACAATCACATATTGCTTCACATATTGTTAAACGCCAGTTCAAGAATGGCACTTAATGTAAATTCCTTGACTTGAAGAGAATTCTCAATCGTAGAGACTACTTTGTGAAGAGCAGTATCAACTGATTTACTCTTTATATATGCATTATGAGATCTTGATAAATAGTTATCCCCGATTTCATCTTTAATATACAAATCTATTAACCATTCCAGTGTCTTCAATACGAATGATGACAGACTTATTGGTCTATAATCTTTGGCATCAGTGTGGCTTATCTTGCCCATTTTTGGTATAAAGACCACTCTGATTTCCCGCCAGGCCCTTGGAACGTGACCCGTTTGGAGACACCTACCTTAGATCCATTTAAGCCATGAAACAATATGTTCTCCAGACTCTGGCAGCATTATACGATGTACATTATCCATACCAGGTACTTTGTAAGGTGCAAACGATTTGATTGCCCATGAGATTTTCTGATCGTCAATTATCTTGCCGATTGTTTCGGTCCCAATACGGTTTGGCAGGGGTGTGCCTGGAAAGTTAAATTTCAGTAGAACATCCAGCGTATTTTCATGAGAGTCTGTCCAGCCACCGTCACATATCTTGATAGTCGACAATTGTAACGGAGCTTTTGCAAGGCCCTTTCTAAGGCGAGCCACTTAGCAGATACATTCGATCTCAAACGGGACGCACTTAGAGAACTAGTTCTCTCATAAAAGAGATGCTTCTAACGTCTATTGAGTCCTTATGAGATCTAGATGAAGCAGCCTTCCAATTAAACAATTA
Organism: Myathropa florea; assembly: GCA_930367185.1. Classification (NCBI taxonomy): domain Eukaryota; kingdom Metazoa; phylum Arthropoda; class Insecta; order Diptera; family Syrphidae; genus Myathropa; species Myathropa florea. The sequence goes on along the minus strand of OV884004.1, from coordinate 44,650,147 downwards.
AATGATCGGAGGTGGAACGAATCCGTTCTCACGGAATATAATTCTGAATTAAGACGATCCAAGTGGGCTACTTGGAGGAAACGAACAATTCAGTAGCAGCGCGTATCCATAAATCGCTCGCAAACGATCAGGTAAACTGTGTAGGGTTTTTGAAGAAAAGCGACGTTACCTACACGACGGACCGAGAAGATGCACTTAAAATGTTACTTCAGGTGCACTTCCCAGGCTCGTCTTTTAACACATCTCACGTGTACTCTAACACAACAGACCATACGGTATTTGTTAATAGAAGAATTAAGAGTTTATCTGGAAAAAATTTCAGTACAGATAAGGTTGAATAGACTGTTGGCACCTTCGAACCTTTCAAAGCTCCCGGTGGTGACGGTCTATTCCCTGCACTCTTGCAAAGGTCAATAGACCTCATCCTACCGGAACTGACAGCTTTTACATTTACAAGGTTAATGTAACATTCATTCCCAACCCGGGTAATAGGCCCAGAGACCTATAAGTCTAACATCTTCTGTACTCAAGACGATGGAGCGACTAATTGACCAATTGATGTTTACGTACAACCCTCTAAACTCGAACCAGTATGCATATAGCAAAGGTAAATCCACCACACGTGCCCTTCATTATCTCGCTTCTAAATAAATAGCCCTATGTGCATTCCACGACATCGAGGGCGCTTTCGATAACACCGGCTACGACTCGATCACAAGAGCGATCAATAGTAGAGGTATCGAAGAATCGACCAACAAATGGATCAGAGCCACCCTGGAAAGTCGTTGTATTACTTCTGCCTCCGGAGTAGTGTCGGTTTCTGTAACCGTGGCAAAGCGATACCCACAAGGGGGTTCTGTTCCCCTTATTACGGTCACTAGTTACCGACAAACTGTTAGCAGATCTTCAAGGATCAGGCTGTATCACTATAGGTTATGCTGATTGAGAACATGCCTGTTCACATTCATCTGATACAATTATAGTAGACTAGCTGTACCCGGCGCACGTTACTACGCATATTAAAAAAAACAAATTTTAAAAAATAAGAAGTAACACTTTTAATTTGTATTTTGTAGATTTTAAAGTATCGTTCTCGTAAATGTATCTTGCGTGATAATGCAAAAAATTCAGTTAAAGTTGTTGGCGGCGGTGACAATGCCCTTGCTTGTACACTTTCTTTTATTAAATAAAATGGACAGCGCCCATTTTCAAGGTGAAGTGTCACATGAACAACTGTTGGATGTCGTGCATGGATTGGAAATGATAAAATGCGCCATACTGCTTCATTGCTACGAATGTAGCGTCCTAGATGATATTGTGACGTTTCCAACTCCAAAAACCACGATATTCGAGTAGCTTCCTTTGTTAACCTATTTGCAAATGTACTTGATCGATTTGACAGAATTGAATACTTGACTTTGATATGTGCCTTAAATGTCTTTGAGAGTAGCGGCGAATACGGCACAACCCAACGGTTATCGACTTTAACATGATTGTTTTTCACTTTCGAAGTGATAGATTTGCCACCATCTTCAGTCGATCGTCGACGGTAAAGTGGATATCCGTCGTTTCCAGTAACAGTTTCCGAAACAAAATCTCTTGGTATACGCATAGTATTGATGGATAATTTGTAAGTATCACACGACGTTTCCAAACTATTTCAGTTGAATTTTCTTCTAACTTCAACCCAAATCAACTATTCATTCATACATTCCTACATCCAACCAAACAAACTTTCATCCATACATATATCTTTATCTCTATCCAAGTTTATCCAACACAAAAAATCCCTTTCATCACACCCTATCACTGCTCATACATGTGTGTGTACATTTCAGTTGGGCATTTAGGGGTGAGATCGTACTAAGAGATAACACTCATTAGCGGATGGAGCGGTTGAAGACAGCAAGAAATTTATGTGTGAAAATAAAAATATTTATAATTTTAAATCTTCGATATCTCAAAATTTCCACATAAATCGATATTTTGATATTTATCATTTCTTAATGCCTACACTGAAGTCTTCAAAACTGCGATCTCAGATCATAAAAATTCGCATGTCTATGACTGATAGTTTTTGGCCAATATCTCGAAAACTATTAGAGCTAGAATGATATGAAGCCAAGTTTTTGTGATTTTTTCAGATTTTTAAATACTTTGGTTTAGAAATGGCAAGGAGGATGCATTAAAAAAAAATTTGGAGCTCCCCATTTTTCAAATGGAACATTGGATCAAAAAGTATTGAAGCAAACCTCTACCTCATTTTTAAAGATCTATCGATTGATATATCACTCGAGGGGGTCCGACAATGTTTCGAAATCAATGGCAACTCCACCTCTGCTCCAATGCCCCAAATGGCCCAACTTTTGTACCAAAACCTTTTCCACAGAATTCTGAACAAAGTTGCCAAAGAGATCAGTGCTCTATCTCTTACCATTTAATAGTCTATTAAGGTCAAACAAACAAACAAACAAACATTGATTTTTATATATAGAAAAGATTACTTTAAGAGTATGTACATATCTGTTATAATTACTAGTTTATATTACATTTTACTTTTTGAAAATAAACGTTCACTTCTTGTCCATAACCCGAGTTATTTACATGGTGTCAAAGCCTACTTGAGAAAACAATAAAGATTAAAAAATAAAAAAACAAAAAAAATAAATGAAAAATAAAATGGAAAATTATAGTTTTCTCCGTCCACCGAAGCTATTAATCACCGAGCATGACAAAGATATGGCAAGGGAATGGAAGCTTTGAAAGCAACAGTACGAGTACTTTGAAGTTGCAATAGACCTGCCTTCGAAATCTGAGCAAATTCAGGTGGCGACATTCATGTCCTCAATAGTTCATGCAGCCATACTCATATACAACTCGCTTCCAAAGGATCCGGAAGAAAAAATTTAACAGGTAAAAAAATAAATTCGATTCATATTGCTCCCCTAAAGTCAACGTGACGTTCGTATGTTACAAATTTACAAAATAACTCAGCAAGAAAACAAATCATTTTATGAGTTAAAGTCTCGACTAAAGCTCCAGGCTCAAAATTGTACAAAATTGTACATTCGAACAACTTACCAACGAGATCAATTAATTTCGGAAAAATTGCCAGAAAATGCGTTCACTACTGAGACTGAGATAGAACACCTCACAGATAACCTCATTGTAAGGAAATTGGTGGTCTAGACAGAATAAGAAATATTTATTTGAAGAACCTACCTAAGGTTGGCACTAGGTATTTGGCTTTCATAATAAATGCTTGCTTAAAAATTCAATATTTTTCAACTGCTTGGAAAGAAGCAAAAATAATACCTATACTAAAAGCAGGAAAACCACCGAATGAACCAACTAGCTATAAGTCGATTGAGCAGCACAAGTAAAATGTATGAAAAAGTAATAAAGGACAAAATACAAAAAATTATCGATGAGCAAAACATACTTCCCAATGAGCAATTTGGGTTTAGCCGCTTTCATAGTACGAACCACCAAATTCTAAGAACTTGCAACTATATTAAAAGGAATCGTGCTATAGGAAAATCAACCGGGTTATTAATACTGGATATTGAAAAGGCATTTGATACTGTTGTAGCGAATAAAGAGACACGTCTGAACTTTCTGGATGAACTTCAAGGAATACAATTTATTTCAAGGAAAGGGATAAGTATACAAAGAGATAAGAATACAAAGGGATAAGAACACAAAGAATAGTTAAAGATAAGGAAAAGGATACTTAACGAAGGGAAACCCGTGTTGCCACTTTATCATGTACATATAGTTTTATTATGTGACAACACTCCCTCTCAACGCGGGTTAAATTTATATAATACAAATGCCTAGACCCTTAGTACATTTTCGATGTGATGGTCCAAAAAGGCTTTTAGTTAATGTGTCTGCTATCATATCCGCTGATGGAATATAGTCCACGTCTATTTGGTGTTCTTGATACACTTTTCGTACATAATGGTGTCGTATGTCGATATGTTTTGATCTGGCGTGGAAAATTGGATTCTTCATCAGCTTCTGCGCTCCCTGATTGTCGCAGAATAACATTGTTGGCGCTGCATCAGTTTACATTACGCCGATTTCTCGTAACACGTTCCGAAGGTAGACTGCTTCTTTGGCTGCTTCGGATAACGCCATGTACTCAGCTTCGGTACTTGACAATGCCACCGACTTCTGCTTCTTTGAGCTCCATGTCACAGCGGCATCTGCAAGTTTAAAAACAAATCCTGTGTATGAAATTCTATCATCAACGTTACCACCCCAGTCAGCATCCACATAACCAATCAGTTCAGCCCCAGTGTTCTTGAATACAAGTCCATAGTTAATAGTGCCTTTAAGATATCTAAGCATGCGCTTGGCCGCCTTCCAATGCTCCTTTCCTGGGTCACTATTATATTGACTTAATGAGCTTACAGCATGTGCGATGTCCGGACGAGTTGATACAGCTAGGTACATTAACGATCCAATTAACGAAGTATATGGAATTTTCTGCATTTCAGTTTTCTCTTCTTCAGTCTTAGGTTGCATTTCTTTAGTCAATTTTGAGTTTCCATCGAGTGGTGTTGCTACAGCCTTTGCATTTGTCATGCCATACTGTACGAGGATGTCTCGTATGTACTTCTTCTGGCTCATTGTAACAATTCCTTCAGACAAATTTTGATTAAATTCAATGCCCAAACAGTAGTGCAACTTACCCAAATCTTTCATTTTAAATTGCTGCGATAGTCTGTGCTTTAATGTTGAAAATGCATTTCTGTTGTTTGTAGCAATTATTATGTCGTCAACGTATATCACAACAACCATGAAGACATCATCTTTCTTCATAATATACATGCACTTTTCAGTATTGATTGGCCGAAGACCAGCTTCTATCAATTCGTGCTCTAGCTTCACAAACCATTTTCTGCCGGATTGTTTTAAACCATAAATGGATTTCTTTAAGGAGTACACATGATCTTCCTTTCTGCCTTGCACGAATTCGACAGCTTAAGCCATGTATATGTCTTCTTCATCCAAATCACCATTGATGTAGGCCATTTCGACGTCGAGTTGAAAGAGTTCAAGTTTGTATTCTACTGAAAGTGCCATTAGTATACGTAGAGAACTCTGTCTTGCGACTGGTACAAATGTTTCATTGAAGTCTATACCGGATTGTTGTGAGTACTCTTTAGCAACCAAACGTGCTTTCCGCTTCTCGACGCTACCATCTGCATTGTATTTGGTTCGCAACACCCAGCGACACCCGATGACTCTTTTATGCTTTGGACGTTTAACTAATTTCCATGCATTAACCTTTTGTAACGCTCCAAATTCGGATTTCATTGCAATCATCCATTCATCAGCATATGGTCCCGTCATGGCTTCTTCGACACTTGGATTTGGAAAATCGTATGCAAGATTTGCTTCGGGTTTCATATTTTCCTCCTGCTTTTCATTTAAAATCATAGTAAATAGCTTACGTGGCCTTCCCTTTTTGCCTGTTCGGATTATTTTTGGTCTTCCAGGCCCACGTCTTTCTGAAGTCAATGGAGTATCTCCCTCTGCATCAGCCTTTACGTCCAGTTTTGCAATTTCGTATTCTGCCTTCGGTTGTTCGAGTGATTCGTTCTCTTCTTTTTGGACTGGACTATCATTCTTCTGAAAGACAGGAATTACATTAACGAGAGGAACTTCAAATTCTATTAATTCTTGCGGTTTTTCCTCGACTTCAACACTTGCAGGATTCTCGAAAAATCTAACGTCGCGACTTAGAATAATTCGTTTTGCTTTCGGATCCCACAAACGATATGCTTTTGACGTAGTTGAATATCCAGTAAAAATACACTCTGCAGCTCTTGGTTCGAATTTGCCTTTTCCTGGAATTTTATTAAGAACGAATGCTTTACAACCGAATGTTTTCAGGTTTGATACGTCTGGTTTATATCCATGTCGGGCTTCGAAAGGAGTTATGCCATTTAATATTTTCGATGGACACTGATTTCTTATATACGCAGCTGTCGCAATTGTTTCACCCCAGAAGCTCGTAGGGAGATTCGATTGTAACATCATGCAGCGGGCCATCCCCACTAAAGTTCTGTTCATTCTTTCTGCGGTGCCATTTTGTTGAGGAGTATGGGCTACAGTATACTCTCTTCTTATTCCAGCCTTTGTAATTAGTTTTGTAAACTCAGCACTACAATATTCCAATCCGTTATCTGTACGTAAAGTTTTTATTTTGCAACCAAGTTGATTTTCTGACAGGGCTTTGTATTTTAAAAATGCCTCTTTAATGTCGCTTTTTGCCCTCAGAAAGTATACATCGACATATCTTGATTTATCGAAGTTGTCCGCATAGGGCCACACACGTCAGAATGAATTATTTCCAGCAAGTGATTAGCCTTTTTGCCTTTATTTTTGGGAAATGGTGTCGCGCATTGTTTGCCTTGAGCGCATATCTCACATAACGGCATTTGTTCGAAGGGTTTTACATTAATACCAGTTACCATTTCATTAGTTATTAATTTTTTAAGATCCCTTTCATTAAGACGACCGTATCGATTATGCCACTCAATTAAACTGTTTTTATCATATGCTGTAGCTGCAACTTCAATCTCTGATGTAACGAAATATAAATCTCCTCTTCTTAAACCCTTTACAACCGTTCGATCTTTATAAGTAACCACAGCTTCGTTCTTAGAAAATGTTATTTCATATCCATTGGATGTTATTTTTGATATGGACAATAAATTTGATTTTAGCTCTGGGACATAAAGTACGTTCTGCAGCATGATTGTTTTAACTGTTGTTCCATTGTTTATGATTAAGGGAACGGTACCTTTACCAAAAATTCGCGTTACGCGATCAACAGCTAGTCTCACACTTTGATCAAATACATTCGAGAAAGTAATAAATCTGGATCTGTCTTTACACATGTGTGATGTTGCTCCACTATCAACACACCAATCGTTAGATAAATTTGGATTAGCGGTTAGAGCAATTTCATTTAACACTTTCTCAACAAATTTGATTTCCGTGGTTGCGAGTGCATCTTCTGCTGCTGGTGTACTTTGCTTTGTTAGCTTTCCTTTTGATTTTGCCCCATTTTATTACAAAAATTACATTTGAACGGTTTGTATTTTGAATTGTAACCAGAACTGTACATACCTGCTGTGATTGTCTCTTTCTCTCTTTCTTTTGGTTTAAAGTTGCGGTTGTTTCTTTGAAAAGATTTTGCGACGAATGCTTCCTGTGAATGCTGTTTGGCTTGAGCGTCCTTTTCTTTTCTGGCGCCGAACTCTTCCAGAAGTTTTATCTTCAATGCTTCGGGTGCTGGCAAATCATCCCTTGCTTCGATGGCATATCTAAAATTTTCGTAGCTTTCCGGGATACTGTACAACAATAAAATAGCGAGTAGATCCTCTGCCACGCCGATTTCCATCTCTGATAGTTTATCTACCGTTCCGAAGAAATTATTCAAGTGATCCATCATGTTCTCTCCCTCTTTCATTTTTGTGAACAGCAACTGCTTTAGAAGTGTAGCCTTACGCGAAGGTCCTCTGGAATGATACACTTCTTCCAATTTTGCCCAAACGTGGTTGGATGTAGCACAATGCTTAATATGGCACAGCTCAGATGGTAACATCGCCAAAATTATGTCGGCTCTTGCTTTTTGATCTGCTACTTCCCAGGCGTTGATTTGTGCTTGATTAATGGTGACGTCTTCAACAATAACCTCAACAGGCTTCGGGAATGTTCCAGCGACGTATGTCCAACATTCATTTTTAATTAAAATAGCTGCCATCTGCATTCCACGTATCAAAATTTTCTTTGTTTAGTTTTTCAATATGAAAAACTTGCCCAGACATATTTACTTCTTTTCAAAACTTTATACGCACTTAATAAAACTATACTGTATATCTAACACACCGTTATGACGCCTGGGCCCATAACCTGTTGTAGCGAATAAAGAGACACGTCTGATCTTTCTGGATGAACTTCAAGGAATACAATTTATTTCAAGGAAAGGGATAAGGATACAAAGATATAAGAATACAAAGAGATAAGAACACAAAGAATAGTTAAAGATAAGGAAAAGGATACTTAACGAAGGGAAACCCGTGTTGCCACTTTATCATGTACATATATTTTTATTATGTGACAACAGATACTGTGTAGCACAATGGCCTATTGTATAAAATGATTAGATTCCTTTTCCCAACGTACATTTGTAAAGTTGTCCAGAGATTTTTGTCAGACCGAAGTTACAAAGTTCATGTCGATAATAGTCACTCATGTTTGTGTAATGAAGATGCAGGTGTTCCTCAAGGGTCAGTTCTTGCACCGATCTTGTTCAACGTGTATTTATCTGATTTTCCCCATTTACCGGAATGTGATTTTGCCCTGTACGCTGATGATTCTGCGATTCTTTCGTCGCATAAATTTGGTCTCAATATTGAGACAAATTTAAAAGATGCGGCGGGAATAGTTTTTCCATACCTCAGCAAATGGAAAATTAAAGTTAACGAGGAAAAGATAAAAGCTGTCTTTTTCACAAGAAAAAGAAAGTCTTGTTATCTTCCGTCCGACCAGTTTATAGTAGACGGGCAGCACATCAAATGGGAGATGTCGGTGAAATACCTGGGCGTAATCTAGATAAAAAACTTTCTTTTAATGAACACGTTATAAGGACTCTCCATAAAACGGGCACTGCAATTAAAATGTTGTAGCCTTTTATAAAAAGAAAGTCATTGCTTTCCAATAACAATAAAATACTCTTACATAAGGTTATTTTTCAGGCAATATTGTTGTACGGTTGTCAAGTATGTATGGGGTGATTGTGCTTAGTGTCACATAAAAAGATTACAAATTCAGCAAAACAAGATACGCAAAATGATGCTTAACCTTCCTTGGCATCACTCTACCCGCGATTTACACAGCAAAGCTAATGTTGAATTGATCTCTGTTATTTATGATCAGTTGTGATTTATCTGATAATCCACTAGTAAACGAGCTTAATAATAATTATAACCAACAAGACTGATATTTTTCTTTTCGTTTTTCTTTTTCTACTTATTTACATACTTATCTATTTATCTGTTTATTCATTATATATATATATATATATTTATTAATTAATTTATTTATTTATCTATTTATTTATTTGTATATATATATATTTATTATTTATTTATTTATATGTTTATACGAGGGGCGTTCAATATATTCTCGGTACCGATATGAAGGAAAATGCGAATTCAATTTAAATTGTTTTTATTTTTCAATATAATCTCGCCTAATATCAATGCATTTGTTACATCTTGAGATAAGCTTTTTTAAACCCTCAAAAAATTAATTTCCTCTTTCTCTGCAAAATACCCATTTATTGCCGACTTGAGTTCTTCATCATCCGAAAATCTTTTTCCACGAAGACATTTTTTCAAATCCGGAAAAAGGAAATAATCACTAGGGGCAAGGTCTGGACTATAGGGTGGGTGTTGGATTTCTTCGAAACCACAATCTCGCGCAGCAGCCTTGGAAACTCGCGCCGTGTGAACAGGAGCTTTGTCATGAAGAAGCAACACACCCGCTGCGAGTTTACCCCGTCTTTTCTTTTTAATTTCCTCCCGCAAATTATGCAAAGTTGAAGCGTAGGATGTGGCGTTGATGGTTGAGTCCCAAGAAACTGTGGCCATGAGCTTCCCGGCAGACTGTGAATGGTACCAATTGAAAGCTTGGTGATCTCTGCCATCATTTTCACCTTTATTCGGGCATCCTCAAGAACAAGTTTTTCGACTTCTTTGATGCTTTCTCCCGTACAAGCAGTAGCCGGGGCTAAACTGAACAAGTGAACTCACTTGACCACTTTTGCATAGTTGATAATGAAGGTGCGGAACCCTGGTAAACAGCCATCATCTCTTCATGAATAGTTTTTTGACTTTTTCCTTGCTTAGTGAGAAATTTAATTACAGCGCGATGCTCAAGTTTCACCATCATCGTCTCAGTTGCCATTATGATTCTGTTTAACTAGAGATAAAACGCGAATTAATAATCACATTTATATGAAATTTTACATGAATGTACTAAAATAATAGTATTACTTGATAAATAAGTCAATTTATATATACAACCACAGCTTCACCCCGATACCGAGAATATATTGAACGTCCCTCGTATATATATTTATTTACTTATTTATCTGTTTATTTATTTATTTATTTATTGGTTTATATATTATATTATTTACTTATTTATTGAGTTATTTATTTACCTGCTCATTCGCTTATTTATTCCTTTATTTTTATTTTTATTTTATTGATTTATTTATTATTTATTTTTATTTCTATTTTCGTTTGTTTTCCTTCCTTTTAATAAAGGGCTTTTTTTGTTCTTTCCCTTTACTTAGAATAATTATTTAATATTACAGTTGTTGTTTTTTTTAGATATATTTCAGTAGACAGATATAATATGACATTTTATAATATATCAAATCTCTGAATTGTAAATTGTGCGGTGGTTTGCTTTGTAAACTTACGAAAGCTCCAGGCTCAAAATTGTACAAAATTGTGCATTCGAACAACCTACCAACGAGATCAATCAATTTCAGTTGGAGGTCGGTCCCATGTTGATACTCCAACAAAATTCGAGAAGCAGTTTACTCACGCCGAGAACTCCACCGAAAACGTTAGTGTCAAGAACCCTTAGGACCGAAGAGAGCGCTATAATTGTAAGTATTTCGATAATACAAAAGCAAAAACCTAGAACAGAAATCAGTGTAATTGAGAGTGAACTAGATTCCCAAGTGAAAACAAACACAAACAACTACAATATTACAATGAATGGCAAGCTGAGCTCAAAGCAAGGAAAGATCTTGAAGTAAAAATTGTTGCAAGTTTGCAAAACCAAATAAGGGAATTGGAAAAAAGAGTCACCATGGTCACACTGGTCTAACAAATCTCATGCGCAACCTGCCCAACAAAATATAGGAAAGGAATACCACACAGATGAAGACGAGCTAGCACTGGAAACAGACGCCCATCTAAAGAAAAACAAAAGGGCTATGAAAAAAACGCAAGGCAGAAGAAAGCCCTGAGATATCTGCAAAAAGACAGGGTGTTAAACAAGCAAACTTACAAAGTAAGGCAAATGATAAAAGGCTTGGAAAGATAACCACTGGTTTGAAAAAACAGCCTTTACCACCACCAATAATGATTTCGGTAGTAACGTAGATTTTTTGGAGATGAGGCTTAATACAGCTGATCAGCGAGAGAAACGCTGTGCAGTTGACATTGTTGGCATTCCCAATGTAACAACTGCAAATGTAAGAGAGAGGGTGAATGCACTTTTATCATCGGTCATTGAGGAAGATGTGAGTGAAAACGATATTGTCTCCTGTTACGTAAAGAATTCCAAACCGACTAACTCTAATGTGAGATCGTCTAACATCGTGTACGTGAAATGTTTATCAATGACACACAAAAAAGCTCTGATGAAGAAGATGCGGGAGAGAAGAAATAAAGTTTCTCTTTCGAGTTCGCAACACAGCAACGTTGCTAGCAACATCAGCGTCAACAACATCAGCGACAGCAACATCAGCAGCAGCAAAATCTATGTGAACGATAGTCTCACGAGTTATACTAGGTCTTTATTCAATAAGGCAAGAGAACTTAGAGCAAAAAATGTATGTAAATTTGTGTGGATAAGAAATTCATGTGTATTTGTTAGGATCAAAGAAGGAGAAAGTGTTATTAAAATAAATACCTTTGAAGACATTTTTAAAATTGAAAATCAATATTTATAATTTGCATAATGTTAAGTAATATGTTTGATTTAACTTCTCCTTCTATTGATAATTATACAAATCTAAATTGTTTCTGTGTTAAACATCCAGATAATGAAATTTCTTCAGGGTTTTCTATTATCCACCAAAACATAATAAAACTTTAATACTTTTTTCTCTCACCTAAAACCTATGGATCATTTACCAGATCTAATTTGTTTGTCTGAAATTTGGATATTCGATGAGGAAATGTCTGATTACGACATAATTCCTTACTTCACCTTAAGTACTGCTTGTACTTTTATGCAGCTCGTTTAGTTGCAGTATATTACAATAATGACTTAGAAAAGTGTGTTGTAAAAAAACATAATTTGGAAAGTGCTGATATTATCAGTGTTAATTGTGACGTTTCTGGTACTAGTTATTGTTTCATCTGTGTTTATAGACTACATAAGTGTTCAGTCAGTTTCATTTTGGAAGAATTTACAGGATATCTGGAACATGTCAAATCAAAAAATGTTATATTGCTTGGCGATCTTAATATTAATATACTACCCGAATCACCAGATTCCGATTGCTTTTTGTCTGTACTTTCGTCGTTTGGCTTCATGTCCGTTGTTAATGAACCTACACGTTTGAATTCCTGTTTAGACCATATTTTTATAAGGCTCCACCGAAACAGTCAAGTAAAGTATGAAACTCTTGTTTGTGATCTAAAGATTACGGATCATTGTTTAATGTGCTTACAGTTAAACAACGAAATCACTAGACTAAACAAATTTGAGGTTAGGGAGTATGTGAGATTTTTATTATTTATTTAAACTACGAATTTTGGGATGAAGTTTATACCTGTTCTAATCCATTTTTTGCATTCGATTTATTTCTTAAAAAACTGCAATTTTATCTTACGATCTGCTCTCAGAAACAAAATACTGTAAACAGCAAATTGAAATGCCTGAAGCAGTGGATGACTAAATCAAATTTGTTTAGTTCTTAAAAAACATCCTAACAGTCAGAGACTAAGAAATTACTACAATAAGATCTGTAGTGAAATTAAATCAGAAATATCTATCTGCAGAAATGATTATTACAGTAGGAAATTAACCGGAAATATTGGAAACTCTAGGAAAAAATGGCAAGTTGTAAATGAGATTTTAAACAAGAACAAAAATAATAGTGATATTGTGTTGAGTGTCAACAGCTATACAATTTGTGAGCCTCTAGAGATTGCTAATCAGTTTAATAATTTCTTTACGAATGTAGGATCTAGTTATATTTCCTCAGATATGCACAATTCAACTTTGTCCTGTAATGATGGTGTATTAGAACCTAGTTATCGAGGCGAAAGTTTTTTCTTTTCTGAATTTTTAATATCTTCAAAAATATCAAATTCAACTGCTCTAGATAACATTTCTAGCAGAATTTTAAAACATATTTCGTTTCAAATCTCAGATGTTCTTTGTTTTATTTTTAACACATGTGTATACAAAGGAATTTTCCCCCATACCTCAAAACAGCACTTGTAATCCCTCTTCATAAAAAGGGTGACTCTAAGCTACTAAACATTACCGTCCAATCTCGAGATAAAATCGAGACTGATTTCTTTTTTGAATATAACTCAGTTCTTTAGTGAATATCAGTTCTGTTTTAGAAACGGAAAATCTATGGAAGATGCGCTACTTAAAGTGACTGGGGAACTATACTCGAGCTAAATAATTCCCAAATTTCGGGCTGCCTTTTTATCGATATAACCAAAGCCTTACTTCTAGTAAAACTTTCCAGTGCTGGGTTTAGAGGCTTCATACACGATTGGTTTACTTCTTATTTTAAGAATCGTCAACAAATAGTAAAAATTAAAAACTCCCTCAGTTCTGTAAAATATTTAAATGTAAGTGTTCCCCAAGGTTCTGTTTTGGGTCCAGTTTTGTTTCTCATTTATGTAAATTCGTTGTTCATTTAACCATTTAAGGGCAAAATTACATCTTTTGCTGATGACACTGCACTATCATACTCTAATATTAGTTATTATAACTTATATCTAGATGTAAATAACGATTTAGACATACTGATATACTGATACTGAAGACTAAATTTATGGAGTTCAATATCAAGGATTTAATATGTGAAGACTTCCCTTTATACTACCACAGTCCAAGCTGCTTACATTTTTGTTCATTAACACATGATCTTGTTACTTTTAATGAAAGTGCTGCTTGTAGTAAAGAGTGTTTTAAAATTGAATGTGTCAATCGTTTTCAATATTTAGGCATTATATTGGACAATAAGCTAAATTGGTACGACCACTGCTTACATCTTAAAAACCACCTTGCTAGAATAGTTAAACATATGTATCATTTCAGTCTCTATTGCAATAATCAAAAATGGTATACAACGGCTTATTTAAATCCAAATTGCAATACGGTTATTCATGCTGGGGTGGTGCATATTTTAACAAAATAGAACCATTGCTAACTAAACAAAACCACGTAATTAGAATTATGACCAAAGTTAATCGCAGAACTCCAAGCTTTCCATTGTTCAAATCTCTTGAAATTCTTCCATTAAGACATTTGTATTGTTATAAGGTGATAAAAATATTTTTTGAAAAATCGGGATTTTATGGTGTAAGATTTCACGTCAATTATAATTTACGTATTAATTCGAGGAACCTTGGAAACATTCCAACTATTTATAAAACACACTTTTCTCGGTTTTATTATGTGACAGCTCCACGATTATTTAATCTGTTATTAGAAAACTGTAGGTGTGAGAGAGAAAATAGTATTTGTAAATAATATAAAATCTTGGCTTTTCTCTTTTGACCATGATGCAATAGATACACTTCTTGTTCCATTGTTGTAAATTAAACGAAGATACTTTTCCTTATGTTAATTATTATTCCCCATCAACATTATATTTGTAATCCAATGTGTTTATAGTCATTGTACAATTGATAAATACTTTCGCCACTTGCCATATGGCAAAAGATTGTATTCAGCTATGGCAAAACATTTTGTATTATATTTATTTATTATTTTGTATTATATTATTATTTATTCTTTATTGTATATTTTTGTTAAACATTTGTTAAAAATGCATTATATTTAATTTGTCATGAAATAAAGTACAAAAAAAAAATCACAGAGGAATTGACCAAACCAAAGTTCCAGTGGCACTCATACGAAAATAAAGCTACTAGACCAATTAGAGTAGTAGCCAGAGGTCTTCACTTCTCGTGTGATGAGCGCGAAAACCTAACTAAAAAAGAAACCACTCAAAGCAGTGATGGGAAACCAATGACAAAAAACAGAAAAATATCTCTTTTTATGCTCTCATTTCATAGTCACGAAGAAGTCGATGAGATAATATAATAATAATGGCGGCGCTACAGTCCGAGATGGACCTGGGCCTAGCTTCTCAGCAACCACTCGTGTTGTACGTGCTATTGCCTTCTCACGAGTGGAGGGGACCTACAGTTTAATGCGGACTCCGAACGGCGAGATTGAGAAGCTTTTTTCTAGACAGTTATATTTGAGCATTGTCAGTGACTCGAAGGAGGTGGAGCCGTGAACATTTTTTTTTGAAAAATTGTTTGTCTTATCTCGGATTTGAACGTAGACTGTGAAAGTCTAATGCGCATGGGTCGACGCACGAGCCCACTTCGAAGAGATATACAACATAAAATCAATAATGGGTATTGTTGTTAAGATCGAGCCACTTCGTAAGAACTCAAACTCGGGCATACACAAAGCTATTGTAGAAGAGATTTTGCTTTCGTTAAATGTGAGGGAAAACATTAAAATTGCCCCTCAAGAAGGACGAGTAAGCAAAGTGTATAAACTGTCATGATGATCACTCAGCAAATTATAGAGGATGTCCGATGCTAAACAATATCAAGAAAGGATCCATATGAATTGCCAATAATAGCAAAACAAACAATGCAGGTAGCGATAATTAACATAGAAACTAAAGGAAAGGAGTTTAAATTAGCTGGGATATACTGCCCACCCAAGCACTCGCCTTCAGAGGAAGAACTTACATATTGACCTTTTTCAAATGTTAGGTAACAATTTCATTATCGGTGGTGATTTCAATGCGAAACATACACATTGGGGGTCAAGACTAATAACAACAAAAGGCAGGAAGCTCTACAAATCAGGACGAAATTTTAACTGTGAGTTCATTTCGACTGGATCACCACCTAATTGGCCATCTGACCCAACGAAATACCAGATGTTATCGACTTCTTCATATCGAAAAGTATTAATAGAAGGAAAGTTAAAGTTAAAAGTAGTGATGATCTGTCATCGGATTATACACCTGTGATTCTAACAGTCAATGGATTATCGATAGAACAAATAAAAATCCCACGACTGACAAACAAAAGAACGGACTGGTGTAAATTTAGAGAACTTCTCGAAGGTTTTATTAACCTTAGATCCCCAATAGGCACAACAAATAATATTGACATTGAAACAGAACAATTCATAGCCGATTTGCAACAGGCAGCAGAAGATAGTACACCGATTTTTCAACAAAAAAACAGGCTTCGGTGAAACACCCACAGAAAGCAAGCAACTTGAAAAGAGAAGAGCTCGTAGAAAATGGCAAGCGACAATATATCCCGGTGATAAAACCATATTTAATAGACTCAATAATAGGCTTAAAAAAACTATTACTGAATTAAAAAATAATTCGCTAATTGCAATCTAACGGCTGACAAAGTCACGGACTTCTCCCTTTGGAAGGCTCCTAAACTTTTAAAGAGACCTCAAGCGCAAGATTCCCCGTTGAAAACATCTGATGGGAAATAGATCGGCGATCCAAAGAAAAATATTAAACTCTTTAGTCAGCACCTTTCAAATGTTTTCAAACCGTTTCCAACTATGGTAGCAAACGAAGATCTTTATTTCAATAACAGAGTAGACGAAAAGGAAATTCCCTTTGTGTCATTAAGATAGATTGAGACATGTATTCATAAACTTAATAATAGAAAATCACCAGGTTATGATCTTATAACTGCTTAAATCTTGAGGGAACTTCCCTCAACTGCATTGTTGAAACTCAAGCATATAATTAATGCTTGCTTTAAACAAAGGTGTGTCCCATATCACTGAAAGATAGCAGAAATTATTGTTATTCCTAAGCAAACAAGGCCTTTAACAGAAGTTACCTCATAGAGGCCGATCTCACTTTTACCTCTTTTTTCAAAACTTTTCGAGAAACTCCTTCTTAAAAGGTTAAACCCAATTATAGCACAAAGAAAGCTTATCCCTACCCATCAATTCGGGTTTAGGAATAAACACTCGACGATAGACCAGGTGCATCGTATAACTAATGTTATAGAAAAGGCACTGGCAGAAAAACTAATTTGTTCTACAATATTCTTAGACGTTCCGCAGGCTTTTGATAAAGTTTGGCATAAGGGATTAGGGTCTAAACATCATAGGGATCTACCTAGACAGTACTATGAGATCCTTAAATCTTATATAGGCAATAAATTCTTTAGAGTTCGTTATGGTTCAGTGTATTCTGAACTTAAAGAAATACAAGCAGCTGTTCCACAGCGAAGTGTTCTAGGACCCACCCTGTATTTATTTTATACGAGTGATATACCGCACGCGAGTGATACCATGATAGGCACATTTGCAGACGACACTGCTCTTCTATCTGTGACTAAAGCTACAGAAGAACTACAAAATTCAATTAACGAGATATGTGTTTTGACGCAACGATGGCGAATTAAGCTTGATGAGTCAAAGTCCGCACAAATCAATTTTACAAATAAAAAAATAACGAATCTTCCCGTGATTATCAATAACCAAGTAGTTCCTTACTCTAACACAGCTAAGTATCTGGGTATGAATCTGGATGCTAAGCTGAAATGGAAGGAACATGTGAAAAAGAAAGTAGAAATATTAGATATAGAACATTTTATTGTATAATTCAGAATTGTCCATTGAGAATGAAATCCTATTATATAATCAGATACTAAAACCCGTTTGGACATATGGTATCCAACTATAGGGTTGCACAAAAAAAACAAATGTGCAAATGTTACAAACATTTCAAAATAAGGTCCTTTGAGGAATAGTGAATGCCCCATGGTATATTAAAAATAATGACTTGCATCAAGATGTGCAGATTGACCTCGTAGCAGATACAATTAAAAAGGACCCAATTTTAAGTTAAAAACAAAATCTTTGTCGATCACCAGTTGATTAGTCATGATCAAGGAGGTATTTTAAGTGCGGTTAGAGTCCCACACTAACGTTGTTTGCCAAAATACCTGTTGCACCGCAGCACAAACAATCACAGCAAAGGAAATAAATTATTATTCATTGAATTATTAATCAATGAATAGTTATTTTTACTCAAACTACAAATTTTAAATAAGCCCGCACTTCACACACTTGAGACAACATAAACAAATTTGCGAACTGTCATGGGTGCGAAGTACGCGAAATAATCATATGGGGTTTTCAACCCATCTCCTAAGGAAGAGTTTACAAGTAAATTAGGTCAAAGGTCTCTCCCAAATGATGTAAAACAGCTGATGTATGTTTGTAACGTGATCAGAAAGTGCTTTTTTGACATACATATATCTGTGTGCCCAGCAACAAAAGGGATGTCTTCATTCAACATTCAACATATATTTTTGTGTCTTGAATAAAAAACTAATTAAATCTTGAACAATCTATATTAAGTGCTAACAGTGTAAAACATGATAATCGAATAAATTTAAGGAATACAATAAAGAAATTTGTGTTTTTACTAAACCTACATCATATCTAAGATAAGTACATACATTGAATTTCAAGATTTAACTCTTAAAGAACTAACAGCCGACTTTAGAGAGTACGGAAAAGATACCCCGGCGCGATATTTTAGTGCGTGTTTAGCCGATGTCGACGAAGTTTTCAAACGCGCGGAAAAAAAGCACTCCTCAATTGTGAATAGTGTCGCAGATCTCTTAAAAGAAAAATATTTAAAAATAGACAAGACATATTCTAAAATAAAAAGGACATATTTTAACTTCGTCGGCCTTTTGCGCAGTGAACTAGATAAGTCAAACGAGTCAACCAACCTCGATATGTCTCGTTTAAACCAATTGCGGTCCGCAGCATCAGATCTTCGATTACCACGAATAAGCATAAAAACCCCAGAGTGGTGTGAGTTTCATAATGTGTTCCAATCCACAATTGCCCAAAATGTTGAACTATCGAATGTTCAGAAACTGCAATTCCTCAAAAATTTTACAGCCGGTGAAGCAACTCGGTTAATTCAGCACCTACCCATGGACGGAAAGAACTTTTCGTCTCCTTGAGAAATACTAACTGAAAGATATCAAAATAAGAGGAAATTGGTCAATATACTGTTACGAATTTTAATGGAACAAAGTAAACTCACCCACGAATCCGCCGCGTCTTTGAAGTCTCTTCATGATACGAGCACTGAGTGTATTCATGCTCTATCCAGCCTTGGAAGCGCAGTCGATACTCGGGACTGCATCTTAATTTATATAATATTTCACAAGCCACCCCCAGACCCAGGGAGACTGGGAGGACAAACTCGGAACATCGAAGGCGGACCTTCTAGCGTTCATTGAAGATTCAGTTCACTGGAAAACTTTGCAGAGTCGAATGTCTCCAAACAGCTGTCATCAAACACATCTCGGAAAGCTAACAACTTCCTTTCGAGATCATCAGGGAAGAAATATTTTTGTCGACTTTGCAAAGGTACTCGTGGCATTTAATTGTGCAAGAAATTTTTAAGCATGGACCCCAAAACTCGAACCGAACGGTGAACAGTGAAGAAGAATTAAATTTGTTCCAACGGTTTAGGTTACGACCACCATGCCACAAATTAAAACAGCGCTAATCGATGTTACAAGTGCGGCAACAAACATCATTCAATGCTGCACATCGAGTTCAACAATCCAAGCAACTCTGGGCCATCAACATCAAACGTGACGTTCAATGCACATCTCAACCAGCTTAATAATTGGACTCATCTTTCCAGCTTAACATTAGCAGATCCTTCCTATAATATTTCAGGGAAGGCTTATTTGCTTCTAGGAGCTGACGTCTATACGTCCATCATCCTCGATGGACTCGTTAAAAACCGCAGATGATCACCAATTGCACAACAGACTGAACTGGGATGGATTCTCACTGGAAAAACGTGTGCAAATAAAGGGCACAAACCTATTACAGTGCATAATCATCACAACTCACTCGATGTGCAGCTTAGAGGATTCTTGAAAATCGAAGATGACCTCGATCTCAGGAAATTCACGGCAGAGGAAAAGCGGTGCCAACAGAATTAAGTAAGACACATCAAGCGACGAATCGACGGAAGATATGAAGTTCGGCTCCCATTTAAAGAAGACATCCAATAAACCCTTGAAAATCTAAACCAGCAGCGATAGCAAGTTTTTTTTTTCAAATCGAAAGATGACTTCTGTCAAACCAGAAGTTCAAAAACTCATGCTATGGAACCCACAACACAACAACCAATCAAGACATACATACACAGTCAAGCTTCGGTCCAACTGCACGGCTTCAGCGTTGCCTCAGACAAGGCTTATGCTGCCGTCATATACGCCCGAATCATCAAAAATGGAGGAGAGGAGGTAAATATTCTTGCGTCGAAGACAAGGATAGCACCAGTGAGGCCAATTTGCCTCCCACGTTTAAAACTTTGTGCAGCACATCTACTGGCAAAACTTCTACAGCGAATATCGAAGTCCATGCAATTCACCAACTTAGAAAAATTTGCATGGTAATACTCGACAATTTGTTTGGCTTGGATTCGTGGAAATCCTTCAACACGCAAAACGTTCGTCGCTAATCGAGTGACGAACATACAAAATCTAACTGGATCAGATATCTGGAGATTCGTACGAAGTAAGGAGAATCCAGCAGACATTGCATCACGTGGCCTCGCACCAGAGGAACTAGAAAGGAGCAACTTGTGGTGGCGCGGCTCCAAGTTTCTGCAGGGTTTTGTACCACAGCAACACCCAGCAGAAAACTCAATAAAAACGAGTCTGGAAAGTAAACCAAAAAAAAAGAAAATGTACTATTTTATACAAATAAATTAATAAACATACTCACAAACCTTGTACACGTTGTCTTTCACTATGCAGTCATCAAAAACACATTAATCGAAAAATTTTCCAGCTTAAAACGTCTCATCCGTACTATAGCGATATGGCGAAGATAATTTAACAACCTTCAACCGAAAAAGAAACTGTCACTAAAAACACATCCACTAACAGCAGAGGAATTAATGGCATCTAGAGATCGACTCATCAAATTGGTTCAGTCAGAAACATTCTCCGCGGAAGTTGAAGCACTATCATCAAAGAAACCACTTCCAAAGGAAATATGATCCGCAGCCTGAACCCATTTCTTAATGCCACTGGAATTCTTCGAGTTGGAGGAAGACTCGCAAATTCGACACTCAACTTTGATCAACGTCATTCAATAATCTTAAGTAAGTTGTCTCATTATACCACGGTCTTCATCGATACGTATCTCAACACATTGCATGGTGGTCAAGAAATTATGATTGCCAAAATCCGAAACACTTACTGGATAACACATTTAAAACGCCGGGTTAAGTCCATCATCCACAAATGCATACGTTGCCACCAAGACAATGCAAAAGGCAACAACAACTTATGGGAAAATTACAAACAGAAAGAGGTTGGCTGGATGTTTTAGGAATCGGGTAGCCACTTTTGAGCATCAACCTGGCGATGCCCAGTGTTGTAACTTTTCCTATAGATCATTTGTGCTTATTTTACCTCCAAGTGGTGGCCATCGGGTACTGGTTTCAGTTCACCCAAACTCAACCTGCTAAACTTATAAGTGCGACCTCTTGTCCTAGGGGTTACAAAAAAGGGAACTGGTTCTCCAGGTTGGGGGTTGTGCCGTCGCGGTAACAGGCCGGCCACACTAAAAAATTAAGTTACGAAGCAACAACAAACCTCGGAAACGGACGGAATTATTGATAACGAACCCTGCAAACGAAATGAGGACAACGATCTTCGGATCTGTACGTGGAATGTAAGGTCCCTTTAAAGGCCACGTACTGCTAAACAATTAGCGAAGCGAAGCCCTAGATATCAAGCTTTGAAGCTACAAAGCAGATATCACCGCCATCCAAGAAGTGCGATGGGATGCGCCGGGCAAAAAGAGGATGAAAAACTGTGGATGATGATGATATACTACGGTGATTGCTACAGGCAACAAAAGCAGCGCTTGTTTGGATGTCTATTCGCCGTTAGAGGTAGACTTAGGCAAGAAGTCTTAACGTTCAGGTGTGTGAACGAACGCCTTACAACAATTCTAACATCAAGGCTAAATTCGCCAACATAAGCCTAATATGCGCACATGCCCCCACAGAGGAGAAAGACGACGACACCAAAGACAATTTCTATGAGCTCTTGGACAAGACATACGAGCAGTGCCCTAGCTATGACATTAAAATTGTCCTAGGCGATTTGAATGCAAAGCTGGGAAGAGAGAGTGTCTTTGGTAGTACGGTCGGGAAGCCTACACGACACCACCTCCGGTAACGGATTTTGGCTGACCGACTTTGATGCGGGTCGAAATGTTGTAGTAGCCAGTACACGGTTCCCACATCTCAATATTCACAAACAAACATGGAGATCTCTTGATCAATCAACCGTTAACCAGATTGATCACATTGCGATCGACGCAAGGCACTCCTCCAGTATTATGGATGTCCGAACGTATCGATGTGCCAACATCGACTCGGACCACCACCTTGTTGTTGCCAAGATATGGTTGCGGATATCCCGAACACCGCCAAGACAAGAAAGTACTGTGAGAAAGTTCGAAGTCGGACGGCTACAATCGCAAGAGATCGTCAAATCCTTTTCCGATCGAGTCTCCCTTAATCTTAGAAGAAGTCCTTTGCCGCCAACACCAAGTATTGAAGACCAGTGGCAACGTTGCCAAAAAGCTGCCAGAGATGCTGCCTTTGATGTGCTGGGTTTCACTCGGAAACCACAACGAAACCCCTGGTTTGAAGAATGCAGCTTACGAATAGTAAGAGGCCTACAAAGAGGCCTACGAACAGAAAAGGAGAGACGAACACCGGCATCTCAGGAGGAAAAAGAAGGAGCATGAGGAGCGCGCGATTTATTTATTTATTTATTCACAAACTTAATACAAGCCGTAGGCAACTGACTAAATTATTTACAATATTTTGCTTAAGACTACTAAAACCTACTTGAAATATACAATTTTCTAAGCAAAGGAGGAAAGGGCATGTCTTAGTGAGCTCTTGTTTGTATTAAAATCAATCGTGTTTAGGGCCTCGTTGGTTATACGCAACATTCGCGACATAGGTTCGTTTCGCCCATAATCAGTACGATGGTACTTGATATGGACGAGAGGTACTACCATAAGGGAACGAGGATTGGTGTTGAAAGATATCTTTTGAAGCAGCGCAGGACAATCAATGATGCCCGATAATAACTGGTGTACAAATAATACATCAGCAACTTTTCTACGTTTTTCGTGTGATTGCATGCTCAACAGGTACAACCGATGCGCATAAGGGGGTAGATTATATCTGTCGGACCAAGGTAGTCCACGGAGAGCAAAACGAAGAAATCTCCGTTGGACACACTCGATTCGATATTTTTGCGTAACCTGATAGGTAGACCAAAATTGACTAACATATTCCAAAATCGGTCTAACAAAAGTACAGTAGAGGGACTTCGTTACGTAAGGGTTCGAGAATTCTTTCGACCAGCGTTTAACGAACCCGAGGGCAGAATTAGCCCTACTAATAATATTCTCTATATGGGGATGAAAAAAAAGTTATCTATCGCAAATGACACCTAAGTCACGCAGTAAAGTAACTGTGGGAACGGATTCGTTACCAATAAAATAAGTTCGAGGGGTAGCCGAAAGGCGTTTACGAGAATATGTAATAGCTTGGCATTTGACAACATTTAGTACAAGACAATTTTTTGTACACCAAGTAGAAAAAGTTTTCAAATCCATTTGAAGTTCATACGGGTCAGCGAAGATAGAAATTTCCTTAAAAATGTTCATGTCGTCCGCATAAATTAAAAGGCGAGAATAATTAATAAAGTTATCCACGTCCTTAATTGTTAAGATGAAAATCAGCGGAGCAAGATGGCTACCCTGGGGGACCCCAGATGTGGCTGCAAAAGAATTGGAAACGGAGGATCTAAAAATTACTTTATATTGACGCTCTTCAAGGTACGACTTGATCCACGCAATAAACTCCGTTTGGAAGCCAAGAGCTTTAAGTTTCAAAAGTATAATCGCGTGTGAGATTTTATCAAAACCTTTGCTAAAATCAGTAGCGACAACATCGACGTGCTGGACACGAATTCTGTCAGGTTTGTCGTAGTTGATCTTCCCTTAAGAAATCCGTGTTGATGGACAGAAAGGACAGACCTACAGTGAAAAAACATAGTATCGTAAACAATGCTTTCAAATATTTTAGGCAAGGTAGAGAGTTTGGCTATAGGTCAGTAGTTCGCAATCTCATTTTTTGGACCTTTCTTATGTAAGGGGATTATAAAAGAGCTTTTCCAAGCCTTATGAAAGACACTTTGTGAAAGAGAGAGACGGAAAAGGGTCGCTAGAGGCTAAAATAAGTAATTTGCACATTTTTTTCAGAACTACAGCAGGAAGGCCATCTGGCCCAGCGGAATATTCATTTTTAAGTTTGTCAATCTTATTCTTCACGATTGCCGCGGTGATGCCAACTGAGGTAAAAGAAGTTTGGGCAAAATATTTCGTGTATGAGAAGTAAGAATGATCGGGTTCAGTTACATGATTAGAGAATGACTGACTAAAGAAATCAGCGAATAAATTAGCGACTAAACAAGGATCATTCGAAGATATATCAGAGAAAGTCAGAGTCGCCGGGTAATTATCTGATTTCTTTTTAGTATTAATAAAGTGAAAAAATCGTTTGGGGTCAGAAATTATGCCAGACTGCATTCGGTCCATGTATTGCTGATAAAGTGATTCGCAAAGTTCGGAAAAAGCGGAGTAGGCGTGAAGATAATTAGAAAGATTTAGGTTCGAGCGGGTTTCTAAAAAAGTACGCCACAGTTTATTCCTTTTATTGCGAAGAGACCGAAGTTCTTTATTATACCAAGGTGGAGATGAAGAAAACTTCTTTTGGGGCATGAAAGGAACTGACTGCATGAAACAGTCCAAAATTGCGGAGTAAAATTTTTCAAGTGAGCTATCAATAGAAATATAATGTGAATCCACACAAATGCTATCGAAGTTAACAGAACCTAAGAGGTTGCGAAGTTTACTAAAGTTAGTCTTGCGAAAATTAATGCTGTACGAGTACTCGGATGGTACAGTTCTGGTAGCGTTGTTGTAGGAAACAGTAAGAGATAGGGGTGGATGGTAATGGTCCAATTTGGAGAGAAGATGGCTACTTGCTGAAACTGTGCAGTTATCGGTGTCTGCTGAGAAGATGACATCCAGTTGTCTACCTAAGTTATTTGTAATACCGCTTAACTGATAAAGGTTGCAGTCAGTAAGGCAATCGATAAAAATAACCTCCTTATCTGAGGTGGGATTATAATTGTGATATAATGGGATTCATCATCTGATAGAGTCAATTGAAGATCAGGAAAATTAATGTCTCCAAGAATCAAGACGGTGTCGCTAGGATCGGCGTTATTAAACAGAGAATCGATCGCATCGATGGCTAACTGATAGCTCTGCATAGGCTGGGCCGGACGGATGTAACAACAGAGAATAAAAATGTGTCACTTAGGCATAGTTATTTTGACACAAATAAATTCAAAATTAGATGAGTGAGAAGTTTTGATTAGGGTAGAGTCAAATCGGTTGTGAACTGCTAAAAGAACACCCCGACCGGAGGAATCATTCTCTTTCTCAAAACCATTGTCTCGAAAAACATTAAAGTCAGGAGTAAATAATTCATTGTTGGCAAAATCAGGTGTAAGATTAGATTCGTTAAGGGCGAAAATATCATAAGGAAGCTTTTGTGAGTTAAGATATATATTGGGTGTTTTAGTACCCACGTTTTGATAGTGTACACATACTAAGGGGAAGTTAGAGGTAAATACGTAATATTAGATTGAATACCTAATCGTTTTTTGTATGCGGCGTTATAGGTGCAGCTGCAGATGTTGATTTCTTAGGTCCGACGAAACGAATTCGTGGACTAATGCTCCATCATATTAACCAGCCAGGGTAATAAAGCCCGAACCGAAGCCTGCAAGGACGATCAAGGGAACATCGTAGTAGAATCACAGTCTATGCTGAGGATATGGAAGAACCACTTCTGCAGACTGTATAACGGCGATGAAGAACCGAATTCCGCTGTCACGCAGATTGAACCATTCAACCCGAATGAAAGGGACGATGTAGATCAACAATTCCATCCCCCCGACCTGGATGAAGTGAAGATAGCTAAATCTAAACTAAAGCCCAACAAAGCTGCTGGGGCTGACGGCCTAGTGGCTGAGCTTTTCAAAGCAGCGGGCGATGACTTGGTAAGGAGCATGTAAAATATGTAAAATATGTTCGGAAGAAAGCATGCCCGATGAATGGAACCTCAGCATTGTTTGCCCGATCCACCAAAAAGGAGACCCTCTGAATTGTGCCAACTATAGAGGCATTAGTCTTCTGAACATTTCCTATAAAATCTTATCTGCCGTGTTGTGTGTACGCCTAAAGCCATTCGTCAAGAAACTGGTCGGTCCATACCAGTGTGGCTTTAGGCCAGGAATATCCACCATCGACCAAATATTCACACTGCAGCAGATTTTGGAAAAAACCCAGGAACAACAAATCGATACCCACCACCTTTTCATCGATTTTAAGGCCGCGTATGAAAGCATATATAGAGACGAGATATACAGAGCAATGTGTAGTTTTGGCATCTCTACCAAACTCGTCCGTTTGTGTAGGATGACGATGGAGAATGCACGCTGGTACATCAAGGTCGGTAAAGACCTAACCGAGACCTTTGATGTCAAAAAAGGATTCAGACAAGGCGACGCGCTGTCATGCGACTTCTTCAACATCATACTTGAAAGAATTGTGCAAAACTCGCCGCACGCCAACACCAGAGGCACAATCTTTTAGAAGTCCGTCCAACTATCCGCATATGCCTACAATATTGACATAATCGGAAGAACACAGCGTCATGTCAATGACACTTTTGCGAGTATTGCGACAGAGGCCGCGAAGATGGGTTTAACAACAAGACCAAGTGTATGCTGTCAACCAGAAAGGACACCCAACACCGACGTCTCGGACAGAACGTCACAGCAGACAGATATAACTTTGAGGTAGTCAAGGACTTTGTCTACCTAGGTACCGCTATTAATTCAGGCAATGACACCAGCGCTGAAATCAAACGAAGAATAACTCTTGCTAATCGCTGCTTCTTTGGGCTAAGAAAGCAATTGATAAACAAAGCCCTCTCTCGAACAACCAAGGTAACCCTGTACAAGACCTTAATCGTTCCAGTCCGGCTATATGGCGCAGAAGCATGAACTTTATCAAAAGCGGATGAGGTTGCTCTTGGCTGGTTTGATAGGAAAATTCTGCGAGTGATTTTCGGTCCCGTCTGCATAGAGGGTGAGTGGAGGAGAAGATATAACAACGAACTGTACGAGCTGTTCAGCGACATTGACTTAGCCAGAAGGGTGAAGATCCAGCGATTAAGATGGATAGGTCATGTAAAGCGAATGGAAACCAATGCTCCGGCCCGGAAAGACTTCGAATCCAACCTTGAGGGAGGGCGCAGAAGAGGAAGACCGCGACTCAGGTGGCGCACGCAAATGGAAAGGGACCTCAACCAACTGTGTATGCGAAACTGGAGGCAGCTAGCTAAGGATCGAGTTGGCTGGAGACGCTTATTGGTTGAGGCCCAGGTCCACCCAGGACTGTAGCGCCACCTTTAAAAAAAAAGAAAGAAGGTCCGCTTCGCATTTCTGATCTTTGACACTACTTCATTACGAAGTGAGCGGTATGGATTACAATAAACTTGAAGTCAGTACTTTTTCCAACTCTTAAAAGCATCATCACGATTTTTTTATTAGCCTCAGAATATATAGAGATAGCCACTGAGGGGATGACGATTTACATGTTTATGATTAATAACTTACTATAGTAACAAAAAACGGCGGGCGCTGTGGCGTAGTGGGTACGTGCGTCGACTCCTACGCTCGAGGTCGTCGGTTCGAATCTCGAAAAAAAACATCAAACATTTTTTCACGGCTCCACCTCTTTCGAGTCACTGGCAATGCTCAAAGAGTATAAATGTCTAGAAAAAGCTTCTCAATCTCGCCGTTCGGAGTCGGCATTAAACTGTAGGTCCCCTCCACTCGTGAAAGAACAATAGCACGCACAACACGAGTGGTTGCTGAGAAGCTAGGCCCAGGTCCACCTCCGACTGTAGCGCCGCCATTATTATTATTATTAGTAACAAAAATCACACTTTTCATTTGTTCCATCTCTTTGAGAGTTGTTAGAACTCGTTGCCATGACAGATGAACGCATGGGAGGGTTATTGTATCGTTGGCCCTGATTGTTGTTTTTTCTCTTACAATTTGAGCAATAATGCCCATCCATACGATAATGCGAGCAGAAAGGTGCCGTTTCCAACACTCCTGATAGGTGTGATTAGGCTTATTGCAGAAATTACACCTAACTTTAACATTAAAAGTAAGCAATGTATGTGAATCCTTTATGAAATCCTTTTTGAGCTATTTTCCACCAATGGGGTTTGTGATACCTGTGGTGGCTCCCACGCAGCATTATGAATAAACGGAGCATTCGCGCTTTGTGGCCACATTGAACATGTATTTGTTAATTGCCACCCCATTTGAAATAGACCTAAATTGCTCGATTCTAGATCCGGAAATTGATCACGAGCGGAACTCTTACACTAAGCCATCAGATTGCTTACTTTCAATAGAAACGAGTTCAAGGTTTCTGTTGCAAACTGTCTACATTGTCGCAGTTCGTTAGATACACAGATATATGTTTTTCTTAAAAAAAAATATTCGAAGTAATTTGTCGAACTCCGTGAGAGTCGAAAACGCACAATTTTGCATAACTCCGCAACTTCGTTAGCACCAGTTGGCAGAAAGTGTTTTCCTGCTCTGGCAAAAGACATGCTTTTACTTGCCTACAACAATTGAGAAAAGCGTGTATTTCTGCAGATAGGCGTTTCGTTTTTGAAATTAATTGAATTATGTTTGCTTGCCAATTAGATGAGTAGAAAGACTCCTCAGGAATCAGGGATCCATTGTTTGTTTCCATTTTGTCTAGAGTTGATGTTGTTTGCTCAACAGAAATTTATTTTTCTTGCTGTAGGGAAGGAAATAGAGATTGGTTCTTAAAGTTCTCTATTTCAGTCCTAAACAAATCTGTTTTCTGCTTAATAGTAGTCCCAATAAACTGTCTATTAAATTTTTCTACTAAGTCTAAAAAATGCTATCTAATTTGTACTTTCTAATATTAAATCGCTTAACTTACTGCTTTGGGCGCCGTGGCGTAGTGGTTAGGTGCGTCGACTCCTACGCTCGAGGTCGTCAGTTCGAATCTCAAAAAAAAAAAACATCAAGCATTTTTTCACGGCTCTTTCAAGTCACTGACAATGCTCAAAGAGTATAACTGTCTAGAAAAAAGCTTCTCAATCCCGCCGTTCGGAATCGGCATTAAACTGTAGGTCCCCTCCGCTCGTGAGAGAACAATAGCACGCACAACTCGAGTGGTTGCTGAGAAGACAGTCCCAGGACTGTAGTGCCGCCATTATATATATATAACTTACTGCTTTTCTTAACTGTAAGACCGGATCTCAGGCGTCGGATGTTTATCGCATCGACTTCTTCGGATTTAGTTGTTTCTTCTTGTTCTTCTTGGATGGCGTGATGTAGTTCAGCTTGATGTAATATTGTTTGATTTTTATTGTGTCCGCCGATTTCTTCTGTTTGTATTTTACTTTTATTCATTTGTTCGTGAGAGTGGGAGTCATTTTGGGTTTTTTTTTGTTTCTTACGAATCACTTGTCTTCACTTCTACCACTTTTTTTTTATTTTACTTCTATTCTATATATTAATGTGGTAGAAGATAAGAGTTTTCAAATTTCAGCTTTTTTAGTTAAAATCTTCTTCAAACACACTTTTCACACTATCGCACATGTTCTGCATTCCACTTTTTATGAATTCGAACTCAAAGTGAAAATTCGAGTTCTGAAATGAATTTCCAAAATGAAAATCGGTGTTCTGCAATTCGATTTATTCGTGTTTTTACTCGAATTGAATTCACTGCTAAACTCCGCAGTTACAATATTATAATGTAAATAATATTTCGTAAATACAAGATATAAAATCAAGAAAACAATTAAGTTAAGCTAGAATTATTCCGATAGTAAGCTATCTTCAAGCTCTGTATCACATAACTCTTTCATGATGAAAAACGTACCACATACACTCCGGTTCACTTGATTACAGCCACAATATCAGTAATAAGAAATGTAGTATTGTTTTTGTTGTAGGTGACAGAGAAAAAAAAGGAAAATACCGATATAAAGAGAAATTATTTATTTGTACAAAAACAAAAATGCAAAGATCATACGACCAAAATTAACGGTACTATGTTCTGACTTTTGAAAATACGTACAAATCTGCTGCAATTTAATTGGTTCATTTGATTAAAGCCAGTGCACCCGTACGCAGTGTTTTGACAAAAATTTCGCTAGTTTTTTTTTGAAAATAAAATTTCTATCACGGGATAAGAACAATATGTGTTTGTGCAAAAATGGGCAAAAAAAGTGTTTTAACTGCATCGGAAAAAGTCAAAATAGATGTTTACCACTCTGAGGGTCTTTCAAACCGTGCTGTAGCTAAAAAAATTGGGCGAAGTCATTATGTAGTTGACAATTATTTAAAAAATCCAGATAGTTATGGAAAAAATTATAGAGGAAGAGTTTGAACAGCATTCTCGCAAAGAGAAAAGCGTAACATAATTCGTTTGGCTTCTAATTCTACTTTAAGTATTTCTAAAATCAAATGCGAAGCTGGTGTAAGGCAAGTAAACAAAATGTGCAACACATTTGAAGCGATTGAAACTTAAGAAAAAGCCGCCGTTGAATGCTTCTCGCAAGCAGATTCGGCCTAAGTTTGCAAAGGAACACATGACTTGGGATGTGCAGAAAAGACACATTTTAAATGACTGGCGTATAGTAGTTTTTACCGACGAAAAGAAATTTAATATTGACGGACCCGATGGTTATAATTTCTATTTTCATGATTTACGAAAATAAGAGTTGCATTTGAATGGACATCACAGCAGAGAAGTTGGAGTAATGGTGTGGGGAGCGATCACTTATTACGGTACGATAGACTTGATTTTTGTAGATACAAAAATGACTGGAAGTAGTTATAGAGCGCTACTAGAATCAAGTTTTCCAAAGCTGAGTGACTTGTTTGGACCACTGCCATGGATTTTCCAGCAAGACAATGCGCCTATCCACAACGCTCGTGCTGTGAAAACATTTATAGCAGAACAAAATGCGCAGCTTTTAGAATGGCCACCATATTTGCCGGACGTAAATATTATCGAAAATGTTTGGGGCTGGCTTACACGAAAGGTTTACGAAGGAGGCAAGCAATATGATAATAAGGATTCGCTCATAACAGCAATTAAGGCTGCTTGGGCAGAAATTTAATTGAATTACTTAAAATTTTTGTACGAATCCCTTAAAGATCTATGAAGTAATTCTGAAGAACGGAGGTTGCACACATTATTAAAAATGTTGTTAAGAAGCAAATAAATATAATAGAACTGAACAGTATTAATAATATTATTTCATGCGTTTATTTTTATCAAGTTAATTTTGTGGATTTAATCAAATGAACCAATTAAATTGCAGCAGATTTGTACGTATTTTCAAAAGTCAGAACATAGTACCGTTAATTTTGGTCGTATGATCTTTGCATTTTTGTTTTTGTACAAACAAATAATTTCTCTTTATATCGGTGTTTTCCTTTTTTTTCTCTGTCACCTACAACAAAAACAATACTACATTTCTTATTATTGATATTGTGGCTGTAATCAAGTGAACCGGAGTGTATCTAAACATTTTTCTATACTTTAATGTGTAATGGAATGTTTTCTATACCACATTTCTATACAAATTGAAGCTTATATTTTGAAAAAAAAAATACAACCAATGTAAGAGTGAGACGTATATATTGAAAAATTGAGTAATTTTAGATGACTCCATTGAAATATGAAAACGCTCTAATGGTTTTTGCAATTTCGCGACTCGTTTTTTATCGTGAAGCAATTGAAGTGAAAATTAAGTTATTGTGTTTTACTAGCGTAATATCGGTTTCCTGTAAACTTTTTAAGTTGGTAGTACAAAAATCAAAACACTGCGCATTGAACAGTGGGTTTATGTAAAATAATAAAAATGGTGTTGTAAAAAAGTTAGTAGTAAAATTTACTTGATGAATCTGGGCCTAGCTTCTCAGCAACCACTCGTGTTGTGCGTGCTATTGTTCTCTCAAGAGTGGAGGAGACCTACAGTTTAATGCCGATTCCGAACGGCGATTTTGAGAAGCTTTTTCTAGACAACTGTCTCTTTGAGCGTTGTCAGTGACCCGAAAGAGGTGGAGCTGCGAACAATTTTGTTTTTGAAAAATTGTTGCTTTTGCTGGGATTTTAACCTAGACTGTGAACGTCAAGTGCATATGGGTCGACGCACATTTATTTAAGTTTATGAAAAACTTTGTTCAGTTTTTCCTGAATTCGGATTTAAAATCCAATCGTCGGGCAAATCACAATTTCGAATCGTTGAATATTGCACTAGAAAATAATTCACTGTTATTTATTTACATCATCAAGTAGATTTCTCTTTAAGACTTACAAAAGATATAAAAGTAAATACAATTCAAGCTAACTATCGAATCTTGCGAGATGTAGAAAAATTCTTTTTTTAAAGACATATCTTGAAACAGATTCAAAAAAATGCAGATCATTATGAGCTAAGTTTGCTTCGCGCATGCAACGAGATATAGGTTAATTTTGAGCATAGTTCGTACATTGGATGCTAATACGGAAGAGTATACGGTGACGAGAATTCGTAGGATGAACATGAAGATTAAGTAAACTTAAGAGGCAAGGACAATCGATTTTAGAAGAAGGGATGTGGCGAATGAACATCAATGTCAAAGAGTGTGGTTATATTAAATAAAAGACATCTTGTTCTGTAGGAAGGCATTTCTTCATTCCAATTAAGTTTAAGGAACATGTACCTAGTAAATTTGCGCTGAATTTTTTCGATCATTTGAATGGCATTAGAATAATAAGGATTCCAAATAATGCAGCAGTATTCCAAGGATGATCTGACTAATCCGAAATATAAATTTCTGAGGGCAAATGTATCGTTAAACTCTTTTGAGTTCCTTCTGATATATCCAATCATTCGATTAGCCTTACTTGTAACAAAATCAATGTGACCAATGAAGGTTAACTTTGAATCTAGTATAACTCCTAGATCCTTTATTTGATTAACTTTTGACAAAGGAACACCATTTAAGGAATATTTAAACTGAGTAGTATATCTTATTCTATAACAGGAAAAATGAAAACATTTAGAGATATTTAAGTCTAATGAGTTTAAATAACACCAATGTAACAAACGATTAAGATCGTCCTGTAATTGGAGACAGTCCGATATGGATGCGACTTTCTTATAAATTTTAAGATCATCCGCGTAAAGTAAACACTTTGATGATTGAAACATTGAAGGAATGTCATTAATAAATAAAAGGAATAATAATGGACCTAAATGGCTACCTTGAGGCACTCCCGACGACACTAATATGCTTTTGGAAACGAATTTCTTAATTTTCACTATTTGAGTCCGATTAATTAAATAGGATTCAAGCCATTTTAAGAGAGATGGATGAAACCCTAAATATGAGAGTTTATGAATTAGGATTCTATGGTTGACTCTGTCAAAGGCTTTCGCAAAGTCAGTAAATATCAGTTTGAAAGCTTTTTTCAAAGTTAGAATTCATGGTATTCAAAAAAACAGAAAGGTTAGTGGTAGTAGATCTACCTGACATAAATCCGTGTTGAAAAGGTGTTATGTACTTCGAAAGTTGGAAATACAGTTTATTATAGATAATTTTTTCAAATATTTTAGGAATATATGATAGCTTACAGATGGGCCTGTAATTTTAACTCCACATTTAGAACCGGATTTGAAAATCGGCGTAATATACGATAGTTTCCATTCATCAAGGAAATAGCCAATGTTTAAAGACATATTGAAGATAAATGTTAACGGCTCTGCTAACGAAGCTGCACAGTTTTTTAAGAGAAGGGCAGACAATCCATCAGGACCAGCTGATGTTTCAATATCAATACAAGATAACGCTTTATACACTTCGCACTTTTCGATTATAATGGAACCAATTTGAAATAATTCAGCAGTCCTGGGTATGAATTGCTGTGAAGAGTCAGGAGAATGAACTGATTGGAAGTAATTAGCAAACATATTGCAAGTTGTAGAAATATCATTGGACGTTACACCTAAATATTTCATACAATTAATACCTAAATATTTCATACATACACCATTTGACTTTCGTCTTGAATTGATATAACTCCAAAATTGTTTGCTACTTTCCCTAATATTAGATTAAATTGAAAAAATATATTGATTGTATAGAAAGCGATTGAGGTAATCAAATTCCTTTTGAAGTTTTTTATAAAGAGAGGTTGTCAGAAAGAAGATCTAATTCATGACAAAGATAAGATGATCTGACATCAATTAAAACTCCACCGTCTCTCTCATGTTCGGTAGTAAGTTTCCATCTGTCTTTTCCAAATATCTCAAAGTTACCAAAATTAGCAAATTCCGAAGTCGGACTCTATTTGGAACATATTTTGCAAGTTGCTTTCGCATCATTTTTACGAAATAACCCCAAATTGGATATTTAGCTGCCAAATAAATTGGAGGCTTTTATACAGAACACTTAATAGTTTACCAACTTACAAATGCAAAATCTTTTGATTTTAAAGTTGTAAACAAGCGTACTTTCAAAATACAAAATATCCGACAATAACAAAACAAAAAACACACCGTTCCTTGCAACTTCTATTTTTTCAAAAAACAGAAATATCAACATTCGGCTTCGGCAAAATCTTCGGCCTGATTTGGCCGAAGCCGAATGTTTTGCCGAAGGTGGTATTTATAGCCGAAGGTGGCCGAAGCCGAAGCCGAACATTCGGTCGGACTCTAGTTAAATTATCTTCATATAACCAGATTTCGGTTAGAAATATAAAGTCATAGATATCGTTACATAGAGCTTGACGAAGTAAGTCTAATTTAGTTCTTAGACCACCAACGTTATGATAATATATATTAAACGATTTTTTATTTAAATGTGAATGAATTATTTGAACTCCAAGTGGCCAAAATTAAGCATCATAAGCACGTTGATGAAATGCAAAGACGCAATGTCGACATCCTTCTTAATCAGCATCCGACAAAGAAAAGCACTTTTACGGAGATTCAATTTACTAGCAACAAAGAAAATGATGTTGTCTTCCCTAATACATTTATCAAAGCGAGATATATGTAAGAATTCAAGTCTCGGAATGGTTTTTAGAGACTCAGCTTCTGAGAAATCGACGCCAGAGCCAAAGATTTGGTTGGTACCTTCGTTGAGCAGTACTATTTGATGTACTGGCTACTTTATTTGGTACGTTAATATTAGGGCCCGTACTTATGGGAGTGATCCCTTCAGCGACAGTGGCAACACTAACTTCAGTAGCTGTAGCGGTAGTTCTGGCAGATGCTTGCATTTGAGCATGTGTTGATACTTCGGAGTTAGCAGTAGAAGTATTTGCAACTGCTGCACTGTCTGCGGGTTGATGCTGAACATACTCAAGAGTAAGAACTTTAGATTCTAACTCTGACACTCTCTTTGATAAAGTGTTATTGCTCTCTTCTAATGACTTTATTTTAGATAGAGCATTCATGTAGCATTGTTGCAATTTATTGATCTCAATGAACAATGGAGAGAAGGTGACACAATTATCAGCAGTTTCGTCATCGATTGGTTTCATAGGAGCAACAATGGGAGGTGTAAGGGCCGGTGAAACCACTTCTTTGGTATTCTCCGCTGCAATGGCGGATGATGACGGGTTATCGACACTGCTGGATGAATGGATTTTCGTTGAAACTAAAGAGCTTGCAATATCAACGTTCCAATCAATGCAGTATATTCGCAAGTACCGCTATGTCTTAAGATAAAAGTTTTCTGACTTTGTTTAAATCAACTATTTTTCTGCAATAATAAACCCTATTAGAGTTTAAAGCGAACATTAATATTTTTTATTTTTGACCAAGGGCTGCCGCACTGTGAGAAGGGGTGATTAACTGAGAATCCGTCTAACAAGTATCAGAAGCAAACGCAGCATGTGAATCGGCTAACTTAGCTCTTCGAACTATTCTACTTCTAGGTCTGGGTATTATAGTGTTCGCGTTTAGTCAAACACACCCGTTCTTTATGAGTCCAGTTAATTGACTGATTCCAAAGAATAAATTCAAAAACAATACATATATAGTTATATAAGAAAGAGAGAGAGAGAAGAGAGATAGTTTGATACTCCACATCTCCACCTTTAACTAAAATTATTATTCAAATATATAATTTCTTCAAAATATAACAACTTCATAGCATAAAATATTATTAAAACAAAAAGCAGAATGGTAATGCTTTCTTGATGTTATATACAGCATAATTTATTATTTCGCAGAAAAGGTCCATCGATCGGGTTGCATTATCGCTCTTCCCGACCTAGTAGTTAAGTTACCCGTAGCGGCTATAGGTAGACCTGATTTTAGATCATGTGACCCAAATTCCCTATGCACCATTATCTCCCCCTTTGATGCTTCTGAAGATGGTGTTTAAAGCTTTCCCTCAGGTACTTCTTCTGGTGTA
Organism: Myathropa florea; assembly: GCA_930367185.1. Taxonomy (NCBI): domain Eukaryota; kingdom Metazoa; phylum Arthropoda; class Insecta; order Diptera; family Syrphidae; genus Myathropa; species Myathropa florea. The sequence continues at coordinate 44,613,329 of OV884004.1, read as the reverse complement.
TAAGGTACCTTCTCCCTATGAGCATTGTTTGGATGGAAAACATTTCTTCTTTAGACACCTGTGTTGGTTTTGACATAAAACGATGGGGTCGTATCGGCTCTGGCTTGTATGCGACCCCATTGTTGGATATCGCGAACCCACACTACGTCGCCAATTTGAAAGTCTCTGGTGTCTCACACTCTATGACGTCTATTATAGTTGTTTGCTTGTTGTTGTCTTCGGTGAACTTCAGCTTTCGTTAGTCTCTACATGTCGACGAGTTTTGTTGCAAACCGATCTGGTATCATCGGCAATATTGAACCGTTCCTACTCTCATTAAGAGTTCAGCTTTACTTAATTCGTTTGCGAGTGGTGTAGCACGATATTCTAATAGAGCTAATTGGGGATCGTCTTTGTTATTCTTAAAAAGCCTTTTTATTATTTTAACAGCAGACTCAATGAACCCAATGAGAACTGAGGGCCGTTGTCGGTTCTTACTACTTCTGGTATGCCATATCTAGCAAAAATTGACTTTAAGAGTCCGATGACGCATCGTGAGGTTTGGTTTTCCAATTATACTGCTTCCGGGAATCTGGAAAAATAATCGCATATTACTAGAAACGTCTTACCATAACTAACGCAGAGGTTCATCGCAATTGCATGCCAAGCGCGCTCTGGTAGAGGGAAACTAATGAGCGTTTCGTGTCTAGGGATGAAATTCTTCACGCAAATAGTACAACGCTGCACGAATTCCTCCATCTGTTTTGATGATCCAGCCCACCACACTGACTGGCGCATCCTGCTCTTACATTTGCAGGACACAATGCCTAAGCGTCCCGTGTATATCGTTGTTAACATCTGGTTTCGCATAGCTGGAGGAATAACAATCCGGTTCCAGTGCATCAATAATTGCCCATTGATCGCTAGTATTGGCGATCGTTATAATATGCTCCACCGTATGACGATATTTTAAAGGGATGCGGCCAGTCCCGGTCCTAGCTAAATAAGCGCCCTGTGTTTGGCGCCCTCCCCCACTCTTTTTTCAGTCATGGTTGCCCTAAAGTAATTTTTTATCATTTAAAGTTTAGAAAAACTGCCTTCTCCTGAAGCTACTGTAGCTTGCATGGTTTCGTATAACTAGATTGGGAGCAAGATAATCTAATCTTCTGTCATTGATTAAATCGCTTGATCTAGTGTTTTAAACTGTGTTTATAATTCTACCTTAAACCTTTGTCTCGGTTCCAATCTAGTTTCGTAACACTCATCACCATCGTAAAGAAGATGTTTCTGGAAATTTAGATGATATTTCAGGACTCTCTGTTATTGAACATAATCATAAAATTTGTCATCTGAACTCATTTCAATCAAAGTATGTTTAATATTTTCTAAAACCTCAACACTTGCTGATAAATTGACAGATGGACTTTCCAAATATTTCTATAAGTGCTTCATATATCTAAGCTAATGCTTTTAATGCATCAAGTCTGCTTTCCCACCTTGTTTCTGGAAGAGGTTTCAAAGTAAGGTTTGCACGTTTTTTTTTTGCTCGAAAAAAAGTTATGTAAGCATTGAATTGTGTCAAAAGCTTGACAGAAACTAATGAGCACCGAGCTGAATCATTGACTACTAAATTTAACCAATACGAGTTGCATTTGACGAAAAATGCTCTTGGCCGAATTCTGTTCTGAACACCAGCTTCTTTTCCCTTCATATTTAAACCATTATCGTAACTGTGACATCGACCGTTGCTTATTGAAATTCCATGAAATTCGAGTTTGTCTAAAATTAACTTTGAAAGCTCCTCTCTGGTCTTGGTTCTCCTTTCAAAAACTTCAAACAATAATAGTAATTTGTTCTATGCGACTCTTGTCGATTGTTGAGTCAACAATAAGCGAAGAATATTTGGCTTCTTTTAGCATGGACACAATTTGATTAGTAACAGTAATAGAAAATATACTCATTATTTAATTTTGTATATTTTTGCTCAAATATTTATTTTGTGCTTCTTGATTCGTTATTCTCCTCAAGTGCTCTCTCATAACTAAATCAAATAAGGCTACTTCCTCAACAAGCTGTAAAATGTTACCATTATTAAGCTCAAACAACACTTCAGAAGTTTCTCGAAAAGTTTATGATTGAGAACCAAGAAATTTATCTAAACTAATTATGTTTGCAAAACAGCTCTCTAATATTTTGTTTCAGTTTCGATCGAGGTGAGTCTATTGTTGTCCCCGATCTGAAAACATTTTCGAAAAACATCCTGTATCTGTGCTTGACAGGGCTTGGGAACTTTTGTTCATTGCAAATAAAATACAAACAAAATTGTAGAAAATAGAGTTTGCTAGGCAATATGTACATAAATCACCCAGAAATGAAATATGTGTAATTGAATTTTCTAATAAATTACATTTTTCAAGAAGAAAAAACCAAAAAAAACATTTTTAACATGTATAATGAGTAAATCTCCTTCATACGTTCAAAAATAAAATCTGCAAATTTTCACTCCTCCATAGGAACTGAGTTTATTATTTTGAGATTTTTGAGTGCTTGTGCAAGAAATTATCTTGCACAGTCCTGTGTGTGATTGGCCTTTTGTGTAAGAAATGAAAAGAAGAGAGAGAGACGAGAATATATGTACATTATGTACAAATTATGTAAATTGTACTGAGTAATTGACATATGTGCAGAAATAAAACCTGCACTTTGTCACTCATATGATTCCATAGGAACTGAAGATTGAGTTTATTATTTGAGAATTTTTCCTAAGGATATATTTGAGTGCTTGTGCAAGAAATTATCTTGCACAGTCTTGCGTGTGAATGGTATATTGTGTGAACAGGTGAAATCATGTAATTTGTATTATTTGAAAATCATTGCGTTCAGAAAATGAAATAACGCCGAATTTCCATTTTCGGTCTTATTTCACTTCGCCGAGTCGGCCTTATTTCACTTTTAACTCATAAAGACATTCAGATCGATTCCTAACTGTTTTCAGATTTGCACCCGACATATAAAGTTTACGGCGTATAAGCAGTAAGGAAGGTATGGGGGGCATGCTGCCCCCCTACAACGTATGGGGATGCATGCTGCCCCCCTGCAACCCCCCGCTAGACCACATGTAGTATTTGGAGTGGGTGCGAGATTGAGTGTTTTTTGATTCGCATGAATTTAAAGAAACTAAATACAATCAATCGCGCACTTACTCCAAATTGCACATGGGTCCAAGCAGGGGGATTGCAGGGGGGCAGCATGCATCCCCATACGTCCTTCACTTGTGTGTATACTCGTATGTACATATTATAACTAGAGTTGTACCGAATAGTGATTTGGCAGGTTACCGGATACCGAATATTCATCCTGCAGCTAGGCCGAATAGCCGAATATTCGGCGGCCAGATATCTGCCCAAATTAAAAATATAATAGTTTGGTGGCACAAGTAAAACCACCGACACAAGTAAAACCAACTTAAACATGTTTTTTTTTCCTTCTCCACAAGATAATCCTACTTTTGTGGAGTTTGGGACATTTTTGAAGAGGTTGCGGAAGGCAAGCCAGATTGAGTTTTCTCCCCAAAAAAAATACCGCCAACGAGCTTAACTTATGTCTCAAAACAGTTTATTTTGGACGGAATAGTGACACTTGGGGCTTGGTGGTCAGTAAATAGAAAACAGTACCTAGTTTTGCTCAAATTTGCCAAGACTTATTTTTCATCTCCATGTAGCAGTGTATATAGTGAGAGACTTTTTTTCTGAAGCATGCATTGTATACGAAATCAAACATAATAAATTATTACCCCTGAATGCAGAAAAACTAATTTTCATTCACCATAATTTGGCTTTAGTAAACTTCCAATATTAAATTCTTTTTTTTATTTTTTTGTTTTTTACTAAAAAAAAACGACTATCCGGTATTCGGCCGGATATCAAAACCTATTCGGCTATTATTAAAGATATTATAAATTATAAAGGATATTATAAAAGAAGCCGGATAGGCCGAATACCGAATACTTGCCGGATATCCGTCACACCTCTAATTATAATCAACAACCATTGGTTACGGTAAAGTTCACTTGCTTTTCTAACAAGTACGGCTTTCTAAATTCCATTGCCTTCTATCTGAATTCGGTTTTCTTTATTTCACAACCAAAATAATACCGAAAATGGAAATTCGGCGTTATTTCGCTTTCATAAAATGAAACAACGCCGAATTTCAAAAGTCGGCGGTATTCCACACGGCGTTATTTCATGGCACCGTTCGAGACGCGTATGCGACTGGCTTAATTATGCCATCTACATCCGTCTGATGGAGAACCGCGCCCAATCTAAAAGATGATGCATCTGTTGATATAATCGTCTTATGGGTCGGTTCGTACGGCTTCAGGACGGAAGCTGAGATTAATGCCCGCTTCAATCAACGGTTCTTCCTGCTTTGGAGTCCAAAGAAACCCCGTTTGGGATTTTAAAAGCTTGTATAACGGATGGCTTACTGAACACAGATCTGGAACAAACTCGCACCTCCTTTACATTTCTTGGATGTGGAAGCTCTACAATCACCGAAGGCCAGGGTGTATGTCCTCTCGATCAATTCGATGCCCAAGAAAACTAACCGGTGTGACCTTTGTTCCAGCTTCTTAAGTGCAGCACGTAAGTTTCGGCCATGTTCCTTCATGTCTTTCTCTTTAATCAATATTTCATCCATTTGGTAGATGACACCCTCAAGCCCTTCAAGAATAAGCTGCATTTGTTTTTGATACAACTCCGGGGCAGAACAAATACCAAGGGGCAGCCTTTGAAAACAAAACCTGCCAAATGGCGTAAGGCAAGTTGTGAGGAGCTGTGATTTGGGTGATAACTTTATCTGCCAGAAGCCATTATTAGCATCTAATTTCGAGTAATACCTTGAACCTTTGTTAATCAGCCACCTGCATTGGATGTATACCACGTTGAATTTTCATTTTCAGCTTTGATAGATCCACACAAGGACGAATATCTCCATCGGGTTTTACCACAATCACCATGGGTGCACACACACATCTATAGGTTCATTCATTCGCCTTATCACATCCAGCTCAAGTTTTGCTTTAAGTTTTTCCTTTAATGGTATGGCTACTTTTCTTGCGGATTTCATGCTCTCCTTTCAGGCATCCGAGCTTATTGAACAACTTTGGATATTCTTTTTCAATTTTTACTGAAGTTTTTTAATTTTCAATTTCTTTAGAATTAAAAGTATTAATACACTCTATAATTTTTTAATGTTTACAAGATTTTAAACTCAAAAGTGGTGATTTCAAATTGTTTACTATGTAGATATCGGATTTACAGCAATATTTACCATATTTTAAGTCACTCTTCATTATACCTTTACCAAATGGGCCACACAAATTTTTGTCTGATTTTAAGATTTTCGCCCGATGGAATTTTGTTTTTAATTCTAGAAGAGGCATTGCATCAATTGGTGCACCCGTGTCTAACATGAAAGTAATTTGTGTACTGTTCATAGCTATATCAGTTGTCCATCTCTCAACGCCAAAATTTCGGTCCGTCACCGCACCAATAAACAGCGGTTCGTCTTCTTCATTCACTCTAAACACGTTATGAATGCTTTTTAACCTTTTCCTACACACGTTACTACACACGTTAAGTGATTCCACTTTTTACAGGCATTGTGACATTGTGTGCCTCGTGCGGGGCATCTTTGTTTCTCATGCTGTCCTTTTCCCCCACACTCCACAGACACTGGAGTTCTTTTATCTAATTTTTTCCTCGTTTGTTTCGGAAAGCACCATGTGTAGGTGGTGACGTTTTCTGTCTGCAGACTAGCGAAGTTACAATTTTCCGATAGCTGGCCACGAGAATTGAATTTGGAACGTTCATAGATCACGTTGTGCTTCATAACAAAAAAGTTTTCAAATGCATTTAACACGTTAATGAATAGATAGATTAAATGAAAGAAATATGTCGCCTGCTTGATCACCCATGAGGTATACTAAAGTGTTCACCTGCTCTTCTTCGTTTCTTTTATTAAGTCCCGAATCTATTCTAAAGCGATCGAATCGTCGTTTCCACCGTGGCCAATCAGTTGGGCTAAACGAAAAATGGTCGGCTACTTGTACCGTAAAATTATTCCCCGAAATAGGTTATACAACCTCTTCATTAACCATTTTAATTGTATTGTAGCAAAGTCTACTCGCTGAGCATTTCCACAGCAGCAAGCCACAACGAAACGTGTCATTTCTTTCGATCAGCGAGATAGCCATTCATTTTGACATATAAAAAAATAACGTCAGAGTACAAGAGAGATATAATAAAAATGTAATATTGGCGTCAGAAGCTTTCGGTTGTGATATCCAACGGCTGACGCGAATCTTTTTCAATGATTGCCCACCCGAAGCTCAAGAAAGAATATTGTTGATGCAGTTTCTTGATGAAATAGCCGACCGCTATGTACAAGATGCTGTTCGAGTGGCTAACGAGTGGCCAGTAACGCTAGCTGAAGCTTTAAATAAGGCGATCACTATAGAAGCAGCGCACATTTCTACTCAGACTAGTCATTTACGAGGGGCGTTCAATATATTCTCGGTATCGATATGAAGGAAAATGCGAATTCAATTTAAATTTTTCAATATAATCTCCCCTAACATCAATGCATTTGTTACATCTTGAGATAAGCTTTTTTAAACCCTCAAAAAATTAATTTCCTCTTTCTCTGCAAAATACCCATTTATTGCCGACTTGAGTTCTTCATCATCCGAAAATCTTTTTCCACGAAGACATTTTTTCAAATCCGGAAACAGGAAATAATCACTAGGGGCAAGGTCTGGACTATAGGGTGGGTGGGCAGCCTTGGAAACTCGCGCCGTGTGAACAGGAGCGTTGTCATAAAGAAGCAACACACGCGCTGCGAGTTTACCCCGTCTTTTCTTTTTAATTTCCTCCCGCAAATTATGCAAAGTGGAAACGTAGGATGTGGCGTTGATGGTTGAGTCCCAAGAAACTGTGGCCATGAGCTTCCCGGCAGACTGCGAATGGTACCAATTGAAAGCTTGGTGATCTCTACCATCATTTTCACCTTTATTCGGGCATCCTCAAGAACAAGTTTTTCGACTTCTTTGATGCTTTCTCCCGTACAAGCAGTAGCCGGGGCGCTGGAGCGGGGGTCGTCTTCAATGCTCTCTCTGCCTCTCTTGAACTCACTTGACCACTTTTGCACAGTTGATAATGAAGGTGCGGAACCCTGGTAAACAGCCACCATCTCTTCATGAATAGTTTTTTGACTTTTTCCTTGCTTAGTGAGAAATTTAATTACAGCAAGATGCTCAATTTTCACCATCATCGTCTCAGTTGCCATTATGATTCTGTTTAACTAGAGATAAAACGCGAATTAATAATCACATTTATATGAAATTTTACATGAATGCACTAAAATAATAGTATTACTTGATAAATAAGTCAATTTATATATACAACCACAGCCTCGTAGCACGAATTGCCGCAGCCGAGGATGTGAAACCTCATCCTTCATCTTTCCAGCGTAAGGAAAATGTTCGTAACGTTGGCGAACAAACTTTAAATAACATTGAATAACAACAAGTCGTCTCGATGGCATCGATGTTTTGAGACCCTCCAAAAGCGTTTTGGATTTCTCGTCATATGCGTTGTGCGTCAGGGGTGAGAAAATCCCTTTAACGAATGAATTTTCTTCTCCCCCACCTGATCATTTGGAAGAGAACGTTCGTGTCATTTGCCTCAGAACATCGGACTGTGTAGATCTTCCCCCACGAAGTGAATCATTTGTCTATGCTGAGACGTCTAGCGACAGCCTTTCACAAAGCTTTAAGCAGTGCAGTAGTGTTTCGGCTTCATAAAACGAAGTTAGTAAAACTATATAAGTGAAGTAGTGAAAGCGTCACTAAGCCTTTAAAAAGTCAGTGGCTCAAGAGGCAGAGTCGATACCTGTGACTCAGCAGGAGTCAAGTTCGATCCCCGGTGGGAGAAGTTTAAAACTTCGGCTTTTTCTTTCTCCATAATAAGACAATATCAAGAGAGTGAACTCAAATAAAGAATGGAGGAGGGCGAGCGGTCCGCGCTTCTAAGTGCGGACTACCATCCGAAAAACCTTGTGGCAAAATCAGACCACCAACCAACGGGGTCCCAAGAAGGGAACTCAAAGAGGAGAAGGAAATCGACTCCCAAAAAAGAAAAGCGCCGCAACACGAATGCGTCCTCCAAAAAGCTGCAGGGGGATGAGCTGAGTGTTGCGGCATCAACACCAACGATGACAAAAAAAAAGCGGCTGAGTCCGTAGCAGACGGGGGAGGAAGAATTCCCATATATGTCTGATAGAGGGGAGGGCCTTTTCGCGATAAGCAGCAATAGCTTCGAATTGCTGGCCAGCTCCGACACAGAAGACGTAGTAGAAGATATCATCCTAGCTAAAACGGATGAAATCGTAAGCTTGAGAGAGAGGATCACCAAACTCCTCAAGGAAAGCAGAGAGCTGTGGGTTGGCACTCTCGCTAGACGAATGAGGGACCAGGAGTCAGTGGTCCAAACGCAACAAAATTTGCCATAAAAGCAGCAACCGCAGCATCAAAAGAAGTAGCAGCCTGCCGACAAGCAACAAGTGCCGAAAGCTGCCCAGCAACAGCGGAATACACCAGCTCAGCAACACAACAGCAACATCAGCAGACAGCAGCGCAACAGCCAGCAGTACAACAGCATCAACAGCAGAAGACAAACAAGAAGGATCGGCCGTAGGCAAAGGCAACTTTTCAGTACATAAAAAAACAGGGGATGAAAAGTTTTCCATCCGCTGCGAGACATAAGCTTTTGACGACGGACTTTTTCTCCTTCACCCCCAAGGGCGAAAAACTACAGAGCATGTTGCTGAAGATCCCGATGTCGCTTGAAATGGCGGAGATCCTCCGAATGCTCAAAGAGCAAGTGTGAGATTATCTCGAGTTCGCCGGGCCGGGGTCACTTCACCACAGCAAAGACAAAAAGAGAGAAGCGGCAATTACCGTATTACGTCGTTCAGCTGTCACCCAACAGCAAACTAGACAATGTAAATAAAATAAAGTATTTAGATTTCTATTCGTGGGCGCCATGGCCGTGTGGGTTCGTTCGTCGACCCATGCGCATTAAACTTCCACCGTCTAGGTTCGATTCCAAGTTCAGACAAACAATTTTTCAAAAAAAAAAATTGTTCACGGCTCTACCTCTTCGGAGCCACTGATAATGCTGTAAGAGTATAACTGTCTAGAAAAAGCTTCTTAATCTCGCCGTTCGGAGTCGGCATTAAACTGTAGGTCCCCTCCATTCGTGAGAAAGCAATAGCACGCACAACACGAGTGGTTGCTGAGAAGCTAGGCCCAGGTTCACCTCGGACTGTAGCGCCGCTTTTATTATTAATATAATAATATTATTATTATAATATTATATTTATTTTATATTTAGATTTCTGGTTCTGCCAATGGGAAAAATAAGAAGGAGCGAGGGCCTTCTACAATGCGATCGCTGCCAAAGGTTCGGGTACGCCGCAAGTTCGGAAGAGAAGGAGCAGCTGGCAAAAGTCATCTCAAGTGCGTACTTTGCGGGAACGCGGGGCACACCGCTAACTATCGGGGTTGTCGTAAGTTCTAGGCAATAAAATCAAAAACGGTTCTGGAGAAGCAGCTCCCAGTGAAAAATCCACTAGGGGCAGCCATAACCGTCAACCCTCAAGTCACCTACGCCCAAAAGGCGTCTGGAAAACTTTTACCGCAATGCGACAATTGACGCACTCCACCATCAAAAAAGTAGACTTCTGTCAAGATTAAAAACCTTAACAGACGAAACGAAGAAATTAGGTCGCTCATTAAAAACATTCAAACCTTGATTAATCAGATTTACAAGATTTCTGTTAACTTGCATTGGAACAACAAGATTCGAGCTGTAAAATCTAACAATCCGAGTATGTTTCTAAAAATAAACAAATTCTTCCGGAGCAGCAAGCAAAGCGAACTTCCGTGTCTTAAATTTCCTAGAACGACGGACAATGAACAAATAGTGACAACAGCAGGTATTGATCCAGTAAACGCAGTTCTTGATGACAATTTCTTTGTGGTCGAAGACCCGCAGGAAAAAGTGGAGACACTGGGCGCTGTCTTTCAAGAAGTATGTGAGGTGAACTGGAGTGTTCGCTCTAAGACGACCTGGAGAACCGCGAACTGGATAGCAACGCTTAACTTCGAGATGATATACAACAATGGCGATCTGAGAACAGCGGCTTTGTCGTGTTCAATGATGACGACATGACAGATAATGCCATCGCCGATGAGAGGGTGCATGCCCCGTTCATATAGAAGACAGAGCTCCAAGCGGTCTTCAAAGCATTTGAAGAAGAAAAAGTCATTTGAAATCGACGGAATTTCCAACATTGTGCTAACGCATCTTCCTCTAGAAATGGTTAATACGTACACAGTTCTCTTTAACAATGCTCTGAATAATGCAAATTATCAGGAGCATTGGAAAACAGCGATTGTACAACCCATATCTAATCCGTGCAACCTCCGGTCAATTAGTCTCCTTCCGAACACCAGTAAGGTATTCGAGAGGGTGGTTAATAGAGCTCTGCTAAAGAGGGCTGAGGACAAACAAAGCATTCCGGATAACCAAATCGGTTTAAAAGCCAGACATGACACTATTCATGCTGCGTCGAAACTGGTGTCGGATATCCAATGGAACAAGAGCAAGAAACAATGTACGGGTGCCTGCCTAATTGACTTGGAGAAGGCCTTCGACATCGTATGGTTAGAAGGACTTTTCTACAAACTCAATCGGCTAGGCATCAGCAAACTGCTACTGTACCTACTGTGTAACATGCTTACCAGCAGAAAGTTCGTCGTCAAGAATGGGAACGTGACATCTACGGGTATATTCAAAATGGTCAAAAATGGTCCCCAACAAGGTACTGTTAATTCGGCGATCCTGTTCAACATTTACTTAAGTGATCTCATAAGCTCTCTTCCTCACGTTATTGCGTACGCAGATGACCTGATAGTGTACAGATCAGGGTCAAAGATCGCGGACATTACCACTCTCGTGAAGGGTGATTTTGATTCATTCATGCGAAGTTGCGACGACTGGAAGTTAAACATCAACTTTGAGAAGTCGGAAACTATCCTATTCAGAACGCAGTTGCAGAAGGCTTCCGCGGATACTAAAACGAATTGGCGAAAGTACTTAGTTGTTGGACGGCACGGGCAACCACTGGCGCACGCCAACCTGGGGATTTGGCTAGATCACTTTCTATATTTTAACAAACATATAGAGGCTGCTTTGGCCAGAGCCCGAGGTGCTTTCGCACTCACAAAGAGACTGTTTTACAACAGCCAACTCGATGTGAGGGTGAAGGTAATCTGCTATATGGCCCTTATCAGGCCAATACTATGAAAAGGTACGTTATGATGGCTTCGTCCCCCCAAAGCATTTCTCCATTTCGATAAGCACAGTCTGCTACAAGACAAAAATGCGGTACCGCTTATCTTTCACATCGCCCGATCAACTGTGGATGGGCGACTCAACTACGACCGCACCGTCGCACAACGAGCCGAGGAGGGTCTCCTCCGGTTCAGTACAGCGGTATCGAGCCGGGATGTTCGGGATGTTGCAATGCAGCATCAAAAGTTCTGGTGGCTGGGAAGGGAGGGAACTGCCTCATCGGACCCTTTAGACCCGGGATAGAACGGGTAGTACTGGTCCCCATAGGGAAACAGTCGGTCTCGCAGCGGCTAACTATTACTTGATTAGCTGCATACCTATGGCCGATTTACATATTGTAGTTTAGGGTAATCTTAAGGTAGTTCGTAAGATTTGTGTATGTAAATAATTAAGTAAAAAAAATAAAAAAAAGCATATATGTATGGATATGTGCTATACATATATATGAATATACACTTGTATATAGTACCACATATGTACACTACACATGTATATATGTGCATATGTGCAGATTAGTTATAAGTTATTTTAAGGTGGATTTTAAGTTATTTTCTAAGTTTTATGCAAAAGATTAAATGTTAAGATTATTTAAATACTTTTTCCTTAAGCAAAAAAAAAAAAGTACAAACTTCTATATAAAGTCAGTTAGGTTAGGTCGAAGGACATAGATTAAGGTTAAGTTTAGCTTAGAGAGCCCGTAAAAGCCAGTAAGTTAGAATTAAGAATGGTGTTGGTTCAACTAGGATAAGCATTTTGTCTAGTATATACGATATATTTAGTTACAGCGCGATGCTCAATTTTCACCATCATCGTCTCAGTTGCCATTATGATTCTGTTTAACTAGAGATAAAACGCGAATTAATAATTACATTTATATGAAATTTTACATGAATGCACTAAATTAATAGTATTACTTGATAAATAAGTCAATTTATATATACAACCACAGCTTCACTCCGATACCGAGAATATATTGAACGCCCCTCGTAAGCACAATGAATTTATCATTAAAAACGAAAACGAGACGTCTAGCGAAGCGGCGGGTGAAGGAGTAGTTAATCCAGTCTATGACAACTTACCAAAAGGTGTTTTTTGATTGCCAAATCAATAAACCGTAACCACAAAGGGAGTGTCCTGGTTCGACTTGCAAATGTAGCTGATCATCGAGTCACGCTCCCAGCTCAAACAAGAGTAGCAACATTTGAAGAGGCTAACTGCATGGAACCTGGTTATGCGGACCCGAATGCCATACCTGCTCATCTAAATTAACTTTATGAAGCGGCATAGAAGGATCTGTCGCCATCGCAATCGGAAGCCCTTAAGTCATTTGTAATCGAATTTTGTGACATATTCTTCTCAGGTTCCGAGTATTTGGGGCGAACGAAACTGGTACAGCACACAATTAATGTCGGCTCTGCAAAGTCTATAAAACAACCGCCGCGGCGACTACCAATGTTAAAGCATGAAGAATCTCGGCAAATCATAGGCGATATGCTCAGACGAGATATAATCATGCCTTCGTCTAGCCCCCGGGTATCCCCGATTGTCATGGTAAAAACAGAAAGATGGATCTACCCGATGTTGTGTGGATTACCGCCGTCTAAATGATGTCATCGTAAAAGATTCGTTTCCGTTGCCACGGATTGATGACACCTTGAATGCGGTGGCAGGATCTTCCTGGTTTAGGACCGTGGATTGTCAGTCCGGTTATTGGCAGGTAGAGATGCACCCGAGTGATAGAGAAAATACGGCCTTTGTTACTCGTGATGGCTTGTGGCAGTTTAAAGTCATGAGTTTTGGACTCACAAATGTCCCAGCGACATTTGAACGATTGATGTCTCATGTTCTACGAGGTCTTTGGATGAAACAATGTCTGGTGTACCTAGATGACGTGTTTATTCATGGTAAAAGCTTTGAAATAATGTTTTCTAATTTAAATATTGTTTTCAGTCGTCTGCGCTCTGCGGGATCGAAAATTAATCTATCTGAATTCCATCTGTGTCGAAGAGAAGTTCGCTTTTTGGGTTATATCATCAACGAAAAGGGTTCTCGGTCCGACCCATCAAAAATAGAAGCCATTATAAATTGGCTAAAGCCTGCCAATGTTTCGGAAGTAAGGAGTTTCGTGAGTTTATGCACCTACTACCGCCAGTTCATTCCAAACTTTGCCAACATTGCACGACCCTTTCACAAGCTCTCAGAGAAAAACGTACCGTTTATTTGGTCTGCGGTATGTGATGAAGCTTTCTTCCACCTAAAGACATGTCTTACCACACCACCAGTTTTAGTCCATGTTCGTGCGGATAGTGAATTTATCCTTGATAGGGACGCCAGTGATCTAGGTTCTAAGTCAATTTCAAGACGGGGTGGAGGAGGTAAGACAATCAGCAAACCGGAAAAGAATTATTGTACTACACGGAAGGAATTACTCTCTATGATCAAGCCGATAAAACATTTTCATGTGTATCTGTATGGCCGCGAATTTTTAATTCGAACCGATCATGCAGCTCTACAGTGGCTGTTATCATTCAAAAACCCGGAGGGACAACTTGCTCGTTGGTTAGAACGACTGCAGCAGTATAATTTTCGAGCTCAACCTCTTCAAGTTACGAAGCATATAAACGCGGATGCTCTGTCTCGAACGACATGTGATAAAGGATGTAATCACTGTACAACTAAAGAATTGAAATGTGATGGTGGGTTACAGCATCAAGTAAAAACTTTGTTATTTGCTGACAGCGAACTGTACTCCGAGCAGTTGAAGCTACCGCAAGCAAACGATGATGTTCTGTCGCATATTCGAAATTGGATAAACGAAGGACAGAGACCAAGTTGGGAACTCGTGTCCGATGAGAACAACCTTTTTAAAGCCTATTGGGCGCAGTTCAATGCCCTGGTAATAAAAAATGGCATTCTGTGCAGAAAATGGGTACCCACTTTGCAGCGTAATCCTGAACGGTTGCTAGCTATTGTACCCAAGTGCCAAATAGCGGCCGTTATACAAATGTTCAATTACACACCTTTTGGAGGACATTTTGGATCAAGAAAAATCCTCGCGAAAATCCGTAAACTATTTTATTGAGTCGGCGCAGGTCAAGACGTTGCCCTTTACTGCAAGGCATATGACATCTGTGCCTCTAAACAAGGCCCTAGAAGCAAGACTAAGGGAGAGCTGAAGCTGTACTTATCCGGCGAGCCATTTCAACGAGTAGCAGTCGACGTTTTGGGACCATTACCCTCAACCAAAAAAGGAAACAAATACGTTCTGGTTCCAATGGACTACGTTACAAAGTGGGTTGAAGTTTTTGCCCTCGCGGTAGATGAAGTATTTGCTCGTTTTGGTGTACCACGGGAGCTGCATTCCGATCAAGGAGGAAATTTTGATGCTGGTCTTTTCCAAGCGGTGATGCGAATCATGGGAATTCACAAAACAAGAACTACACCCTTGCATCCGCAGTCGGATGGTCTTGTGGAGAGGATGAACCGGACGATTTTACAATTTGTATCGATGTTCGTCAATGATAAACAAGATAATTGCGATGACTGCCTCCCGCTGTTCGCCATGGCTTATCGGGCAGCTCAACAAGAAACCATCAAACAATCTCCATTCACAATGCTCTTCGGAAGGGATGAGACTGCCATCCGAATTGCTCTTCGGAATCCTACCGGAAGCAGACGTGTCTGTAAGCACTACGATAACAACTAGGCGATATACATGAGAAAGCGAGACACCAGATGCATCAAGCTGCCGCAAAAATGAAGTCCAGGTATGACTTATCCTCCAATACTATTCGTTTCCAGGTTGAACAGTTCGTATAGTTCCACAATTCGAAACGCAAGATGTCACGGTAAAATTCCAGAAACTGCCGGGAAGTAAGCTAAAAATCGTCCACATTGATCGGTTGGCCATATACCAAGGGACTAAAATCGGTGCATGGGACCTTTGGGAACAAGCTTTCGCCTAACGTGCTCCAATCTGAGAAGGGGGAGTGTAACAAAGTCTACACGCTGAACATTTCCGAAGCCGCAAGCCACAACGAAACCTGTCATCTCT
This sequence comes from Myathropa florea, assembly GCA_930367185.1. Taxonomy (NCBI): domain Eukaryota; kingdom Metazoa; phylum Arthropoda; class Insecta; order Diptera; family Syrphidae; genus Myathropa; species Myathropa florea. The sequence goes on along the minus strand of OV884004.1, from coordinate 44,597,816 downwards.
TTCGATCAGCGAGAAAGCCATTCATTTTGACATATGAAAAAATAACGTCAGAGTACAAGAGAGATAATAAAATTGATGTAATTCGACCACGAGGTCGACTGAAGTGTTTTATTTCTGTTTTTCAAGGAATAGCCCAATAAAATTGTAACAGTATTTTTTTCCGATTAAATGTTAAAATTATATACTGACACCGCTGCCACCATGTAGTGTTCGCGTCAAACACACTTGTTTTTTATGAGTCCAGTTTATTGACTGATTCCATAGATGTACAATAAATTCAGAGACAATACATATACAGGTGTATAAGAAAGAGAAAGAGAAAAGAGAGATGGTTAGATTCTCCACAGGTATTGGATTCTTATTCGGATGATTTAGATGACGCAGATATACAATCACAAGGGCTACAATGCTGGCTAGTAGTAAGTAGTTCAGGATATAGTGTTGGTAGTCGTGATTGTTGGCAGAATCGGCAAAATTGTTCTACTCTTAGCGGACCTTTCCAATATCCATTTTAAATTTAACGAATACTATTTGATTTACATGAAACACTTAAGGCGGTTCTAGTAATTTAGGTAATGTGCGATCCTAACCCTCTCTTTATAAATAACAGATATTCTGCAAGTTGTTTCGGAGTTATAATTTGCGGATTTATTTTTTCGTGCTTAATATCGAGAAGAGCATCTAACAGTGTTAATCTAGCAGTAAAGATAAGGCGGCTAAATCTTGCTTTTGGTCATTTTCTTTAAAATAATCCTTGATAGATTTTTGTGTTATCTTCAAATATTAATTTAAAAACTGGAACTGATTGTTAATTTGCAACGTTGTTCGCTTAAGGATGTTAGCAGTAGAGTCGGCTATGTAACTTCGCTCGGACAGATGATTCTGATTATCTTTAACTATAGCTATGTATCTGTTTTTCGATATGTTCGGCATACTTGTTTTCAAGAATACCGAATAGACCGAGTGCCAAATTACCTACAATGTCCAAAGGAGATCACCTAGCTCTGGTACTAACAACCGTTTCACAATTTAAATTATACTTAAAGAATATCTTATCTTCAATTCTACCAAGTTGGTTCCTAATTGCTTCAACCGTCGGCATACAGTATCGATGGTGGAAAACTTCCTTTAAACAGAAATCTTCTAATCGCTTAACGTACGTGTATGTATGTTTCTATTTCATATGGCTCATGCAAATAACTTGTTAAATTATCGTAAATAAAAATGCAATGCTGTTGATAAGTTGTACTTTCCGTCAATTTTCTAGCTTTTAACCTCGCAAAATCGTGGTGTTAACATCATTATTGATTTGCTTTACTTCAAAAGGACCTGAATACAAAGAATATAATTTATTCTTTCTGGCCATGTAACACTTTATCTCCTTGTTAATTCCAAATAAAAACACAATTTTGGTGTGTGAATTCACTATAGTTTTATTTAATTCTATATGTAGAAGAGTACTGTAGTGATATATTCTAACAAAAGATTTCTTTACAAAAAGACAAAGAATTTAATTTCTACAGGAATTTTGAATTCCGTATTTAAACCAGTCAAATATATTAAAAACGTTTGTATTTAATGCACGTTATAAAAAAGAGTAAAATATATTTTATAAATAACTATACAAACAAATTAATTTGAGTTTTATTTCTGATTTCATTCGAGTTGGGTTTTTTTTCTTTTCTTGGGATTCAACACTCCTAATTTAAAAGTATATGGATGTATTCGTTTATCAAAATATTCCTTCGAATTCTTCTTGATTTGATCGAAATGTGTCCTAGCAATATGATAAACATATTGTAATTTATATCCTAATTCAAAGACATAATTTTCGACATCGTATACAGCAGTAGGTAGAATCTCTGAGGTAAAACCAAACAACACGTTCATCGGTGTTAGCTTTGTACCAGCATGAGGAGTGTGAATGAGTGTGTTAGCTTTGTACCAGCATGAGGAGTGTTGTTATGGACATAGAATGCTGGAAGACTGGCGTCTTCATCATCCCAATCTGCTGGATTTGTATAAGAAAATGATTGCAGATACTCTATTAAAGGTTTGGGGATGTTAAGCTGTTGTCTCCAGTTTATTTATTTTTAAAAATTTGCACAATCTTTTGGTAAGACCATCTTCAAATGTCAATATGAATTTTTTTACCGCGGGATGTTGTTGGGAGTGGACCGAAAATGTTCATGAACACTTTATCAAAAGGTATTTTGGAGGTAGCTGAAATCATCATAGACAATAGTACGTCTAAATTTTTTGTTTATTTGGCATTTTATTTATACATTTCTCTTTTACGTATTTTTTTATGATTCTTTTCAACATCGGCTTTGAAAGTAAACCTAAATGTTCTCCATTTTAAGATGATGTCGACTATAAAATTTTGTTTTTTAGGGCATATTTTGCAGCAGCATTGAAAACGACCCACAGTCTGGTTGTTGAACTGGTTTCCTTAACAACAGCGTGATGAGGAACGAGGTAGTGTTGTGGTATTTGCAGTACTGAATCAGCGATGCATGTTGTATATTCTGTTTTTAATTGGGTTTGCACTCCAAAAGTTTCTCTAGTTGATGAAACCGACGCAAGGCACCTAACTTCGAGGCCCCAAGCACAGATCTTCATCCTTCCTTGAAAGGTAACGAAACCTCATAGCGCCCATCAGGCAAACGTCTGATTGTGTCAGCATAATGTTTTTCACAATTCAGATTTTCATCTGTTTCTGTTATTGGAAATTAAACTTTTTCCATTTTCCAGAATCTACGTAGTAGGGTATCCACTTCAAAAGTTTGTAGAAAACTTTGTATTTCCTTGCCTGACAAAGGCTCGTGTGTACGTCTTAAAGTTAGAGTGCAGAGACCCAAACGATATTTCAGCATACCGATAGCATGCTCCACTGCTAACTTGCCCCAACCCTGACACATTCACGGATGTTTTCCGAACATTGAGGTTCAATAATTGCACTGCTGATTCTATGATGAACGTTGCTTAAGATCCAGGATCAATCAAAGCTCGCAAATTGAAGTATTCCTTTCACTTCACTAACGCAGTTGCTAGTAATATTTCGCTGTTTTAAAAAGCATTCGTTGACACCGTTTACAATAGAATAAGCAAACTAAAATTACCTTATAACACTTGCCTTGCACTTAATAACGACTTGATTTCAGATCTTGTATAACATTATCAGTTTTACTCTTTATTATATATTTATCTATTTAACTATTTATTCATATTCATGTGTATGTCTGTCCATTAATTTATATATTTATTTATTTACTTACATGTCTATCTATTTATTTATTTATTTATACATCTTTGTATATCTATGTTTATTTATTTATTTATTTATCTTTATATTTATTTATTTATTACATATTTATTTATTTACCTGTTTATATATATATATATATATATATATATGTATGTTCAATTATTTCTTCATTCACGGGCGCCGTGATCGTGCGGGTTCGTGCGGGTTCGTGCGTCGACCCATGCGCATTAGACTTTCACAGTCTAGGTTCGAATCCAAGTACAGACAAACAATTTAAAAAAAAAATGTTCGCGGCTCCACCTCTTTCGAGTCACTGACGCTGTCTAGGAAAAAGCTGCTCAATCTCGCCGTTCGGAGTCGGCATTAAACTGTCACCTCCACTCGTGAAAGAACAATAACACGCACAACACATGACAAGCTAGGCCCCGATCCACCTCGGACTGTAGCGCCGCCATTATTATTATTATTTATATATCTATATATATATGTTCAATTATTTCTTCATTTAATTATTATTTAATTTATTTACTTGTTTTTGTTTTTTAATGACATCAAGTGAACACACTCCTCTCTTCCCTACTACGTAGGATTAAAATTTGAATAAAGGTTTTTTCTAAGAATTGTCCTTTAACTTTCGACTAAATCTGTGATATATAATTGGAATTTTATAACAAATATTTCAGCAGTAAGGTTCTATTTAAACCATATCTCTGTACTATAAATCAATGTAAACATATATAATTGGGGACGAATAAAAAGAGCTGTAAAAAAAAATGTCGGTGTTGTGTTGTGCAAGGCGATTCATCAACACTGAACTAGTACTTGGTATCCCTTGGTCAATTATTTATTTATTTATTTATTCCGTCTTTCAAGTACATAACTTTTTAAGACTACTGATAATAGTAATAAAATTTGATATTCATAATAATGTATAGTAGAAGCTTTAAATAACATATAATTTGGATTAATTTAGAGTAAATTGTTGTTCAAAAAATTAATTATATTTTTACAATTCTTTCTATTCATATTAAGGTCTATAACATTGGCAACTAAGTTGTATTTTATGCAAGCGTTAGTTATCGTTTTTTCCCATAGTTTGTACTATGCTTCGAAACATAAAAGAAATCTCTAGGTCTCAGACAGCGAGACGGGGTGTAGACATTGAACATGGAAAGGAGAACTGGACAATCAATATGAGCAGTAATTACGTCATGAGCAAATAGAACTGAATAATAAGTCTGCCTTACATGCAGTTGCTTTAATCAATAATCAATAAGCTGGCATCTAGCATTATAATCTGGAATATTTAAATTCCATGACATCTTTCTAAGAGCAAACCTAGTAAATCTCTTTTGTATTCTCTCAATACGAATAGCGCTATTATTATATAAAGGATTCCATATTAAACAACAGTATTCTAATAAAGAACGAATTAAAGAAATATACACTGACTTAAGAGTGTAAGGATCTTGAAAATCTTTTGAATTTCGAAACAAGAATCCCAGCATGGAGTTGGCCTTTGAAATAATATAGTCTATGTGCATAGAAAAAGTTAGTTGAATGTCGAATATAACCCCTAGATCCTTATGTGATGATACTTTACTTAAGATTTTATTATCAATCATATATTCATAGATTATAGGAGATAAAATTCTAGAAAATGTCATAACCGAGCATTTACTAATATTGAAATGTAGTCCATTCAATTCGCACCAGTTCTGTACAGATGCAATATCATTTTGTAACTCCATCGCATCCGCCATTGATCGTACTGATTTAAACATTTTTAAATCGTCAGCGTATAAAAGGCAGTTAGAATGGGAAACATAGGAGGGCAAATCATTAATAAAAAGAAGTAACAGAAGAGGGCCAAGGTGACCTTGAGGTACCCCAGAGAAATTGAGAATTACCTTTGACAGATCATTTCCTATTATTACAAACTGTCTACGATTTGTAAGACAGCTAGCCATCCATTTCAAGATTTTAGAATGAAAACCAATCATTTCTAACTTCTTTATGAGCACATTATGTTGAACCCGGTCAAACGCCTTTGAAAAGTCAGTGTATATGGAGTCAACTTGATGTCTCGCTTCCATGGAACGTAGGCAAAAATTTGTGAAGATAACCAAATTGGTCGAAGTTGATCTTCCACTCACAAAGCCATGTTGAAATTGTGATATATGGTTTCGAACTTCAGCATATATTTTCTTTTTAACAATAGCCTCGAATAATTTCGGTATTAATTGGGCTTAGCTATTGGTCTGTAGTTGACAATAGTACTTCTGGGTCCAGATTTATGAATTGGGGTGACGAACGAATCCTTCCAGCAATCCAAAAATTCGCCGCGAGATAGTGACATATTAAAAATGATAGTCAAGGGCTTGACTAATCCATCCTTACACATTTAAAAAAAAAAGCGGGGGAAGATTATCAGGCGATAGGTTTGCTCTAGAATCCAGAGAGGACAACTCAGAAAGAATATCATCATTCGTCAATTCTAATAGCCCAATATCTGTGATTGTATTTGCACAGAGTTCTGAACTGCAACATATCCCTACGTCAACAAAGTTTGATTGGAAATGTGATGCAAACATATCGCATATAAGCTTATGGTCATCAGTAGATACATTGTCGTAGAACATATTCGATGGAATTCCAACAGACTTACGTTTAGTATTGAGAAACGTCCAGAATGTCTTTGAGTTTTGTTTGATTTTTAACTCGAGACAAAATATGTATTGCCTGTAAACAAATCTCTTCAGGAATTCATATTCTTTCCTCATACGACACAATACGTTACGCAGTGAACTGTCTTTAGCACATCTCTTTAATGTCTTGTTTAAAGCATTTTTGAGTCTACATAAGCTTCTATTGAACCAGATTGGTTTTTTGGAATAAGCAGGTCTGTTAACCGGAACGGACCTGGATATGGCATATTCTAAAATGTTTCGAAACTTAGTATAAACTAAGTTTAAACTTGGGAAGTCGAAAGTTGTATCCCAATCGATAGAATGGAAATAGGCATTTAATAATTTGTAATTAGCTTTCATGAAATTCAACTTAGGCTTATCATCAGAAGAATCAGATACAAAGGTATTAAAAACACTCATATTAAATGAAACTAGCAGTGCTTTATGATGCATACTATTATTTAGTAATGGAGAATCAACTTCCATGACAACAGCCTCTAGTTCTTCATCAATAAAAATTAAATCCAAAATTCTTTCAATTGAATTACGAATTGTATTAGCCTGCCTAAAGTACATAGCATTCATTGAATCAATAAATTCAAATTCGATATTTTAATGACGTTATAAGCAAACATACATTTGTCTTCTTCAGAGAAAATCCATTTTAAATTAGATAAATTAAAATCACCAAGCACAATAATATAAGAATTCTCAGGTAGATTTTTTTTTTTCGTGGGTTGGTGTGAATCTTCAATAAGACACTATGATACCCGTGTGCTCATAGTAGTGTCAGATTTTTACTGACTAAACACACGCTTCCCTTTTAAAATGTTGTACTTTACTACAACTAAGTTTCCTCATCCAGTAGTTTCGCTTTCAACATTTTTAGGCGTGAGGCAGGTAGATTTTCCGTAAAATCACCTGTTTAAACCGTTAGGAGCGGCTACTACTCATTGCGCTAAATCGAACGGTTTCGTTCGTTGAAGTCGGCGCACGAGGTTTTGCATGTCCAATGTTTGGAGTATGGCATGGTTACAATGACCATGAAGTCGAGTTCGCAACTTCCTAGCGAAGTTTGTTATTTCTTCGTCCACCGTTGCGATTTGTAGATCCCTTTGTATAACACTGTTACGAAGATACCAGGGAGCACTCACGATAGCTCTTAAAACCTTATTTTGGAATGACTGTATGAATTCTCTGTTACTTGCTTTAGTGCAACCCCAGAGTTGTATACCGTAGGTCCATATAGGCTTTAGCACTTGCTTATATATAAGTAGTTTGTTATATATGCTTAACTTGGAATGTCGTCCGAGTAACCAGTACATTTCTCTAAATCGATTCTCAAGTTCGTCACGTTTTTTTTTTGACGTGTGCCTTCCATTTGAGCTTTGCGTCTAACGTCATCCCGAGATATTTGGCTTCATTTGCGTACGGTACTTGTACCGAATTAATGAAGACGGGTAAATTGTCTATGTTTTTATATGTAAAATTAATGTGCGTGGATTTAGTCTCATTAAGAGCAATGCGCCAGAGTTTTGTCCAATCAGATATTTTGTTTAGAGCTAGTTGCAGTTTTTCGGTAGCGGACTCGATTGTGCTTTCAGTAGCGAGAATAGCCGTATCTTCCGCGAACGTTGCCACTACTGTACCCTCAGTTTGAGGTATGTCGCGTGTATATAATAGAAACAGAGTGGGACCAAGAACACTTCCTTGCGGAACTCCGGCCGCAATTTCTTTAAGCCCGGAGTAGTCCATTCCGTACTTAATTCTGAATATTCTATTGTCGAGGTAGGATTTTAGAATTCTATATATATTTTTCGGAAAGATCCTTCTTATTTTCAATTTTAGACCATCGTGCCAAACTTTGTCAAAAGCCTGTGACACGTCAAGTAAAACGCTAGAGCAAATCTTTTTTTCCTCCAATGCTTTTTCAATTTCGTTAGTTATTCTATATACCTGGTCAATTGTGGAGTGATTCGTGCGAAATTGATGATCAGGGATAAGTCGTCTTTCTTCTATGATTGGTTGAATACGTCGCAATAGAAGTTTCTCGAATAGCTTTGATATTATAGGCAGGAGTGATATTGGTCTATATGATTTTTTGTCGTTTGGCGGCTTACCCGGTTTCGGGACCGTTATCACTTCTGCCACTTTCCACGAATCTGGGACATATAATAGTCTAAACGAGGCATTTATTAAATATTGGACTTTAATAATCGCTTTTTTTGGTAATTCCTTGAGTATTTGTCCGGTAATTAGGTCATAGCCAGGTGCTTTGTTATTTTTCAGATTTTTAATTGCCTGGTAAAGTTCGGATAACGACACACGCTTTATTCTAATGTTATCGGATGTAGTTGTCATATCGCTTGGATTGTCCATCAACATTTGACCATCAAAAGGCTTAAACGTTTCTTCTAGGTGTTCAGCAAAGAGATCTGCATTTTCTTTGTCACTCTTTGCCCACTCACCATTGTTATTTCTAATTGGTGCCGATTGCATTTGAGGCTTCTTTATATATTTCACTGCTTTCCAGAGCGAGTAATTCGAAGTTTTTTCGTTTGTTAAGCCTTCTCAGGTAGATGATCGACTATATTTTTAATATTTAACATATGAGCTTGATAAATTGCATTATCAGATTCAGGGGGAATGTATGAGACTAAAACATAAATGTTTGACAAAGTAGAATTACTCGCATTAAAATACTCTATGCGGACACCTAATTGTTCAATAGCAGCCGATGAATCTGATAATGCAATTTGTCCACTCTTAAAACAGGAACGAACCGCCAGTAACACACCTCCACCTCTGTCCATATCAGTTTGAGCATAACATCGGTCACGTCCGTAGACATTAAAGTCCGTGGTGAAAAGTTCAACAGAAAAACTGCCTTCGCCCAACCAGGTCTCAGTTAAGGCAATCACAGTATAAGAACAATCAGCAGCAGCGACAAAAAAATCATTGATTTTAGTTCTCATTCCTCCCACGTTATGGTAATAGACCGACATAGAACTATTGGCATTATAGCGTGCAGGAATAGAAGGCCTTATGTTCGTTTTTCGACTTCGCTTTTGCCCATTCCGTTTTTTGAGAGAAACCGAAAGGCTCTCACTCTCATTCCCTTCGGCCAGAGTTCGGAATCGAGAAAATTAGACAACATATGCTCTGGTACACCAAGTTTAAAATTTACATATTTGAGAGAGTTTCATCAGCATCCACTTTGATCAGCTTGTGGCGCTCCAGATTCCGTGGATCAATGTTGAAGTTAGATGAGACGTAATCCACAATTGACTGACTGGTTGTAGCAGGTTTGAAAGAAGAAAGATGAAGCCACTTTGGTCGGCTAACAATCTCGAGTTCCACAGCGACGTTGTGATTGTTGTTGGTTCCAACGACGGTATTATTGCGCTTGTTGGGACGAGTGTGAGCAACTGTTTGCCAAATAGAAGCATCGGGCACTAGGGGTTCATTGACCTGGGGATCGATTTCCACTATTGGTTCCACAGTTGACGTACTCGTTGTGTTTGTTTCTAAATGATCAGCTGATACTGCAATATCACATTTCTTATTATAAACGACCTGTTCTATGGATGAAGAATTTGTGTTTTTGTTGTTAGCAACTGCAGCAATAAGGGGCAAAAGTGTAGGACTTAGGTTACGCTGTTTAGCAAAATTCACACGTTGGGCACTGCCTTTAGCAACAGAAGGGGATGCGCGGGACACAGTTCCTTTTTTCATCGCTTGAGAGCGAGTAATTACTTGCGATTTAGCACTGACATTTACTGAAGGTCGCGATATTAAGTTTTTAATTTCAGTTAATTCAGACTGGAGCTTATCAATTTTGGCAATAAGAAGATCAGTGTCAATAATTTTATTATTGCACTTAGAACACTTTAAAGAAACAATTATAGGCAAATTTCGATAGAACACTTGGGTGGAAAACTCTGTACAATTAGCACGTCCGACTTGTATGACAGTTCGACTTCGAATGAATTACCTGAGGATTTTGTACACCTGGTAGAGCAGACGCGGTTGAGACGATGGAGAACTCTCGCAGATTCACCTAGGTCGGTAACGAACTCACCGAGACCTTCAATGTCAAAAAAGGTTTTAGACAAGGCGACGCGCTGTCATGTGATTTCTTTAACATCATTCTTGAGAAGATCGTGCAAAACTCACTGGCCAACACAAGAGGCACGATCTTCCAAAAGTCCGTTCAACTGCTAGCTTACGCGGATGGCATTGACGTGATTGGGCGAACACAGCGAGCCGTCAATGATGCGTTTGCTGGCATTGAAACGGAAGCAGCTAAAATAGTTCTGGCGTTAAACGAGGGCAAAACCAAGTATATGCTGTCATCGAGAAAGGACGCACAACATCGACGACTTGGCCAGAACGTCACCATAGGGAGCTATAACTTTGATGTAGTGAAGGACTTCGTCTACCTCGGCTCCGCGGTAAACAGTACAAACAACATCAGTACCGAGATCAAACGCAGAATAACTCTTGCCAACCGCAGTTTTTTTGGGCTCAAAAGGCAATTGAGTAGTAGAGCCCTCTGTCGGAAGACCAAGCAGACTCTATATAAGACCTTGATCATCCCAGTCCTGCTTAACGGCGCAGAGGCCTGGACAATATCCCAAGCGGATGAACAGTGTCTTGGTCTTTTCGAGAGGAAAGTTCTGCGCGCGATCTTTGGTCCTATTTGCGTTGATGGCATTTGGAGGAGAAGGTTCAACCACAAACTGTTAGGTCAGGTCACCTCGAACTGTAGCGCTCTAAGAAGAAGAAGAAATAAGAGACCGTGTTCTCACTTGAACTACTTGTAATGATGTGACGCTTTATTTAAAATACAAATGTATGCGTACATAGTACAATATTAAGGTAAGATAAGGTAAGAAAGTAACATAAAGAAGTGGAACATAGAACTGTTCCATTTGACATTTTCTTTTAAAACTTCCAAGCCAGTTGTTGTCATACCGATCGCAGCGAAAGCCAAAGAGGCAAATGTAGGTAGCAAGGAGTGTCCCTCAACCTCGAAGGCCGCTCAAATAGGGAAAGCTGGCAAGAAAAGCGTCGGAAAAGACAAGCATCCCTCCTCCTGTTCACTTAAAGCTACCTCTGCCAGCTAGCTGCATTGACGACCTGCCTAAGGAGAAGAACAATCCTGGCAACAGGGTAAAGTCTGACCCCTACATCCAGCCAAAGAAAGAGGCGACACCAAACCAGCCAAAGAAGCCAAGCACCAACTCAAAGGGCCTTTTGAAGCCACATCATCCGAAGCAAGGTAACATATCCTCGGACCTAAAACCTACTTTGAAGGAAACCGCAAGCCAACTCCCAAGAGAAACCGCTCGGCGGTTGAAGCTGCACTCAATGCTGCCAAAAAGAGGAAGACGGAACCTCAGGAAAAGAAAGAATGGAAGTCAATTGCCCCTTGACCGTTAACAATTCCAAGGTATATCCGAAGTGCTCATTTTCTGATCATTTTAGAATAGCATTCCAGATTGATTACAAAAGAACTGAAACAAAACCTTTTAGAAACCGAAATAAGACGGACTGGAATAATTTCATACGCCTGCTCAACAATGAACTACAACCTAACCCTATACGTGAAATTTCAAACGTGACACAGATAAACGAATCAGTCGACTTTATTACAAAGACTATGGTAAATGCCTTCGACAAATCCTACCCCATTAGTCGCCGCCTGAAAAAAGCCAACTAAGGTCCTTCGACTACTAAGAACTCATACAAGGAAACTGTTCAACAAGGATAAATTTACAAGAATGAAAGAAGACTGGGCTATTTAGATGGCCAGTTTCAACAACTTCAAAAATATAAGGCGAACCTAAAAAGGCTTCTTGGTTAAATTACTGTAGCAACCTCGACTACCAAGGCGGCGAGACTTCGTACAACGTACTTGCCAAAACTTCAACTGTCCTATCCTTCCTAGTGACAGGAAACAACTCCTGGACAAACAGGAACCAGGAACGGCGGGGAACTACATGCAGAACCATGTGATTCGCCTACACCTTTTAACGAGGACGATGAGCCTACCATCAACGACTGCATTCGGGAGCATAAGCTAGCATGGGCCATTGATTCATTCCACCCTCTCAAACCTTCCCTGCGATGCTACAAAGAACCAAAACCATCTTAATTCCCAGGCTTGAGGCAATTTTTATCGCATGTCTGACCTTGGGCTTCATTCCAAACCAATTGTTCAGCAGCGTTTTCCTGAAGCGTTGCACCAAGCACATAAACTTAGAGCAGGTCGTAAATGAAGACACCAAGCACTTAAACTTGGTGTGGTTATTGATCATGCACCAAGCACTTGAAGTTGGAGCAGATTGCTGTAAGAAAGGAAGGTAGAAAAAAGGGTCCAGCGAGTTCGATTAACTGACTGGCATTTTATTCATAATTGTTTACATCTTATATACTTAAATTTAGCTTACAAAATACAATTATTTCTTAATATGAATCACTGCCGAGAATGCCGGCAATGCACGGTCAGCATAATAGGTCATAGGCTTGACCCACTGCGAAATAATGCATCAGATATTTGTATTTTTTCATATTCGCTGCGTCAGTGCAGAGGGTTAGTGTTTCAATGAAATTGACTTGCTGATTGACCAATTGAAAGAGATAAGACTAACTTTTCTTCCTAAAGCAGGAAAAACTAGTCACACTCCAGCAAAGAATTTCACACCAATCAGTCTTTCGTCGTTTCTTCTCATAACACTTGAAATACTACTGGATTTACATATAAGAAATCATCTCTATTAAACAGACTCGCAGCACGCCTATACCAAAGGTAAATCCGTCGAGACTGCACTGCATGAGGTCATGAGAACTATTGAGAGATCCTTTAACTTTAAAGAATTCACTCTTACCGCCTTCCCCGATATAGAGGGGGCCCTTAATAACCTGAGCATCGATCTAGAAGATCTAAAGTTCCACATATTTCTTACCAACTGGATAAGAATCATGCCCAGAACTAGAGTAATCAACGCGACCCTAAGGAATAGCAATTTAAGGAAGAGTGTTATGAGTGGAACTCCATAAGGTTGTATTCTATTACCCCTCTAGTGGAACATCTCCATCAACAATATCCTAAAATCTCTCGAAAACAAGGGTGTTAAGGTAGTCGCTTATGCTGATGACTTAACCATCCTGGTATCAGGCAAATTTTAGTGAAGTTATGCAATCCGCATTATGCAACCTCTCGTCTTGGAAGCAATAGCCTCGAGATTAACCGAAGTAAAACAGAGCTCGTTCTATTCACAGGGAAATACAAGATTCCAAAATGGAAGACACCCAGAATCAGAAACATTCCCCTCACTATCTCCAATGGAGCTAAGTTCCTTGGAGTAACGTCCGACTCTAAATTAAACTGAAAAAGGAACACCGATGAAAGAATGAAAAAAGGTCTCAATAATTGCAAAAGATGGGGCTTACAATCACATATTATCTACTGGTTGTACGCGGCCATCGTGATACCTATCCCCACCTACGGCAGTATTACTTTGTGGAAAGCAGTTCACACCAAATCCTACCTGAACAACTTAAACAAAGTACAAAGGCTAGCCTGTCTTGGCATTACAGGTGCACCCCACAGACGGGGCTAGAAACGATGCTTCACCTTCAACCTTTGCACTTTTCATCAAGAGCTCTGTCGCCAAATCTGCCCTCACACTACGGGAATGACATAACTGGCATCCGAATAGCTACGGACATTCAAGTCTGATCGAATCTTTCAGTCGCAAGGGTCTCTGGACTACCACAGACTACGAAAAACCCGAGAGTTCAAATTCAGGCAGAGAATCGGCTGACAATACTATCCATCCTCCCATTAGCTCAGCCAAAAGACTAATTTTTTTTTTTATGTAATTTGCTCGCGCAAAAGGGTTACGAATACCCTTAAGTGTCCGGAATCAAGACACAGCACGGGTGGAAGGTATAGAGTGCCATTCAGGGATAATGGCTGATTATTTTTTGATCGCTTAACAGACAGTAGATAGCATTGAGTATTGGAAGCATTAATTTCAACTCTATTGTTTTTACCCCAATTGATAAGGCTGTCAAGGTCGGAATTTAACGTGCTTAATATACGCTGCCGCTCCAATTCTACGGCCGAAGAACAGGGACGTGAGTCTTGGAACGAATATGAAAAGCTGAGAGTACTGTCATCAGCAAAGGAATGGATTGGATTATAAGTAGCAGACAGGAGATCATTTATAAAAATGAGGAAGAGAGTCGGAGACAAAACAGAGCCTTGGGGAACACCAGCATTAATTTGGTGGATATCAGACTTGAACCCATCCAAAACGACTTGAATTGAACGGTTCGAAAGGTAATTTCTAATTCATAGAAGAAGAAACTCATCGATACCATAAGCACGCATTTTCGACAAAAGAGCTTGATGCCGAACTCTGTCAAATGCTTTAGAAATATCAAACGCAACGATCTTGCTTTCTTCTGCATTGCAAGGATTGGTTCCACTTTTCGGTGAGATATGCCATCAAATCACCAGTGGACCTGTTGCTGCGGAAACCGTATGGCCGGTCATTAAGAAGCTTCCGCGATTTAAGATATTTCATAAGCTGACGGTTTATCAGCGTTTCCATGACCTTGGAAGGAAGGGTCGTTAGTGCTATGGGTCGGTAGGAGGAGGGTGACGAAGATTTGCCCTTTTTAGGACAAATGCTGTTTTCCATCCACTCGGAAAGAGACCAGAAGAATAGGACAGATGAAAAAGCTTACGCAGTGGTATTGCCAGCACAGAAAAACATCTCTTCAGAAGTATGGGATGTATACCATCCGGGCCAGCGAATTTATGCATGTTGAGATCTTTAAGTACTCTAGCAACTGTACGAGTGCGGAAATGGATTTGTCCCATGGTACAATTGACGCTCTCAAGTACAGGCGGAGACAAGGTCGAATCTGGCAACGTTGAGCTGGCCGCGAAATGAGCAGCAAGCAGATTGGCCTTGTCTAAGGAGCTGACAGCTGGAATGTCATTGCAAATGAGCGTGGGAATTGAAGATGAGGCTGAATTCCTTATATTTTTAATAAATGACCAAACGTTTTTGCTGCCCTTAGGACATTGTAGCACTTTTTGCCTCAACTTCTGGTCATATGAGAATTTCACACGTCTTATTAATGAATTGCAGTCATTTCTGGCCCGTTTTAACTTTTTCCGGTTTTCCTCAGTAGGGTTGGCTTTGTAAGTCCGGAAACTCAACTCCCTCAACCTAATAGCCTCCTTGCAACTCGAGTCATACCACGTATTTGCTTTGGGTTTGAAACTCTTCACTCTGTGAGGAATGAAGGATCTCATACTCAGCAGAATGATGTTCGTGATCGTATCAGCAGCGGCATCCACGTCACTATCGAGGAAACATAGTGACCAGTTAAAATTCCTAAAGAAGTCGTTAAGGCCGCTCCAATTGGCTTTCTCGTATAGCCATACGGTTCTCTTAGGAATTTGTTCTCTAACTGTGTGGAGTGAATACGAGAATTTAGCTGATACGACACATTGGTCAGACGAGCCTAGAGGCGACAATATGTCAATGTAATTTTTCAGGATGAGAGGTGAGAAACAGGTCCAGGGTGTTGGCGGAATGATCTACAATGTCAGGTATTCGTGTAGGCTCTTTCACAAGCTGGGTCAGACTATTTACCTCAGCAAAGATCTCAACATACCGTCCTTCGGGTGTTATCTGGCCTGAATGTCGAAGCCAATTAGAAATGTGTGCATTGAAATCGCCCGCAATGGCAATTTCAGTGCGAGGATACAGGGATACAATTCTTGTGATCGGATAGCATATCAAACTCATTGAAAGTTGAATTGCTATCCAGGTTTGGACTTCTATAAATGAAATAGTAGTGGATTAAATGCTTACGGACATTGACTTTTAACAACAGAAAATTAAATTCCGGATCTGAACAGAGACCGTATTGTGGTTGAACTTGGTAAGCTACATCACTACGTATGTACAGTCAGCATCAGAAGTCAGTAAACAGTCATTAGCTGAAAGTTATTCCACTAAATTAAAATTGACTGGAATGGTCTCCGTCTGACATTGATGCCTCAAATAAAAGCTCTGAAATCATATTTCAGAATAAGCTATTTTTCATTCAAAGTAACAGTCAACATAAAGAAGTATATTTAGTTCAGACGAAAAAAGGGGCTAAAAACAGGCGTCAAAAGTGAGTGAACACATCTCTTTAAAAAACAGTATCTTATTGAAAAAAAAATTGTGCTTTGTATGCCTTTACCGCTTTTACAGTTACCGTATATGGCGGTCTTAATTTTGATACAAATGTTTAACAGAATCGATGGTAAGGCAGAATTGAGAAGTGCAAATTTAAGTTGCTTCCCAACGTCGAATCGATGTAGTTGTTATGCCCATACACCGATAAGAGTTGGTCCACCAACAATTTGCACCTCCGATTCCGCTACGTCAGAAGTTACGCACTCTCTGTCATTGCACTCACCCGCCTGATAAAATCAAACGGGAGTTGCGAACGAGAATGCGTAGCCGTGGCTTGTGGTGGAAAGGGACAAGAGGGAGCGGACCAGGCGCACTCGATCCGGATCACTTCACTGCACTGAATTTTTTTTTTATTAATTATTTATTTGGTATATTTTTTTTGTACCACTTCACACTCGCGCGTTAAGGTGTCGGACGGTCCGCGGAATTATTAATTTAACTTTTTATTTTTTTTTTAATTTTTATTTTAATTTTTACTTTTATTTTTAATTTTTGTTTTTAATTTTTGTTTTTAATTTTTGTTTTTAAAGTTGCGAGCGCGTTGAGGACGAAAAAAAAATACATGCGCACGCGTCGGAGGGTAGCACGGCGCTCATTGAGCAAGTATCTGTGTTATCAGCAAACGAACTGTGGCAAAGCCACCCAGGCTGCATCATGTCCCACTGCTTAATGTCCAAATACAATATCAACAAGACCAAATCCCTCATAACCAACAATAAGAAAAGCATACGCATCTTGACAGAAGATGTGAATTCAATAAATTTATTGCGAATACTTCTAGCATTCCAAAATACTATTCTCAGACTCACAGACATAATTACTTATTATTTCGACGCTGCATTTGCATTACCACTTGCGATCCACATCTTTCCACATTGACTGATGGGACGCTGCGATAATTTTTTGGTGCTCTTACTTTGGTTGAGAGCGGAGGGAATTGTTCCAGTGAGAACATAGACGGATCTGGTCGCGGTGAATTACGTTTGTTCTGCGAGCTTACAGCTTTCGAAGTTGGCGACCGAGCCGAGCTTTTATTGTTGGCTTTCTGCTTAGTCTCTAAGAACTTTTGCCTGCTAATACACGAACTGTCAGTCGATTTGTGCGCAAAGAGTAGAGTCGGGTGTTTGACAATAAGCTGTTTTGTTATTCCCAGCACAATTGGAGCAATATGTTTTGTTGCAGATGTAGTTGCAATTTTCTCCATGCCCATACATTCGGCAATTTCTGCACTATGCTATTCTTTGGTTTGTCTGCGGTGAAAGTCCCATCTGACGAACTTTGAAATTTTTCCTGAGTTCATTCAGTATTATTGAACCATTTGTAAAAGCAATAATGTAGAAAGTGTCAACATAAGGTTCATAAGTATTTTTCACAATTTTTATGCTTTCGCATTTAAGGCCGAGATATCTAAGTTTATTTCTTAGAAGTTCACTTCGTGCTTTGCATATCATGAAAAAAAAAACAATTTCTCATATTTCAATGCTGTTACAGTTTCTTGATATATTTTCTCATCACTACACATTAATTTCACTCCAATAGAATTTTTTTAAGTGAATAACTTAATAGAGAATTTTTTTTTCATGAAGTTATAAATTAGTTTAGCTGTTTTCTGAAGCACTTTAATTTAATAAACTTTAAAATTTAATTAGAGTATGAAGTGGAATGAACTCATTTGAGCTTATAGCACTCATTTTGCAACTTCTTGAGATAGAGATTTCACCTTCTTCGATATATCTAACTCCGGGGTAGAATAGGGAAAGATGAATAGTTCGATAGTATGCCCTGGCATTTCTCTACTATGAGGCTCCATGAAAAATCAATTGTAAATACCATGTCACATCTCATTGATAAATTACACCAGAATTTTTTTCATTCTGAGAGTGAGCTTATTCGTAACATCTTAAATTAAGGTAAAATCAATCATATCTTAAAGCTATAATATTATACATAGTTATATCGTTCTTGCATGTTGCAAAGTAGGGCCTAGATGCAATTTAGCTATAAGAGTCATTAGTTGTAAGAGTCATAATAGGGGTTTTTGATTGTAGTGTTTTTTCCCTTAACTTTTCCTATTAATGTATTAAATTTTTCTAATTATATATACTTTGAACTATCTTAGTTGCAAAGAACTTTTGTTCTGTATCTCTAAACTGTACAAATCGAACTACAAATAAATTTAACTTTGAACTTTTGTTCGATAGTATAATCGCACTGAGACAAGTCAGACACAGATCGGTGTTCCGAAATTTGGACGACGAAGCTGGAAAAGTTTTCGTTGTGTGTATCTAGCATAATAAAAACGGAACGGTCCTCTAAGTTCTTATATGTAGAAATAAGTGCGTGACATTTAAGTCTCTAAGAAAATGGCCTTATTTTTTGACGATAACTTAAAATTTAGACGAACTTAATAAAAAATTGGTTACTCCTGCCGTCAGCTGATTTAAATGCCTTTTATGACGCAACATACGACACCAAGAAAATGGTTTCTCAATTTCTGCCTTTAATTCTTTTGATGTAGGACTTGCTACGCTATCCAATAAAAGTAAATCTGTTGGCCAAGATAATATTTATCCAGATTTTGTTAAGGTCCGTCTTCATGTAATTCTTCCCTATGTAACACACATTTTTAAAACAGTTGCTATGAGATGTAAATAACCTTGTTGTAGAAAAAATCTAAAATTGTACCTATTCCTAAAAATCCAAACATTATCAAATTTCGGCCAGTAGCTATACTCCCCTTCCTTGCTAAAATTTTTGAGTCTCTATTAAGCCGGTAAGTTAAAACCTACCTAGATGATAAAAAGCTCTTAACTCAACTGCAATCTGGATTCCGCTCTGGACACAGCTGCATAACAGCTCTTTTAAAAGTATCTGGTGATATACGACAAGCTATTGACTTAAAAGAAATTGCTTTGTTAACTTTATTAGACTTTTATAAAGCATTTGATTGTGTAATTCCTTTGAACTCTTGTTATAAAGTATCCACACTAAACATATTCTCATCATCTGTAACAATCTTATAGACTCGTATCTTAAAAGTCGAGTGCAAGTTGTTTCCTATAGAGGGCGCCGTGGCGTAATGGGTAGGTGCGTCGACTCCTACGCTCGAGGTCGTCAGTTCGAATCTCGGAAAAAAAAACATCAAACATTTTTTCACGGCTCCACCTCTTTCGAGTCACTGACAATGCTCAAAGAGTATAACTGTCTAGAAAAAAGCTTCTCAATCTCGCCGTTCGGAGTCGGCATTAAACTGTAAGTCCCATCCACTCGTGAGAGAACAATAGCACGCACAACACGAGTGGTTGCTGAGAAGCTAGGCCCAGGTCCACCTCGGACTGTAACGCCGCCATTACTATATTATTAATTCCTATAATGGTAAACTGTCTTTTCTTTGTGCTGTTAAAACTAGTGATCCTCAAAGGCCAAGTCTTTCTAATTTTATCATATATACCCTGACGAGGTTCAGCTCTATATCAGTTCTCAACCTTACGTGATTGGTCTTTCTACAAGGAAACACAGGGAGCGGAAAACCGCAGCCCGGATTTTGGAGCGCTTTAGTGGTGTTCCTCCGGAGTCGCTTTCTGAGCAAAAGAAACGCTCGCTAGCTTGGGCAACCAAGGTATCTAAAAGCATCGAAAGCGATAGCGCGAATGCCCCCGAGCTATCGACAGCTAAGCGTGCCTGATTGGCCGACTCTTCAACCTCCGAGCCCAAAAGGTCAAAAACTGCCGAAGGATCCTCTAATGCCAATAGGCTCAATAGGCCGTATAGTGAGGTAGTTAAAGACAACCTCACTTACGCCGTGATCGATAAAAGCGACGTCGATGGCAGCATTTCACCCTCCAATTGGAGGAAAATTTAACGAGGTTTGAACAACTTCTACCTCAGCCTTGTACAGGAAAGCGGAGGCCTGGCACCTGTCGGGCTCGATGCTGCATGGTACCGTCCTTAAATTGAGGGAAGTATGGGAGGGGGCACGGCTTGATGTCGTGACTAAGGATAATATCCCTAGTAGGCCCAGGACTCGTGCCTGGTTACCGCTCATCCCCTCCGATGCTCCCATCATTCTCAAATTCATCCAGGTTTGCAACCCGGATCTTCCAACTCACGACTGGAAGATCGCGAAACTGGAGGATCCCAAGGGTGACACGCGAGCGGCTACTATTGTCATTAATAAGGAGTCGCTCGCCCCCCTCACGAAATCTAGTGGAGTCATTCATTATGGTTTCACTAGTGTAACGCTGAGGGTTTATAAAAAGGATGGGGAGGACTCTGCGATGGTTGATCACTCTCCCTCCACTTCATCGTCTGCAAACCTGCCGGTAATACACCGGCCGCAGTCATTGAGGAGGAGGGGGGATGCTCGGCCGCGGTGGAGCCGTCTCCCTCCACATCATCTTCCATCGCCAAAACGGGAGCTATCCCGTCAACCTCTTTGGCTCCCATGGAGGATGAGGGGGAGAGAGAGGGCACTCCAGAGCCCTCACCAGATCCAGAGGCTCCAGATGAGGATGTTGATTGTATCAACTTCTCTGATCTCGAACTCACAAGTACCCCGCCTAATAGCCAAGACTCGCTCTTTGGGATCGACCTTGATTTAAACACCACCTTGGTGGAAGGAGGACTACCCGATGGCGCTGCTTCGGATAGTCCAAATTAATCTCCACCATTCCATTTCGGCTTCGGCCGCTCTACTTCTCCGTCTCAACACCTACGAAGAAGATATTGTCCTAGTCCAAGAACCCTGGGTCGTCAATGATCTAGTGTGTGGACTCAGGACTCCTAACTACATTCTCTTCTTCATGAGAAATGGAGGTAAGCCCAGAACCTGCATTCTTGTGAAGAGCTCACTAAATGCCTTTCTTCTCTCCAATTACAGCGATCGAGATTCAGTCGCCGTTTGCCTAGAACTAGGCACAGAAAAAGTCTGGGTAATATCGGCGTACATGGCACATGACCATGTTGAACCTCCCCCCTCTACTACAATCAAGAGGACGCTCGCTGATGCGGAGAGAGCCAAGACCGCGCTCATTCTGGGATGTGATGCAAACGCACATCACACAATCTGGGGGAGCACGGACATCAACGATAGAGGTGAGTTCATCTTTGACTACATTCTGAACAACAATTTAGTAGTATGCAACTCAGGCTGCGAACCCACCTTTATTACAAAAAACAGACAGGAGGTGCTCGACATCACCCTGACTTCTGACTCTATTGCTGACAGCATCAAAAACTGGAAGGTCTCTCGTGACCACTCCTTCTCTGATCATTGCTATATCAACTTCGATGTAGTAAGATCGCCTCGTTCACAAATATCTTTCAGAAATCACCGAAAGACCAACTGGGATAAATACAGAGAAACTGTATCGGCAATCTTACCTGATACACCTTTCTCCATCCCCAACTGTCCTGCCGACCTCGACACTTCTGTGGAGAGGCTCACAAAAATCCTTAACCACGCACTGTCTATTTCCTGCCCTACAAGCAAGTCGAAACCACCATGGTGGAATCGGGAACTGGACAAGTTGCGCAAGGAAAGCAGGAGATCTTTTAACACAGCGAAACGCACCCGAGATGCTGTTGATTGGGAAACATACAAAAGTTCTCTCAACACCTTCAAAATTGAACTAAGAAGAGCCAAGCGTGTGTCTTGGAGACTCTTCTGCGGCAAAATTGAAGAAGTTTCTGAAGCCTCCAGGCTGAGGAAAGTATTAGCATCGCTCCCGAAAGCACCCAGCTTTCTACAAAAATCGGATGGTATCTGGACATCTTCCAGTCTAGAAACCCTAAACCTTCTTGTGGACACCTACTTCCCGGGAAGTCTGGCTGCTAGATCAATCTGTCCTGGCAGTACACCAACCAGATCCTCTTGTAGCCCTCTTAAAATAGACAGTGCATCTGTCAAGTGGGCACTAAATAATTTAAAGCCATATAAATCAGCTGGTCCTGATTGCATTATACCTGCAGAGCTCCAAGCAGTTGCAGATCTCATTTTCCCCTGGCTGACAAGCATCTTCCAAGCTTGTCTAGATTTAGGATATGTTCCCAGGTCTTGGAAGGAGGTTACAGTAATCTTCATTCCCAAGACCGGCAAATTCTCACATAACAAGCCTAACGACCTTAGACCTATCAGCCTCTCTTCTTTTCTCCTAAAGACACTTGAGAAGCTGATTGATCACCACATCAGAAGCAGTATTGCGTCTGACAGACTCTCGCATGCTCAACATGCGTACAATAAGGGTCAGTGGAGACAGCTCTACACACCCTCATAGGTACGATTGAATAATCACTAAAATACAAGGAATTTACCCTGGTAGCTTTCCTTGACATTGAAGGAGCCTTTAACAACATCACTCCCGAGGCAATTACCTTAGCGCTTAACAATCTCGGTATTGAAAAGTCCCTTGTGGCTTTTATTCACCAGCTACTGGTTAGCAGAGTAATAAACTCTAAACTCGGTGAATCCAATGTCCGCAGAACAGTTAATAGAGGAACCCCGCAAGGTGGTGTACTCTCTCCTCTTCTATGGAATGTTGTGGTCAATGAACTGCTACTGAACTTAGAGGAGGTAGGATGCAGGGTGATTGCCTATGCGGATGATGTTGCTATTGCAGTTTCCGGAAAATTTGTCTCGACACTAAGGGACATCATGCAGCATGCCTTCCATAGACTAACCTCATGGACCAGTGCATGCGGTCTTGGAGTTAATCCGCAAAAAGAGGAACTAATACTCTTCACGAGGAAATATAAAATTCCCCCCTTTGACCCTCCCTCATTGTGTGGCGTAAAACTTACGCTCACAGATAAGGCCAAATTCCTGGGTCTCATCATAAATCGTAAACTAAGCTGGAAGTCCAACATCATGGAGCGTATCAAGAAAGCTACCACTGCGCTCTATTGCTGCAAAACAGCAATCGGATGTAAATGGGGCTTTCAGCCTAGAATAGCATACTGGCTATACATAGCCGTAGTCAGACCAATCCTACTTTATGGAGTCTCAGTATGGTGGACAGCTCTTGGCACAGCCGTCAACCGCAACCTTCTTAACCGCGTGCAAAGAACTGCAAGTATATGCATCAGTGGAGTGCTAAGGACGACACCATCCGAAGCACTAAATATTCTACTGTATCTCCCTCCACTTGACTTGTTTGCCAGACAAGTAGCAGCCTGCACAGCGGTAAGACTCAGAACACTACACCTGTGGAATAACCACCATACGGGTCATTCCACCATTCTAGATAACCTCGACACCGACCTCATACTGCCTCATCTTGTCTTTGAGATAAACTTCTCTACCAGCATACCCTCCAGGTCAGACTGGAAGTCTGATACTCAGACGCTGAACGGTCCTCTGCGTATTTTCACAGATGGATCCAAGACGGACGAGGGAGTAGGAATAAGTGTCTACTCCAATGATCTCAATTTTAGTATATCCCTCCACCTTCCAGAATATTGTAGCGTTTTCCAGGCTGAGACAATGGCAATAAAAGAAGCTCTGTCTTGGCTCAAGAACAACGTGATATCCAAGAAGGACGTCAGCAATCAAATCCCTGAACTCGGTCACTTTTCTCTCTAAGACCTCCCTAAATTGCCGCCTATCTCTTAACGAGATGGCTGAGCATTTAATCATTCACCTCATGTGGGTGCCGGGACATAGTGACATTCCAGGGAATTGTGAAGCTGATTATCTCGCCAGGAGCGGTACGATCTCCACAAACCTCCCTAGTGGGGATCTTCCGCCTATGCCATTCGCTAGAGCTAAACTTCTTTTAAAGAATCATACCATTAAAAACACCAACTCAAGATGGTCAGATGGCACTACGTGCCTCATTAAAAAGCAAATCTGGCCTAAACTTGATCTAAAACGTTCACTCTATCTTCTCAGAATGAACAGGTCATCCCTAAGGATTCTCATTGGCGTTATCACAGGACACTGTGCCATTGGCACCCACGCCTCAAGAATGGGACTTCCTCATAATGATTTCTGCAGAAGCTGCAGAGACGAAGAAGAAGAAGAAAGCATAACGCATCTTCTCTGCACTTGTAGCGCTCTCTCCTCTCGCAGGATGAAACACCTTGGAGCCTACTTCTTTAACGACTTGAACGTCGGCACCAATCAATTAAAGAGCTTCGTTGAAAGCACTAAATGGTTTTTCGGATAAAGGAACACAAGATCCGCGTGATATCACAATGGGCCTAAATTGGCCTAAGTGTGACTGTTTTCTACAATCAGCCACTTCAACCTAACCTACGTGATTGATGGTAATATCAGCAAAATTAATGAGGAAATTAAGGCTATAGATAACTGTTCAGAGAGTAATGGCCTGTTCTTAGATCCTACTAAGACCAAAGCGATTCCGATTGCGAAAAGTTTGTTTAACTTTTGGAATCTGCCCCCTATCAGACTTAATTCAATTAACATCGAATATGTTTCTCATGATAAAAATCTGGGTAAGTATTTTAACAATAGTCTAGCATGGAATGACCATCTGAATAAGGTTCTTTCCAATGTACAATATATGCAGCTGTAAGAGGTTGCTTTTCAGCAAACACTCGTGTTGTGCATGCTATTGTTCTCTCACGAGTAGAGGGGACTTAATAATAATAATAATAATAATAATAATGGCGGCGCTACAGTCCGAGGTGGACCTGGGCCTAGCTTCTCAGCAGAGGGGACTTAATGCCGACTCCAAATGGCGATTTTGAGAAGCTTTTTCTAAACAGTTATACTCTTTGAGCATTGTCAGTGACTCGAAAGAGGTAAACAAAATTTTATATGTGCTTGGCCTAAGCGATGAGACCCTCTGCGATGACTGTGAAGACGACGATGACACTGCAGAGCCCTTCCTCTGCCACTATCCCGCCTTTGCTCGTATCAGGTGGCAGTTAATCCGTGCTGATGAAGTGAGAGTGGATGATGTAGGCTCCCCATCACAGAAGCGCCTGCTGAAATTCCAGCATCAGTAGATTGTTGCCTGGTAGTACAATAGACCAGTATTTGAGTCTGAGAGCTCCAATGTAATGTTTTAAAAACTTCCGACAAAAAGAAGAAGAAGCATTATAGTTATGTAGTTCACAACCCAAAACACTTGTAATAGGGTTGCCCTATTCAAAGTCAAAGTCAAAGCAGAAGAACCCTATAATCCAACAGAATTTGCAGATATAATTAATTTCATTTTCAAAAATAGTGAACAAAATCCAGGAAACAATATTACAGATCTTTTCCCATCTTCACACATAAACAGTGAAGAAAAGAATGAAGCCGAAGAAAATAAAAGAAAGAAAATATGAAGAAAAGAATGAAAAGAATGTTATTTAAAGTTTGCAAGACATTTAGTGATATTTTCTTCCGGGAAGCTCAACCCCTCACATTTTCTAACAAAGTCAAACATCGAATCACTACTTCATAATATCCCCATTTATTTACATAAAGTCCTAAAGTTCCAAAGTTCTTAAACATGAAGTCAGAAAACAGATCGATAGTACGCTCGGTGTATTGATAGTATGTAAGGTATAATCCATTCAAGCTATTCCCCTTCGAGCTCGCCTATTTGGGAAGTTCCGACAAAAGAAAGACGCCAGTAGAAAACAAAAATGGCGCCTGGAACATGCGTGTATAAAAGTACAACATATACACTCTGAAGTGCATAGTCTATGAACAAATTTGATTTCTTCTCTTTCTACATAAATATTTATATTTAATGCTGGTAAAAAAAGAATTGACTAGCCGCCTGCTATCACATTAGAAATGTTTATTCTAAAAATAAAAATGCAATTAACATTTTAGGAAGTAATAATTATTGAAATAAAATTGAAATTCAATTATAATGTACATACATACATACATACATTCCTAGATGAATGCATTTCGAGAACCAATGTTTTAGGTTCTATCACTTCCCGCATACATAAATAATTTCTGAATTTTAATGCGTCCGTTATCACGTCACCAATAGTAATACTTGACAGAGAAGAATAATCAATTTTTGGATTATACTTATCCACCGCACGATTCCCTGGAATTAATTTCACAAACTTTCTCTGTTCATAAGACGTTCATCGTCCTCAGCGTATATTTTGTTCAATTCGTTTAGATCTACAGTTACTTGGCTTGCCTTTTTTCAAAAGAAGAATCCTATTTTATCTTTAAAATCGAAAAAAAAACACAGGCAAGACTGTAATTTTTTAATAATAACTTCTCTCGCACCTCATCTGACTAAAACTTGATTTAAAGACTCCTACTACAGAACTACACAAAAAAATGTTATGCAAATATTTATTTATTTAATATTTACGTATATTATTTATTTATTTATTAATATATTTACTTATTTATTAGCTTAATTATGTTTATTTACAAATTAATACATTTATTTATTTATTAATTTATGATTGTGTGTTCGTATGTACAATACATTTACTTCCGCTTATGCGCAAGTATTTCATGACTGAAATAATAAATTCAATTCGCTTCATATTTCTTCTTTGTGTTATCCTACGTGGAGTTTGTTATTCTGCCGTTTTATTACATTCATGGTTACGATTTTCAGAAACTTGACTAGTTATTGTATCAATATTCGGCTGTCGGGATATTTCAATGTGTATTGCTTATAACTTACCTTGATTAACGTAATATGATATAATAATAATAATCGTAATAATAATAATAAATGCGGCGCTACAGTCCGAGGTGGAGTTGGGCCTGAGCAACTCTCAGCAACCACTCGCGTGGTATCACAAGTGGAGAAGACTATAGATTAATGCTGATCCCGAAGAGCGAGAATGAGAACCTTCTTCTAGACAGTTATACTTTATTTAAATATAATTTATTATGAAAATTATTTTAGTTTAGTATTTTTGACATTTAGAGTATGTGAACGTGCTTTAGGGTTATCAATTATGGTATCAATAATTCCACCTTATGGAAATTATTACTTCTAATCTTTTACTATTTTGAAAATAGATAAATAATTTCCAACCGACTCCTCTACTTAAACCTTTTTCACTAACTAACTTCGCCCATAATTTGCATGCAGTCCAACGAAATAATAAGTAATACTGTATATATTAAAAATAACTTTATTTAATACATCAAATTATTAAAAAAAAACTTGGAATCTTGGAAAATTTTAAACCTTTTAAATTCGAAAAAAATTTACTTTATTTTTCAAAACAAAAAACGACATTTCCGGCTAGTCTCCGTTTTATTAAAAAAGCTACAACTAGAGCCGTCAATTTCAGTGAGGATAGATCCTAAATCCTCGATATCTTGATATTTGTACAGAAATCGCTATTTAGATATTTATTAACGCTTTCAAAGCAATTTAGAAAACTGCATTTTGAAAATTATGTAATTCGGATCCTTTTTTTTTACCGTTTTTGGTCAATGACTACAAAACTATTAGCGCCTGATTTGTTCGCACATGGCAGAAATTCTAGTGGCATCAAATCAACATATGTCGAGAATTTAAGACTATTTGGTCAAAGAATTTCTAAGAAAACTTATTGTTAAAATACGGCACCGAAATATTGTATATATAATATATAAGACTCGAGAGAGATAAAATGCGTTTTTATTTTGTTATATTTTGATTTGATATTTTTATTTTTAGAATAGTGTTTTTGGAATACCCATATGCTGTTAAGAATGGAACGAAGATCACATAAGCTGTTTGTTATTTATATATACTGTTGTGTATTTCTGACAAACTGAGTGCAACTTTTCGAGATGAAATGATCGCTATAATACTATGAATGACGAAATAGAAGTTGGGATGAAAATTGGTACCTCTTAGAATATACCAGTATTAATAGTTTTATTTTTAAGGAAAATCTGTCCGTATGTCATTTGTTTTCATATGAAACGCAGTCTTCACATATTTATTCGCTACGTGTGTGTAAAACAAGAAATGAATAAAGATTAATATATGCACAATTTTATAATTTAAATGAATCAAGTGATACTAGAGATGAAGGTCTGTATTGATTTATATTTGAGGGACAACTGACCAGTGAGGTTGTTCCAAAGAGTTTATACCAGCCGATCACGATATTTGATAAATTTAAGTCATCCAGCATTATTTGTGCCACGCCCATAAACACTTTTTTCTCTATACGACCATAGTCGCCCCAAACGGTAACCTGCAGATTTCATGAGTAGACAGTTAACTAAAAGAGTTTATATGTGACAATTGCTTACTTGCAGTATACATCCACTAAATGGTTCCTTAAAAACTAGCTGCTGTTGATACAATGGATCCAAGGTACGCCTGGCCGTAGACGTTTTTGATTTGTCAATGCACTTCTTACCGGAAACCAAATAAACTTTGACATACGGAGCAGGAAGCATCTTCGAACCTGGTTTTTGCTAAAAAAAAAAATTAAATTAAATAAATGTTTTTCCTCCATATTAGGAAGGCAGCTACTTGAAGGCCTCTGGCGCGTATAACTTCTACTTCAAGAAATCCTTTTTGATGGCACATCGATAGTTGAATATCACCAAGCGAAGGTGCTCCTAGCACTTGTCGACCAACTAATTGGCCGGGACCAAGTCCATCAATAAAATCAGATAATTGACCATCATTCATACGCAGCGAAGGAGAGCATCTACTGAGGTTCAGTTAAGACGTTAAAGTTCAGTTGCACATGAAAATTGCAAAAGTTAAAAATAAGGTTAATTATTAGTTGTGGCTTAAACATACATACTTTATTGGTGTATTTAGATAGAAATTAAAATCAGCGAAAATAAAATAGAATTTGGGTTGAGTTTTAGGTTAGTTTTTTTATTTAGTATTTTTACACAGGGAGATATAGAAATAAACATAATGTATACTTTGGATTATTTTAATATTCTTTTTATATTACAAATTCATATTACCATGCATTAAAGAATATTTCCATTTCAGGTTGTATGAACAGTGTGCCATTAATATTTTTTAAGTGGTTGTGTTAGTTAAGAAAATGTTAATGAGTTGATTTTAATATAAACCCATGCATAAACAATACTTTAAGCTTTTGCGATCAAAAATTAGTAAAATTTGTTGGAATATAAAGTAACATAAATATTCTGTTTTTCCAATGCGATGGAATAAAAAATATATATTTTTTATGTTAAATAATTTCATCCGAAAACAATTCTTATCTTTTTCTAATAAAAGCGGACAATTTATACCCGATGACTCATAAAAGTTTATAGTTATAATTAATAATAAAATTAGAGATCTCTGTTTCAATGACATACGCCAGACCGAACTGTAATTATATGTAAAAAATTATAGGTAAACCCTAAACCTATTTACGAAAGTTGTGAATTTTTTTTAAAGTGTTGGGGAAGATTCAAATATATCGACTTACTGCATTAGCGCTTGTCTTACGGCACATAATTGCGTATTTTCGTTTGTATATGCGTAGACACCGTTAAACATTTGAACTCATTCAAGAATTGAAGCCATCTCACCACGTAATGTGTAAAACATACATACGTTGATACAGTTATAATGCATTTTTTTCATTCGGTGAAAACATTAACAACCAATATTGTCGCTTATGTAGACGTGTAATTGGTCCATACTTCTTAGGAAATGAGGAATGTGTAACTGACACCGATATCTTAGACAACACGATGTTGCCTTATAACAACAGTGGTTCTACAGTCCGACGTCGATACTACGGCAACCACCCCTATTATGCGTGCTATTTTTCTCTCACGATTGGGTTGGACCTACAATTTAATACCGAGTCCGAACGGCAAGATTGGGAACCTTTTTCTAAAAAGTTGTTTTGACTTATTTCACGTTTTGATGAAATTAACTTACCACCATGAACGTGTGTTTTGTCGCCATTACACTTCTATTTGTGAGCATTGCAAATGACCGTGTTCATGCACACAATTTGAAAACTCCTGACGCTTTGAAGATGAACATTTGTCAAGTCGTGGCCGAGTTATTGCCCGATATGTGTCGAAAAATCATCAAAAATTACTTTGTCAGAATCCAGCCCTCCAACAACTGTATGGAGGATATTTGAATGACGTTATATCTATTCCTTAAAGATGAATCCAAGCAATGTATTGGAACAAAAATTTGATCGAAATCTGAACCATATACAGTCAGCGTCAGAAGTGAGTAAACAGTCATTAGCTGAAAGTTATTCCTCTAAATGAATATTGACCGAAATGGTATACGCCTGTCATTGGTGGCTCAGATAAAAACTCTGAAATCATACTTCAAAACAAGCTATATTATAACCGTAAACATAAAGCAGTTAATTTAGTTCAAAAAAGGGCTAAAAAGAAGCGTCAAAAGTGAATTAACACCTCCCTTAAAAAAAGGATCTTATTGAAAGAAATGTACTTTGTATGCCTTTACCGCTATTTTTAGTTTTCGTATTTGCCGGTCTTAATGCACATACAAATGTTTAAAAAATTTAGCCGTTATGTCTTGCTGTCATTGAAACAACCTTTTGTACACTCAATGCCGTTCTTAGCACTTTTCTCTTTTAAATTTCATTGATTATTTTATGTTTATCCTTATTTATCCTTAGAATAGCTTTGGAGCTTTAATTTGATGTTTCCATGTCTGCTTTTCCTTATTCCGGTGAGTTTTAATTTAGTAGATAAACCTTCATCAGATAACCGAATGTTCACTCACTTTTGACGGTGACTGTATGTTTCTACTTACTTTACTTTTAGTTTGTTTTTATATTACGTACTTTTAACCCTGATTCTATCGCTCTGAAATAAGAAATATGAAGTTTTTGTTGAAGGCAAAATTAAACTCCTGAATGTGTTATAGATAATTGAACAAATGGAAACTGAATCGCCAAGGGCCTTTCGGTTACTTAATAATATCAACACTGCAATTGCTCTGATTGAGTGATTGCCATAATATCATGTCGTAAGTTTCCATTTGGGGCTTCGTGGCCGTGTAGTTTTGTGCGTCGATCCATACCCACTAGACTTTTAAGTCTTGGTTAAACTCCAAGTTCAGACAAAAAATGTTTTCAAATAAAATTCTTCACAGCTCATCTCTTTTGAGTCACTGAGAATGCTCAAAGAGTTCACCTCGGACTGTAGCGCCACCATTATTATTATTAAGCATTCCTTTATCAAACTGCCAAAAAAAATGTTAATTGATCGTTACCACGATAATAACTGGCCTTGAGAAGTTTACAAGTGTGGGGTGAGAACAATACATCAATTCAAGTCTCAATAGCTAATGTTATCAATATCAGTCGGAATGGAAAATATATTTGTATTTTTTTACTGTGCAACTGTTTCATTTTCGTGCTATTTTTAGAAGTGCGAAACTTCAAATAATCGTCATCACTTCTCCAATTTTCGCAGGGTATGTCAATACTCGTAAGAAATTCAATGCTCCGTTTCTGCTTATTAGATATCTACCATTGGTTCAACTGGTCAAACTTGTGGGAAAAAATTTCAACATAGACGAACCAATCGAAATAATATCTCTTTATAAAGATCAGTAACGGAATGGTTGCGTGGGTCCCTAGATAAACATGTATTCTACATGTGTCCCGCTCGTTAAAAAAGAAACTGTTAGATTAGTTCGATCTCATTGTGTTTTAACGTCGCTTAATAGTCTGCAATTCATATTGTATCCAGATTGGATTTTTGTAAGATGTTCGGACCTAGAAGCGGTAATCCTGGCGATATCTGAAGAATATTCATTGCATTTCTCTCACGTACTTGAACGTATACGTTGGCTCTGATTGCCCAAACTTAGAGGGAGTATGGACAACAAAACTGAAGGAGGCTTCTGATTATCTTTAGACAAATCAACTAAAGCGGTGTTGTATATGAACGTGACCAACAGAGTTTCCATGCCCCAAGAAAGACATGTATGTCCCTAATTTGTTCGACACATGTCGAGAGGATGCACTTGCATTAGTATAATCATACCCCTTCAATACTTAGATCTCCTCAATTGTTGTAATTTGCATTTTAACAGTTCAGAATAAGAATGTTAAGCGCCGTCTATTAATACACACTAAGAAACATTAAATTTCTTACAGAGTGTGTTTTTGCAATCAAAACTAAATTTGGTTTAACAATTTTTTTTAAGCTGCAATAGCTCACTTATTTGGGCCAAATATTTGTCTTCTTTTTAATCAAAAATTGCTAAAGAACGCACATCCTCACTCCTAACTCCTTTTAATTGTGAAATCGTGTAATTTTAAACAAAACGAGTCCCAAATATTTCTGTCGGACCGTAAGTGACACTTACTTGGCTCGTACGAAACTGAATGTACGTTATCTTTTCTGAGTAATTACTGATATCCTATATTAAATATACCGATATGTTGTTTTCTGTCTGTATTTTGTCCTTACTGTAGAGGGATTGAGCAAATGATGTGATTGTGTAATTACTATTACCCAAAGTTACCATTTCTTTAAGCAAAACTTAGTTTTTATTGCAAAAACACACTCTGCACGAAACTGAATGTTTGTAAGTGCACGAAAAGTTTCAAACAGTACTATGCACTATTTACCTAAACAAAAGATTCTGCTACTAGTATTCATCTAATAAGTAGGATTTTGTTGATGTTTTAAATCAAATAAATAAAATGTACAATATATAACTAAGGAACAAAAACACACATTTGTTTCTTATATGCTAATATAATTCACACTCCGCTTCAATTGAACACGCATCTTTTTATTTACTATTCTAAAATATTTTGCATGAATACATTATTCAATATATATACAGCCAGCTGATTGCATTTACGAGTATGTACGTTTATAAATTATATTTTCCTATTTTATAAAACAAGTTTTATTTACACATTTCAAATATGACTAAAATCGTGATATTATTACCATTTACAAAATTCCAAAGAACCTCGTTAAGACCAAAGGGCTTATTTCGTAAGCTTAGAATCATGCCATGCATGCTTTAAAACAGACAAAACGAAAATGTTGTATCACAATACAATAAAACAATGAAATTTACAATAAAAATAAAACGAATAATGTAAAAAATCATACATATAAAATCACAACTAACTGTTGGCAAAATTACACTTGATAAAACAAATATTATATTTACGTATAAAATAATATACTTGATATTATTTTGTGTACACTCAGTTCAGAGGATAAGACGATTTAACTACGTCTGACACTTATGTCCTTCTCTTTTTACAATCACAACCTAACGTATGGTTAAATATACATCCCAATTACATAAAAAAAAAAACTAAACTGAACTACATTGAGAGAGTAAAAGGAAAATAGGCGAATTATTCATAAATCAATCACACTTAAAATAATCAATGTTGAAAACGAAAAGTGTTTTGTATTTGCAAAGGAACAAAACTTATTCTTAACTAAAAAAGAAAGCTATCAAGAAATACTTGAGAAAGGACATAAAATCCACACACAAATAGATGTAAGACACAGAGGACAGTGTATTTTATGCAAATATAGACTTATGTTTTTAATATTTATAAGAAACAGAGTCTTAAAAAAAACAAAGTGTGTGAAAAAGAGAGACATTTTTGTTTTTGAACAACTTACGATGAACCCTCTGAACTAGATATCGAGTGTACGCTTCCAGTTCGATAGGACGACGATATTGGTGTTACTTCAACTGACCGCTGAATACTACCAGAGGAACCGCGACTAGCCTGTTGGTATTGGGGTGGAATACCCAAGTCTGTTGAGAATTAATGGATGCACACATACAAATATATGGAATATACATCGAGACAGAGATTTTCAAATACAATACAAATAGAAACTTAATGTTTAATAACGTTTTTGCTTTCATTTTAATACCGGTTTTATTTTTCGTGTCAATTGGATCCATCGTCGGAATATGACAGAACCTTCCCCTATCTCTCTTTTTGAATCTAACGAACTACTTCAAAATGTAAATCAATTAAATGAATAAATTACTTCTCTACTTTTCAAAAAGCAATAACTTCCACGCCCTAAAGAACTAAAAACAACTCATATCACCTGTAAATGGAAAGGAAGAAAATATTGAACGTACAATTTTTTTTAACTACGAAATAATTTATAAAATGTAATTGTGTTTAATATTTTCCAAAAGCAACTCTAATTTTACAATAAAAATATGTACAATTAAGCCAAAACTTGTGTATTGATTATTTAATGTTTGTATTTAAAATGTTTATGTGAAATTTTTTTTGAAATGTTGTATCGTGTTAATAAGGTACTTTATGCGTTTATTTAATAATAATAATAATAATTATAATAATTATTATTAACGATAAAGATTATATTATATATATATAATTATATATATAATAATAATTATAGTATAATTATATATAGGATTATATATATATAATTATAATCATTTTTATTAACGATAAAGATTGTTTAATTCTTTGTTTTGATTTTATTCTATGTCTCCCTGCCGTAGATACTAAGTTTTCGAAAATGTAATTCTATATAACGATTCTTAAACATATTTTTATTAAAGAAGGTGATAAACATTTTGCGGTACTATTCTATTCAGCTATTTAAAGTAAGTAAAAGATTTAAAATCTTAGTTCAATATGTATAAACATGCACATAAAGAGTTTAAAATTTAAGTACATAGACGAATGTTCTTTCGAACTGGGCTCACAATTATCAAATTAAAAATTGCGGCGTGAATATAATGAATCGATAAAGAGACTCGAATCCGTAAGTTGAAACTCAAATGTGTGAACTACAACTCAATTTAGGCGATAAATCTAAAACTGGATAAGTTACAACACCAATTTCTCGTCAAAAACCAGAAATCAGAACATTTTTAGATTCAATTTTCGATTTATTCATTAATGTTTATATTCTCAATTTAAAACTGTTAGATACAATTTGCAAGTAATTAATAAAAGTTAAAAAGGATAAGTAATGGTCATTACCCTTATCTTATTATTAAGCAAAAAGTATTGAAAAGAAATAATTATTCAAAAATAGAGGACTTAGTAATAGTTTTTGATATAATTAAAGTCCATGGTGAAAAGCCAGGAGGTTAAGTTTAAAGAAGTATAAATTTATGGTTAGCCTAATGGACAGAGGAAATAATAAAAATTAAATAAAAAAACAGTACACTAGTTGTGAAAAATGCGATTTTTGAGTGACTAAGTGGATATTGTTACTACAGGGACATCATCACTGTTTCAGCAATGTTTCTTCTTATACCGAAGAATCCAAATAAAGCGACACAACAAACAAATAAAAAATGAGTAACAAAGTTACAAGGATAGGAAACGATAAACAAATGATTACTTTTTTCTTATCTCTTATTATCATTATCTAAATGCAGAAATATTTGACGCTCTGACGTTGCGGGTGAGTACGTCGACCACTACGCACAAGTCTTTCAGTCTAGGATAAATTCACAGCAAAGACAACAATTAAAAGAAAAACATTTTCCACGGCTCCACCTCTTTCGAGTCATTGACAATGTCTCAAGAGTGTAATTGTCTAGAAAAAGGATTTCAATCTCGCAGTTCGGGCTCGGTATTTAAGTGTAAGTCCTCTCCACTCGTGAGAGAAAAATAATACGCAACAGAGGTGGCTGCTGAGAAGCTAGGCCCAAGTCCACCTCGGAATGTAGCGGCTATTAAATACTCAATATAGTACGATTTATGACTTTATGATGGTTGTTCTATCGCAAGTGACTATTATTCCAAGTGTAACAATCACAAACTCTTGATCCCGAAACTTAATTGCTGAGTCATTTGGTTTAGCCTAAAAACAATTTTCATCCCGGCTGTTAAAAAATGAATAATGAAAAAAAACAATGGTACGATCGGCGGCGGTCCGGTAAATGAATGGCCCGCCAAAAATACAGAAGAGGACTTAAAGGGAGTATCAGTTAATATAGTTTGAAAAATTATTTTTTTACTTCGAAAATATATAGATATATGACTCATAGGTAAAACTCCCAATTGATTTTGTCAATTCTTGTGTCAAAATAATACGATTCAAAAGCTTTTGTGCAAGCAATAAAGGTAGCTAGATAATCCGTACTGCAGTTTTGAGTGTGCAAGCCAAAGAAAGAACTCCTTGAGAACAAAATTTTAAAAGATGCATTGTGCTCACAGATAGCAGGTAATTTTAACGATTGCAAATATGAGCTTTCCAATTCAAGCTAAAGTCAATTGTCACACCTGAGTACTTAAGTTCTCCACTGAATTTTTTCGTTATTTTGACAAATGTTAAAAAACCACTTTATTTTAAGTTAAATAAAAACACTGTTTTCTTTAAACGTTATAAAACAAAATCCGTTTTTTTTTTAAATTTTCTGTTGCATATTTGGTTTTGTTTATTGAATTCTACTAACAGATGAATTTTGTTCATTGGCATTGTTCTGGTGTAAGGTCGTATCCATCAAATGCCTTGGGGGCTCGCTGACGTCATTGTGGATAGGTGCGTCGACTCAGTCGTTCACAGACCTTCGAGGTATTAAGACGTGTTTCGGCTTCATTTAGACAATAAAAACATAAGGCGTAGTGAGTTGAGTGCAAAAAAAAGTGACTTTTACAAGAAGACAGTAGCCTGGGTGAAAGATCTACTGCTTGGGATCCCCCAGTACTCGGGTTCAATTCCCAGAATTTAACAAAAATTATTTTTTCCATTAATTAAGAAAAACACAAAACCGAACGAGCCGCCTCCGAAAAAAACGGATGATGTGGATGGACCGGTAGCCGGCACATCAGGCCACCGACGTCGCACGTAAGTAGCAAAGAAAAGGGGAAAAAATTCACCCCTGCCGAATTTAATGAAACGCCGCACTACAACGGCTACTTCAGATAACGAGGCAGCAGTTCCCAGCCCAACAAAAGCTGGGACAACAACAACAACAACAGCAGCCGTAGCAGTAACAGGAGTAGCCACGAGATCGGCGGCGAAAATGGTAGAAGACGACCTGAGTGCCCTCTAGTATGAGTCGGAGGCTGATGGCTAGCGAAACTAAGCTAAACCAGACGCGCAAACTCAGGTACAAAAACTACCACATAATTAGAAGAGACCGGACCCAATCCACTCCAGGGGGTGGGGCCGCTCTCTTAATTAAAAAAAAAATTATTCATAAGGTAGTATTATAGTATTCTCTCCTCTTCTAATTTATTCCGATTCCGAAGACAAATTGTCGCAGAACTCCCGAATACAGGCCAATTGCTATTCTGCCGTATCTGTCAAAATTTTTCGAAAAACTTTTAGCTCTACAACTTAAGAAATATCTACAGGTTTAAAAGACAATCAGGATTCCTATCCAACAGAAGCTGCGTCAAAACGCTTCTATCGGTTGTAGACGAAATTCGTACGTCGTTAGACAAGAACAACCTAGCATTTCTAACTTTGCTGGATTTTTCCAAGGCTTTTGACACCGTGAGTCATGCCACACTTTGTGAAAAACTATGTAAGGAATTTAATTTCTCCAAAACTGCTGTCAATCTTGTGAGTTCCTATTTGTCAGGTCAAAGCGTAGTTTGCAGAAGTTCTATGTCGTCTTTTCTAAGACGAAAACTCAGACGTCCCTCAAGGATCCATACTAGGTTCTTTACTTTTTACTTTTTACGTAAATAACCTTCCGAGCGTTATTAAAAATTGCAGCGTACTTGCATGTATGCGGACGATGTACAACATTGTGTTAGGTCGACCAAAAAACGAAAGTGATGTAGCCATCGAACTTATAAACGAAGACCTTTGATTAATAAATCGGTGGGCTCTGAGACATAACATTTCTCTTAATGCCAAAAAATCAAAAGCTATGGTAATAAACAAAAGACCATACGACTATACAACACTCAATAGGTTGTTTATAGGAGACAGCCATATTGAGTGCGTAAGCTCGGCCAGAAACCTTGGGGTAGTATTTAACTCAACTCTAACTTGGGGTACTCATCTAAACTCTGCTATCGGTAAGGTGTATGGTGGACTACGTGCTCTCTGGGCTTCACACAAATTTCTACCCGTCAGGGTTGCTTGCGAAATCTATACTCCTCCCTCAACTTCTGTACGCCTGCGAGATATATCGCAAAGTTGATTATGAAAGTCAAAGGAAAATAAACGTAGTTTACAATAACATCACTCGCTTCGTGTACTCGCTAAAAAATCTGATCGTTGTTCTAGTTATGCTAAAAATATCATTGATTGTTCAATAATTAACCACATAACTATAAAAACTCTCACTCTACTACATATAATACTTTCTTCTAAGCAACCTGAGACCATATATGAAAAGCTACGCTATCTTAACTCGAGAAGATCACCATTATTGACTGTACCAAAGTTCACTTGCCTTGCATCTGAGCGTCAATTTCATGTTCATGCTGTTCGTCTGTGGAACTCTCTCCCCGCTCATATACTAGTAAGATTGATCAGGAATGCAAATAAATTCAAGTCTCTTTTATTTTCACACTTTGGACAGTGAATTGTAAACCTTTTTGAACATTTAACAGCTTATTAGTACTATTGTTATTTCTATTTTTAACTTCATTATTTATTGTCTTTGATCTTTGCTGAACTCTCTCACTATAACCTGTTTTATACACTCTTGCCTTAAACTCTCTGAATAATATTCTATTAAATATCTACATTAACTTTTATTCATTTAATAGCTTTACATAATTTTTTTCTCTTAAGATGGCATTTTTGTTTTTTTTAATTAAGTCTTGCAAAACTTAAAATAGGTTATTTATCTTAATTTGTAAGAATTCTCGTAATAAACAAATAAATAAATAAATAAGGTTAAATAGAGAAATGAGGTGGGAAGGTTCGGTGTGCTGTAGGCATGTATCGCGCGTATCGCTCTCCCAATTCGGAAGCGATTGTTCGTGATGGCCGTCTACGCACCAGACGCTCGAAACTCGAACTTCATTTCGGACCACGAGGCTGTCTTCACTAGCCTTTGCTTAAACTCGGAGGAAAACTATTATATTCTAGCCGGTGATTTGACCGCAAAGCATGGCGAGTGGGTTAACAGTGTCCCGAACGAGAGGGGAAACGCTCTCCTAGAGTGGATGGAACAGAATGGTATTGAGTTCAGGCTTGATTTACTTGCAACCGATAGACCATCGTTTCCCAGAGGCGGGTCGTATCTGGATGTGATGCTTACAGACAGACAGACAGACTTACGTTACTGAACGTGGAACGACATAAAAGGAAGTGTTTAACCACGGTTGAGTACGACAGTGATCACTGTGGTCTCGCAGCGGTTATTCAACTCCCGGACGAGCTGAAGGAACTGGTGGAATATGCCCAGGCGTATCATTATAATTATAATTATTTTAATAAAAAAATAAATAATCAGTAAGTTAGATTTAAGAACAACATTTAAGATAGTTAAGTTAGATTTAAGTATTTTTGTCTAGATAGTAAGAATTATGAATTGAACAATAAAAATACGTAAAAAACAAAACTAAAAACACTTTTCACTGCTAACGGTTCCCCCTTCGGGTCAACTATGCCGAACTTGCGCCAGTTTCTCTTCGTATCTCTTGAGGCCTTGGACAGCGGGGTTCTGAACAGAATAGTTTCGCACTTCCGTAAGTTGATGTTCAACTTCCAGTCGTCGCAAATTCGCTGAATTGTCTATAAGGCAGGCACACGTGCATTCGGCCTCGTTTTTATTCCATTGAATGTCGGATACCAATTTGGACGCGGCATGTGTGATCCAAATTGGTATCCGACATTCAAGGGAATAAAAACGAGGCCGAATGCACGTGTGCCTGCCTTATAGACATGGAGAAGGCGTTCGACACCATATGCCCCGCCCTGAAGCCGAATTGGTTATCCGGTATATCGACTGGAGATTTGTCGGGATTGAAGTATCTTTGTCCCGTTTAGGGATCGGTTGTATTACAGCTTCTCCTGGGGATTGTCGAGCACTGCCCCATCTGGACCAAATGCCAACTAACGTCAGCATTCTCTGGAAGATTGAATTTACTTGCGGGAACATGCTCGGGTTGTTGCATCTTACAGCCCGAATCTTATTGCCCCAGTGCAAGCTGTATTGTTGGCGGATTAACGGACTTTGATCTTCGACTACAATGACCGCACTTCAGCATTCTGCGGATCTGTAAACCGTCTGTACAAGAGTTTGAGTCTTGACAGCAGTCTACTCTTCTACACGTGAAGTGCATCGATGGTAGCATTCCGGTAGACGTTGACGTCATCGGTTTGTGCTGCCTTCGGAATTGTTTTGTCCATTGTACGTTTTATTATGTCGTCCATTTGTATGAGGTACCTGTCAAACTCTTCGTTCGTCAGGTTTCTGTTGGTAGGAGGATTGATCGCACTCGAACGTAGTTTTCTGGATAAGGCTCTGGAGAAACGTGGCCAGCGCGCCTTATTATAATTATAAGGATACGTCTGGGAATGTTCCTCCAGTTCTTCCAGCTCGTTTGGGATGCAGTGAAAAGTGTAGTCAGGTACTTAGGTATATCATATTTCGTCAGACATATAGCTGCTGCTCTGACGAAAGCCAAGAAAGCCCTTGCTGTTGCAAGAAGTTTGTTTTATAGCAGCCAACTTGATACCACGGTGAAGGTTATCTGCTACATGGCCCTCATCCGGCCAATCATGGCATACGGTTGTCTAGTGTGGTTCAACGTGAGTCCTTCCCAGATGGAAAAGATGAGGGTGTTTGAGAGGCAGTGTCTTCGGGCCTGCCTCCGTTTGTATCGCACACCCAACTCCGAGTGCAAGAAATTCTTTCCCAATGAGGTCTTGTACAACGAGGCAAACCTAATCAGGATAGATAATATTATTATTAAGCTGATTCAAGGGAATGTTGCAAGAGCTATGACTTCCACTAACGGCCTGGTCTTTGGGGCTTACTACCCCAATATAGTGTATCATGAAAAGGTGCGGCTGAACGGCTTTATTCCGCCCGACGAAAAAGGCCTGATACAGGATACGGAAGGTTGTCCTATAATCTTCCATGTCGCACGCCGAACAGTGGATTGGCGACTCCAATACGAGCCGGACGTCGCTAGCAGCCACAAGGATCTTCGGTTCAGCAGGACGATTTCTGCCCGGGACAGGGCAGAGTCTGCTAAAGAACGGCATATTTTTGGTGATTGCACCAAAATCAGAATTCGCTGCTACCAGCTAACTTCTTAGAGCAATATTTTTTAGTTGAGCTTTGTTGGCCAACTTAAATAGTACAGGTTATAGTAAGTAGGTTAAGAAAACAAAAAAAAATGCAATACAAATATACAAAAAAAAAAACAGAAAAAAAACGAAAATCCAAAACAAATACAAAAGTAAAAAAAAAATCAAAAAACAAACAAAACACAATAAAAAGTTGCACAGGTGACATAGGTAAGATAGTTTTTTAAGGTAGTTTGTATGTTAGGTTAAGTTATTTTAAGTTAGGTTAAGTAGTTTTAAGAAAAAAAAAACAAATTAGTGTATGATCTGCCGTTAAGCAAGGTAGATGTTCACCACACCTTATTTTGTATTGTATCCAACCACATCATCTTTGGAGCGCTGAGGTTGCTGCACGTAATAGTTTTTAATAGTCCACTTCACAAACCAATTCGCATCCCACACACAATCTGTGGACACATCGGCTGCTGTATTTAATTTTATATAATATATTATATATAATAATTAAATATAAAATGTGTATCGGCTGGAATGAATGCAAACAGAACTATAGTTCAAACGACATATATATTTCGTGTGACGGCTGCCACTAATTGTTTCACACCGAATGTGTGCCGCTGTCACCCAGAACCGGGGATGACTTGAAGAGCTCTACCCCCAACGGCCTGCAATGGTTCTGTGCGCTGTGTCGCAAGTTCTCAACTTCTGCACTTCTTAGACTACTTTTTTTTTGCATTTTTTTGTTTTTATTCTTATTAATGATATCTTAAATACTAGGAACAAAAAATGCTTAAATGCGAATAAATATTTCAATTATAACCTACTGGCCCTTCACAGGCACTCTTAGCTAATCTAAGACTAATCTTAATAACTTTCGACTTAACCTAATCGAATTACTTATTTTAACTAAAAAATTATTAATTTATTGTATAGCTATTGGTTACCAAGAAAATATTGTGAAAAAACTTAGTGGCTGTACTTTGTTCTTAAAAGTTCTTAGAGTACTAGATGAATGCAGATGTCCATCGAACATTTTTTTGGATGAGTTAGAGCGCTTGCAAGCGTTTGTAAAAAAACATGTTGCTACTTGTGGCAAGCTCTACGACCTTACTTGTTACAAAGAAATAGTGGCAAAGGCTAGCAACATCCAACAAAAACGTGTTAATCCTAAATCTGCTCCGAAATAAGAGACGACGGATGTAGTGATTTTATCTAATGTCGCTGTACCATCTTCTAGCCCTAGTACTGATTACAAAGCAGATGCATGTTTAACGCTTCCTGTGGATACACCCCTCGTCAGTTACCCATTAACTATTGTTACTGCTGGAAGTGTAACTGATTCTACTTCATCGTCATCGCTTGTTGCTGCACCGGACTCTTTGCATCATAGTTCCTCATAGATTAATTAATCATCATCATCCGTCAACTTAGTGGTTGTAAAAA
Source organism: Myathropa florea (assembly GCA_930367185.1). Taxonomy (NCBI): domain Eukaryota; kingdom Metazoa; phylum Arthropoda; class Insecta; order Diptera; family Syrphidae; genus Myathropa; species Myathropa florea. The sequence continues at coordinate 44,555,036 of OV884004.1, read as the reverse complement.
AGTCTTCTCGTAAGACAATTTTCTTATCGAGGTTTTCTTCTCATACAACTGAGAAGAATATTCTCGACTACATAAGCAGCAAAATCTCGATGCCTTCATCCATCAAGTGTATCAAATACAACTTTAAAGAACCTCGGGAAATTGCATCTGTTAAGTTGTTGATTCCTGACTCCCTCCTCGGACTACTGCTGTCTCCAGAATTTTGGCCTGATGGAGCACTAGTTCACGAACTCGATTCCAGACCTAAGAAATCAACATCTGCAGCTGCACCTATAACGCCGCATCCAAAAAACGATTATATATTCACTCAAATATTATATATTTGCCTGCAACTTCCCTTGAGTATTTTTGTGTATACTATCAAAACGTGCGAGGGTTGTGTACTGAAACACCCAATATATATCTTAATTCACAAAATCTACCAGATTTTGCCAACAATAAATGATTCACTCCTGACTTTAATGTTTTTCGAGACGATGGTTTTGAGAAAGAGAATGATTCCTCGGGTCGGGGTGTTCTTTTGGCAGTTCACAACCGATTTGACTCTACCCTAACAGTTTAATTTTGAATTTATTTGTGTCAAAATAACTATGCCTAAGTGCCACATTTTTATTCCGTTGTTGTTGTTACATCCGTCCAGCCAAGTCTATGCAGAGCTATCAGTTATCCATCGAAGCAATCGATTATCTGTTTAATACCGCTGATCCTAGCGACACCGTCTTGATTCTTGGAGACTTAAATTTTCCTGATCTTCAATTGACTCTATCAGATGATGAATCCCATTATATCGCAATTAATCCCACCTCAGATAAGGAGGTTATTTTCATCGATTGCCTTATTGACTGCAACCTTTATCAGTTAAGCGTCCTTACTAATGACTTAGGCAGACAACTAGATCTCATCTTCTCGTCAGATACCGATAAATGTACAGTTTCAGCGAGTAACCATCTTCTCTCCAAATTGGACCAATACCATCCACCCCTATCTCTCACTGTTTCCTACAACAACGTTACCAGAACTGTAACATCCGAATACTCGTACTTTGTAACTTTGCATTTTTGTGGATTCACATTACATTTCAATAGGTAGCTTACTTGAAAAATATTTTGCCCAAACTTCTTTTACTTCATTTGACATCACCGCAGCGATCTTGAAGAATAAGATTGACATACTCAAAAATTAATATTCCGCTGGTCCAGATGGCCTTCCTGCTGTAGTTGTGAAAAAATGTGCAAATTACTTATATCAGCCGCTAGCGGCGCCGTCTCCGTCTCTCTCTTTCACAAAGTGTTCTTCGTAAGGCTTGGAAAAGCTCTTCTATTATCCCCTTACATAAAAAAGGTCCAAAAAATTAGATTGCGAACTATTGACCTATAGCCAAACAACCTACCTTGGCTAAGTTATTTGAGATCATTGTTTATGATGCAATGTTTTTTCACTGTAGGTCTATCTTTTCTGTTCATCAACACCGATTTCTTAAGGGAAGATCAACTACGACAAACCTGACAGAATTCGTGTCCAGCACGTCGATGTTGTCGCTACTGATTTTAGCAAAGGTTTTGATAAAATCTCACACGCGATTATACTTTTGAAACTTAAAGCTCTTGGCTTCCAAACGGAGTTTATTGCGTGGATCAAGTCGTACCTTGAAGAGCGTCAATATAAAGTAATTTTTAGATCCTCTGTTTCCAATTCTTTTACAGCCATATCTGGGGACCCTCAGGGTATCCATCTTGGTCCGCTGATTTCCTAGCAATTAACGACGTGGATAACTTTATTAATTATTCTCGTCTTTTAATTTATGCGAAGGACATACAAATTTTAAGGAAATTTCTATCTCCGCTGTCTCCTCTGCACTTCAAATGGATTTGAACACTTTAGCGACTTGGTGTACAAAAAATGTTCTTGTTCTAAATGTTGTCAAATGCCAAGTTATTACATATTCTCGTAAGCGTCTTTTGACTACTCTTCGAACTTATTTTATTGGTGACGAACCCGTTCCCGCAGTTTCTTCACTACGTGACTTAGGTGTCATTTGCGAGAGAGAACTTAATTTCCCTCCCCGCATAGAAAATATTATTAGTAGGGCTAATTCTGCCCTTGGTTTCGTTAACCCGGCGAGTGTGTGGCTGGGTATGACATACGCACCCTGTTATTTAAATTACTATATTTCTTTAATTGATCAAACAAACGCACTGTCGCTTTGTGTAGCTGGAGTTAGAAAGAAGCAGGAGGGGATAGTGGAGTTTTTGCAGTGTCGCGCTATTGCTGTTTTCGTTTATGTTCTACTTTTTTCTTTAGTTTTTGATTAAAAATGCATTTCGAAACTTGAGAAAGACGACATACGAGTAGGTCCATGTTGGAAGAAGTGCTAGATAATACATCCGTCGAGTCGAGCTCTGAGAAAGAATCCGACTATTGCAGTGAACACTACTTTCAAACTGAGACAATTAAAAAATTCTTAAAATATTACATGTGTTTCATTTGCAACTAATTATTACATAGCTTTTATAATAAAATACCGTTTTTTAAATGTTAATATTTATTATAACAATATAAATACAGGTAATTTTGTATGTGGGTATGTCATACCCAGCCACATACTCAATGTTACATTTTGTCACCACCCTCTCTCCGAGTTAAACGCTGGTTGCAAGTATCCTTACGTAACGAAGTCCCTCTACTGTACTTTTGTTAAACCGATTCTTGAATATGCTAGTCAAGTTTGGTCTCCCTATTAGTTTACGCAAAAATATCGAATCGAGTGTGTCCAACGGAGATTTCTTCGTTTTACTCTCCGTGGACTACCGTGGTCCGACAGATATAATCTACCCCCTTATGAGAATCGGTTGTGCCTTAAACACGTTTGATTTTAGTACAAACAAGAGGTCACTAATGCATGCTCTTTCCTCATTTCCTAAGAAAATTTCAAATATTTTAAGTAGTTTTAAGTAGTCTTAAGTAAATTATTGTAAATAATTGGTCATAGTTCCTTACGACGTGTATTAAGTTTGTGAATAAAATTAAATTCAAATTAGCACTCGTGAGAGAACAATATCACGCACAACTCGAGTCGTTGCTAAGAAGCTAATCCCAGGTCCACCTCGGACTGTAAATGTTTGCCAACCTCCGATCTGCCTACATTTTTACTGTCACTAAAACATACCCCACCGTACCTCTTATCCTTGAAAACAAAATTACTATTAAGAAACCATATGAGTGTTTTTTTACATGAAATTGATAAACTAATTCGCTCACTAAATAGCAGTTAGTAGCATGCATTGAATTGGTTTGAAGAAGATTTGAACCAACTTATAAAGTTGAAAACCTTACAGAGCTACAGAAACTTCAAAAAACGTATAAAAATACTGGATTTTTTTACCATACACTTTTTGGAGCTGACTTGAAACAAATATGAACTGGGCAAGTGCGAGTTTTACTTGCACGGGGAAGGTTCCGTCGCATAAGTATTTTTTGATGGAAGTATTTCTGAATTAAAATAAAAATTATTTCAATTAAATTTTCTTCTAACTTCAAATCAAATCAACTATTTACTAAAAATTTATTACGTTGAAATTAAAAATCTTGTATACCTCGAAATTTGAACATAAATCTATATTTTGATATTTATCGTTTCTTAATGCTTACGTTGAGATCTACAAAACTACGTTTTCAGATGTCGATGACTTACCGTTTTTGGCCAATATCATCAAAACTTTTAGGGCCGAAATGCTCGAAGTTTGTTAAAATGAAGTAAGCACTCAATGAAGCCAAGTTTTTGTCAGATTTCTAAACATTTTGGTTTAGAAATTGTAGGGGTACATTAAAAAAAAAGTATTTTTTAAATGGTTCTCTGGATAAAAAAGTGTTTAAGCAAACCTCCACTTCATTTCAAAAGATTGATATATAAATCGAAGGGGTGGCAAACCATGGCAAACTTCACCTATAAGTACGGTGACCATATTTCGCCTAGCAAATCCCGGGACAAATATCTAAAAACCTTAAACACGAACAAAAAAGGTGGCTTTCAATTTGTATTATTATTATAATAAATAAAACCCAAATTAACAATGGAACAACTATAATTCAACATAACAAGACTGAACCTTTCAGCCAATCTAAAATTTTTTTTTAATACGAGTAAAAATTAATTTTGTTAAAAAATTAAATGAAATAAAAACGGGACAAAACCGGGACAAAATAATAAAAACGACACTTGTTTGTACCGGATGAGAAAATACGGGACAGTTGCTCACCGTGCCTATAAGCAAAATTGCTTGCGAACGTTAGTTTTTTTCCATTTTTAAGAATCGGACACATTTACAACTAGCTTGTTCAACTTTATTGCACAGATTGCATTTAAAATAGGAAGTTGATGTTTGGGTGTGGAAGAAACTCCTTTGTTTCATTTATGTTTCTGTGGATGATTTTCCTTGAGAATAGTTTCCGGCTTCCAGGATTCGGAACCTTTCTTTAAAAAACTGCATAAATTCTGCAAATGTCGAAATGTCGGCAACTCCTTTAAGTTTTCCTTTGACCCCATCTTTTTTTCTTAAAGCTTCCGCGTTTTTGTTGACAGCTTTTGGAATAACACATAAAATAACACAACATCCCAATGCTACACACGGACGTTCAGGTTGTCAAGGATGTGAACTACCTCCGTCGAATTGTCCAACAATTCTTTGATAACTTCAGAACGGTCTTCCAGGCTCAGGGGTTTCTCGGGGGTAACTTCCGCGCCATATTAAAATTTACTAGTTACGAAACGATAACAAGCCTTGTTTACGGATGACTTTATTGCTGACAACCATGCAACCAACATGGTTCCTTAAAAGACCACGTGCAGCCGATGAACTCGCGGAGGCCCTAGACTGCTATAAAGCAGAGGTTACCGCAATCCAGGAAGTGCGATGGGATTGGGCGTGGAAGAAGAAGATGAAAAACTGTGACATGTACTACAGGGAGCGAAGGCCGCACTTGTTCTAATGTGGGTTTATAGTTCGAGGTTAACTTAGGCAAGAAGTTTTAAGTTTTAAGTACATAAGCGAACGCCTCATAACAATCTGAATCAAGACTGAATTCGGCAACATCATTCTAATTTGCGCCCACGTCCCAACGGAGGCGTTGGTAAGGATGACTTCTTTGATCTCCTAAAAAAATATACGATAAATGTTTCAGTTACGACATTAAGATCGTTCTAATAAATCTTAGCACTAAGCTTGGTAAAGAGGATATCTTGCATTGGAAAACACAGCCTGCACTACAACACGACTGAAAACGAAATTATTCTGTTGGACTTTATCACGGGCGGAACCTTTCTGTTGCCAGTACGCGTTTCCCACACCTCAACATTCATAAAGGGACCTGGTGGTCCTCAGGTCACTTAACCGTCAACCAGATTGATCACATTGCGATCGACGTCAGACAGTAATCCAGTATTCTTGATATCCGAACGGTCTGAGGCGCCAAATTCAACTCGGTCCATTTCCTTGTTGTAGCCGAGGTAAGGATACGGATATCGAGAGAAGAACGATGTCGGGAAAGAACACCACGACTTGGCATCGGAATGTAGTTATCGCAACGGACCGCGTGGAATTTTGCCGATCGTTTCTTCATGAATCCTTCAGAGAGTTCAACCTTGCCAGTTGGAATGATCAAAGAAAAGTGGAAACGTTGTCAAAAAGCTGTGCTGGCTGTGCCACCCAAACAAACACTGGTTTGACGACGAGTATAAGCAGGAACATTCAACGAAGCTTGGAAGAAAACAATTAAAAAAGTTATAGTGAAATAGTGAAAGCGTCACTAAAGACTTAAAGAGTCAATGGTTCAGCTGGTAGAGTCAACATCTGTGACTCAGCAGGAGACGAGGCGAGAATAATACGTTGTTTATGCCATTAAGTAAAGGCACTATTAAGTGAGTGTAAGTGACCACAAATCCCGCGGACGACGATCTAAAATAACCTGTGTCGGAAACAGGCCACGAACAAACGGGTTCTTAAGCTTTCAAAAGCACAAAACAGAAAAAAACAATTTGCTCACTGTAGAAGCCAGAATTCTAGATGCAATGCTTACCGAAGATGGTAGCGGCGATGATATCATCTTCAACGGAGCAGATTTTGACAAAGGCGTCAAAATCATCTTATGTGACAATCAGAGGTCCCTAGACTTCTTAAAGCGCACGATCAACAATAATAATAATAATACTAATAATAATAATAATAATAATAATAATAATAATAATAATAATAATAATAATAATAATAATAATAATAATAATAATAATAATAATAATAATAATAATAATAATAATAATAATAATAATAATAATAATAATAATAATAATAATAATAATAATAATAATAATAATAATAATAATAATAATAATAATAATAATAATAATAATAATAATAATAATAATAATAATAATAATAATAATAATAATGTGGGCGCCGTGGCCGTGTGGGTTCGTGCGTCGACCCATGCGCATCAGACTTTCACAGTCTAGGTTCAAAACCCAGTTCACACAAACAATTTTTCCAAAAAAAAATGATTTTCGCGGCTCCACCTCTTTCGAGTCCCTAACAATGCTCAAAGTGTATAATTGTCTAGAAAAAGCTTCTCAATCTTACCGTTCGGAGTCGGCATTAAACTGTAGGTTTAAATACCCACCACTCGTGCGAGAGCAAAAGCATTCTTTATTATTATTATATTTATTTATTTATTTATTTTTTAAGCATTTACTTATTTATTTATTTATCTATTTATTTATTCACATATTTATTTATTTATTTATTTATGTATTTATTTATTTATTTATTTACTTTTTTATTTATATATCTATTTATTTATTCACTTATTTACTTATACGTTTACTCACTTATTTATTTATTTATTTATTTGCTTATTTACTTGTTTATTTATTTATTTATTTATTTATATATATATTTTTTTATATATATTTATTTATTTATTAATTAATTAATAATTAACTTTTTTATTTATGTATCTATTTATTTATTTATTTATTTATTTATTAATTTACTTATTTATTCATTTATTTATTTATTTGTAGTATTTATTTATTCATTTATTTATTTATTTATTTGGTAATGTGTGTATTTATGTATTTATTTACTTATTTATATATTAATTTTTTTATTTATTTATCTACTTATTTGTTTGTTTATTCATATATTAATTTATTTATATATTTATTTATTTATTTATCAGTTAATTTTATTATTTATTTTTTTATATATTTATTTATTCATTTATTGATTTATTTATTTAATTATTTATTTATTAATTTATACGTAAATAAATTATTTGTTCATTTATTTATTTAATTATTTGTTTATTTATTTAATTATTTATTTACTTATTTCTTTATTTCTTTATTTCTTTATTTCTTTATTTCTTTATTTATTTATTTATTAATTTATTTATTTATTTAATTATTTATGTATTTATTTATTATTTAATTAATTAATTAATTAATTTATTTATTTATTTATTTAATTACTTATTTATTTACTTATTCATTTATTTATTTATTTATTTATTTATTAATTAATTATTTAATTAATTAATTAATTTATTTATTTTTTACTGCATTTATTCTTTTATTTCTTTATTTATATATGTCTAATTATGTATTTATTTATTTATTTACTTTTTCATTTCTTTATTTATTTGTTTATCTATGTTTTTTTTTATTTATTTATGTAATTATTTGTTAATTTATTTATTTATTTGTTTATTTATTTTATATTTATTTATATTTTTTATGTATTTATTTATTTATTTACTTGTTTTTGTTTATTTATTTATTTATTTATATATGTTCTTATTCATTTATTCATTAAGTTATTTTTTTATTTATGTATTTATTTATTTATTTATTTAAGTTAACGAATCCCTAAAAGGGATTCATAAAAAAACGCGGACGAATCACTATCTTCAAAACAATTATATTATTTTTTAAATATTCTTTTATTCGTCCGAACTATTCCACGTAGAAACTTAGACTAAACTTAGAGCTACCTCGCTTCATATGGGAAGCCGCCGTTCCCATCGCCCAGTCTGCAGACTCATCATTTTCATGTCGGAGCGTGTATCTGGAGCGACGCAACATGATCCCAGTGCGATGCAATACAATTCAGTTGTCACGGGAACAGGTATACACCTGAACAAACTGTGTCAGTAATTCTCGTACAGTCTATTACCTTCCACTGGGTTCAGGGACAAGTGCGTCGTGTTAACTCCTCCCTTCTTAAAGACCTACGTCCCGTAGATCATGTGTGATGTCGGATGCAGACGACCAGATTCGGGACGAATGTGATTCGGCTGCTGTTTGATTTTCTGAATTGATCCTGGGATCAAGTACGACGTTATTCAGATTTACAGATGGTAGTTTAGGGCCAAGATTAATTTTTCGCCAGATAATCCAGGCTACGGCTGCTACTATTACTATGATCCCCACATTTGTTAAGGAGAGGTAAATAGCTTGATTTTTCAGGTCCTTCAACTGAGCAATGTTCTTAACACTGATGCTGTGTACATGTTCCAGATCGATCTTTCGTACCCGCTTCGTGATGTTCGTTAAGACCGATGGGAGTAGTTGAGTGTGCGTGTAAGAAGAGCTTGTAAATGTTCTATTTTTTAACTTGATTGTTTCGTCACTCAATTAGATAACGTAAGTACCATTAAGGACCCTTGAGTTGTTTTCTGAGATTAATTGCCCAATGAAGTTCGTAAGGAAAATTGTGTCTTCCTTGATTAGTTCGATTATCTCCAGTGTGTTAGTGCGGACCCTACATGCTGTCTGCTCTCCTTTTTAAAGCATTGGAATACAGCTGTCCTCTTCAAGTTTTTGTAATGATTTAGTATTACAGATCATCTGATTATTAATACAAAGGCATTCGTTGATAATCTCATATGTCTCCTGATGATTAAATAAGATCCTATCGTAGTCCATGTCAATCTGTAGACCATCAGTAATTGAAGCTGTCGTTGGAAGTAAGCAATTCTGAAAAGATTGATGCAAGTAAAAGCTTGCTCTTGTGGATCGTTACATGAAACTAGGGAAATTCTTATATGGTAGTACAAATGTTGAATTTTTATTCCTATATGAGTCCTACAAATACTCTTACCAAAATGTAATTGTACAATTACCAACCTCTTTTCGGTATGAGGGTTTATTTTTTGAACGGATTCTCTTACATGCAGTGTACACTATGTCTCTTTTTTTGTATTTTTTTGGGCTTGCTTTTTTCTTATTAAATCAAAGCAGGCTCATTTTCTGTTTCCTCTCTATCTCGTCCCTCAATTCATTGTTCACTTTAATAGATATCCTAACAAATCTTAGTAGTTTATACGTTGGGTTCTACTGAAAAAAATGTCTGAAGGCTTCTTTTTGGTGACAGAATGTATGCTGTTGTTATATCTGTCAACTGCGATATTCAATAGTTCTTTAACGCGCAAGTCTTTGTGTTCCATCTTCAGGCAACGATATATTTCTAGTATTTTGGAGTGGAAACTTTCCACTCCACCATTCACTTCACTGCGATAGACGGGCGTTTGGTAGTGCCTAATGCCCAGTAGTTCGATGAAGTTGAGGATAATGGGGCTTAAGAAACTTCGCTCATTGTCCGTGACCAGTACTCTTGGGACAGTGAAGTAATGAAGTATCTTTGTGATCTTATTCCTTAGATATAGTGCCGATCTATTTTTTATATGGAATATCTTTCCGAACTTCGAGAACTTATCAATGCAAGTAATAAATTTCTCACCCTGCAGCTCCATGATATCCATGTGCAGAATCTCACACGCATATGACGGAATAGGAGTTGGTTGGAATTCGGGCGTGTTCGGATGCCTGTCGTATTTACTTAATTTACAAATTTCACAAGTACCCGTGTATTTCTTGATTAGACTAGACATGCTGAGGAAATAATATTTCTCGAGCAGTTGTTCTCGATTCTCTCGAGGGTTTCAATGAGCTCTCTTAAGTTCCTTCATGATAAGCTCAACCTTCCTGTCCTCATTTGTCACATCTTTGAGTAATCCGCAGTTTGTAATTGACGAAATGCTCCAGGCATATTTCCTGAAGCAGTTGAAGATGTGATTCCGGGGTTTTGTTACCGTTAAGGATATTTGGTCTCAATTTGGCTTTGAGGAGTTCAGTTAGTTTCCGGCTATCTTGGTTATCTATAGCAAAGTAATGACGTGTAAAGCCCGGGTGAGGCTCCTCTAGAATTTCTAGGCCCCTACCAATCTTGATGATAATCTGATTTCGGAACACGTTAATCGGAGCCTCAACATGCGGAACCAAGTCAGAGCTGTCTTGATCAGCACTATGGGCAGTCCCCAATGATGATTGTGCTTCACTAGCAGTCTCGGTGTGAATACTGCTATTCTCACTGGCAGTTTCAGTTAGGGAGTGTTCATCAGGGTTATCTTCACTATGTGCTGGTTCTGCCCGCAATGAATCGGTTAAATGGTTGACGTCAGTTTTGAGTCGGGAAAGTGCGTCTGCCACGATATTTGATTTGCCTGGCTTGTACACCAACTCATCATTATATTCTTCAATACGAGGTTTCCACCGCTTCAACTTCTCATTGAAATTTCGATTGCTGAGCGCAAAGGTCAAAGGTTGTTGGTCAGTATGAATTCGAATCTTTTTCGTCCCATAGAGATAAGATCTAAGATTATCCAGGGCCCATACAATTGCCAGCATATCTTTCTCGTTCGTCGCATAATTCTCCCCAGTTTTGCTCAAGGAACGAGAGATGTAGGCGATTGGCCGATCCGAAGCTACGTCCCATTGAGACAGCACAGCCCCTATGGCGTAGTTCGAGGCATCCGTTGTCAAGTTGAACGGTTTTTCGAAATCGGAAAAGGACAAGATTTCCGATGACATTAACAAGGTCTTCAAGTCGTTGAAAGCCTGCAATGCCTCTCTGTTCAATGTAATTTTCACGTTTCTTTATTGACTTGCCTTGATCGGAGCATTCTTACCTCGTGTTAGATTCGTCAGGGGTTTTGCTACTCTAGCATAATCTCTTATGAATTTTCTATAATAGGATGTGAGACCTAAGAAGCTCTTCAGCTCCTTGAGATTTTCTGGAGGCCGTAGCTTTTCAATAGCTGCTACTTTCTTTGGATCTGCTTTTATACCGTCACGAGTTATGATATAACCAAGGAATTCGACTTCTGATTTCATGAAGGAGTTTCGCGAATACCAATTCCACCTTCTTAAGATGGTCATCCTCGCCGTGACCGAAGACAATTACATCATCGATGTGGACGTAACAAATCTTCCCAATGTATTCCTTCAGCACATCGTCTATCATCCTCTGGAAGATAGCGGGTGCGTTTTTAAGCCCGAAAGGCATTCTCAGGAATTCATACTTGCCGTTCATGGTCGAGAAGGCTGTCTTTGGCACGTCACTGGGCTTCATCTGGTGAAACCCCGAGGTGAGATCTATTGTGGTGAAATAGCTTGCTCTGCCCAAATTGGGCAGCGTAGAATTGATATCTGGGATTGGATACGTGTCCGAAAACGAAACGGCGTTTAACCTTTTATAGTCAATCACCATCCTGTACTACTTCTCGCCCGATGGTTTAGGTTTCTTCGGGACGACCCAAATAGGGGAATTGTAGGGACATTTCGAAGGACGTATTATCCTCTCAGCTAAAAGCATCTTTATTTCTTCCTCTACTCCTTCCCTCATATTAGCGGAGTACGGATAGTTTTAATTTCTGCCTCTACTGTGGTTTTTATGGTTTCACTTGCATCAATAGGTCCGAAAAGAAGTGCATAGGTCTTTACTAGTCGGCGAAGCTTACCCTTGGTTTGCTCGGAAAGATTTTCATTTAAGAGTAGGTTTATTTCTCCGGAGATTCTTTCCTTCAAGGGGATCGTAATATTCGGATGGAGTTCCAGAGTGTTTTTACTCCGATCAATAACAGCTTCAAGCTCCTTCAAGGAGTCATCCCCGATAATTCCGTCAAAGGATTTGAGTCCAGGCAAGATATAAAATGTCAATAATGTGTTGTTACCGACCGACTGGAATAACCTACCACGAACTTTCTCTTCTACTTTAATATTGCCGCCGGCGGAGTGAACATAGAATGGGTGAACAAGGTGAATGGAATTTGATGATGTTCTTTCGACTGCAGATGGAGAGCGGACATTTTTATTAGCTCCCGTATCAACGAGGAATCTGAGCGAGAGCCCATCCCCCGCCATATATTCTAAATATGGAACGCTGGATGGGTGTCCTTCATAAAATTTACTTCGTCGCAGATCTCATTTTTAGCCAATTCTTCATATCTTTGACTAGGTTCTTCTAGAGCCGCCTCGATATGATACACCCTCTGATGTGTTTGTGGGTATTGTCCAGAGTTCGCCTTTCTCTTGAAAGGGTTCATATCGCAAGGACGATTCATATAATTTACATTACGCGATTGGTTGGACCCCAGCTCCATTTTTTCATGGGGTTTTGGAGCTGTTGGCGGTTGAGGATTGTGAAAGAATGTTTTTTGAGGAAGTGCTGGCCTTACTTCCTTCCTAAACATTTGATTCACTGGTGCCGTTACTGTATTCGGTGCACCAGCATTATGAATCATATGATTCCTATAGTTTAGGTTTTGAATTTCCAGGCACGCTGAATAGGCCTCCGGTAAGGTTCTAGGCCTCTGGACTATGAGAATTCTGGCAAGATCACAGTTAAGGCCGCGAATAAAGACGTCTAAGGCTCTATTTCTATACGTCTCGACAAGAGCTGTAACCGTTTCTTCACTAAAAGATTCTGTTTTAATTTTATTCAACATTAACGAGAGTTGGTGATTCACGGCCGCAAAGAATTCGTCCAGCCTCGTGTTCTTCTGGGATAACTGGTTGAGCTGATGCTCCAAGGTCCTCATGTCTCTTTTGTCTGCGTAGTGCAGAGAGAGGCATTGTTTCATGGCTCGCCAGTCATTGTCGAAGATGTTATACGACACAAGGGCTGCATCGGCAGGCCGCCTTATTTCCTGCTGAATGTGCTGAAGGATAGCCCTATATATTGGCTTAGCTTTTACTATTTCGAAATCCTTAAAATACCTTCAACGGTATGTACCCACGTTACGTACTGGGTAGGATTTCCTTCGAAAATTTGTAATTCTTTTACACCATCTGGCAGACGAGAGATTTCTCTCAAGTATTTAAAGGAGCGCAGAGTTCAGGTTCCGCACTAATCTCCACGGGCAGTGGTATTTCTACCGCTTTCATCTCTAAACTTCTTAATCTAGCATCTAATTCCTTTATCTAACCTAACATGGCATTAACTGCTCCCGTTAGGTCAGTTATGGATTTATTAATCGCATCCATTCTTTACCGCAGAAGTAAGAAGTCATTGCCAAATATATTTAATTTCAAAATGTACTTAAATTTAGGACTCACCTACCCTCCGACACTCAATATACGTGTTCAGGTATTTCAATGACTTACAACTTCACACTTGGGTCACTACAAATAATTAATTAATTTTACTCTAATTTCTTTTTCAATCAATTGTGATCAAGGATTTACAATTACTTTTATTATTACTTTTTTCCTTCCAGACAACACTTATTAAATTTGTACACCTTTACGTAATCAAATAATGAACTTTTTAACTTTCTTTGTTCTTTTTTATTTACTCAAATACCTATCTGTATTTCTTTGTGCAAGTAACACTCATAACATTTTACCTCTTTTGCAATTAGATTCTTCACTTTTAATCTTCCTTGCTCAATTACTTCACTAAATATCTGCAATACTTCTTTTTTGCTTGCGCTTAGTATTAATTGAATCTTGCACTTGGGTTTGATTTAACTCTTCAAGATTGTTTTTTTCTTTTTTGCTTACCACACATCGTATTATGTTATTATATCCTTTACGTAAAAAAACACCACCGTATTACTATCTTTGAGAGAGGGGAAGAAAAAAAAAACGAAAAGTTAAATATTTAAATTCGTCTCTTTTGGGTACCGCTCTTTCGGAAGGATCGTGTTATCCTTTTTGGACGCAAACATTAAAATGAACGCGACCTACTCAGGCACGATTTGCTTCACACGAGTCCTCTTAATGACTTCCACTCGTGTTCTCATGGGTACGATTGGATGCTCGTGAATGGTCGATGTATAAGCGCAGTGTTCTCATGCGGACTGGGCTTTTCGTTCAATGGAACGTATCGACTCTATATCCTGGTTAGAGGATCTGAGCGTGTCACAGAAAAAAAAGGGGATGTCTTATACAGAGCGGACCCTGCTCGGGCGCCAGTTAACGAATCCCTGAAGGGGATTCATAAAAAAACGTGGACGGGGAGGCTGAGCCTCACCTCAACTTTCCGACTTTCTTTATTTATTTATTTATTTTCTTATTTATTTATTAATATATTTATTTATTTATTTATTTATTTATTTATTTATTTATTTATTTATTTATATATTTATCTATTTATTTATTTATTTATTTATTTACTTATTTAATTGTTTATTTATTTATTTACTTATTTACTTTATTATTTACTTATTTATTTATTTATATATTTATCTTTTTATTTATTTATTTATTTAATTATCTATTTTTTTATTTATTTATTTACTTATCTATTTACATATTTATTTCTTTATTTATTTATTTATTTATTTTCTTATTTATTTATTAATATATTTATTTATTTATTTATTTATTTATTTATATATTTATCTATTTATTTATTTATTTATTTATTGAATTGTTTATTTATTTATTTACTTATTTACTTTATTATTTACTTATTTATTTATTTATATATTTATCATTTTATTTATTTATTTACTTATCTATTTATATATTTATTTATTAATTTATTTATTTATTTTCTTATTTATTTGTTTATTTATTTATTTATTTATTTAAGTCGATTATTGTCTGCGACGTGGAACACATCTAAGTGAATCATCATGAATCATATTTGCATCAAATGTAAAAAATCCGCAACAGGCGATTGTATGTCGTATGTTGTATTATTTTATTTCGCATGTTAAAAAATTAAAAAATCCGAAATAAACTATTTTATACCAAATGAAAATATTTTTTTTAAAAGCGAAGAGTGCGGTAGTAAAACTTTTAATCTCTGTTTAAAGAAACTGGATATTCTCATTAACAATTTTACTCAAAGTTTGAATGAGCTAAAAAGTGATTATTCACTTTTTTTTTTCATTAATTTCTGGTGAAAAAACTCTGTTGAATCACCTTATTTCCCAAACATCAATACTCATGAGCAGATTAGAAATGTGGACGTTTTAACACGCAATCAAAGAGAAAGAAAAAAGGCCAATACCGGTTTAAATATTAATAAGAATTCAGCATCTGCCTCTAACGTCGGCACGTCAACTAAAGGTTCACCATCCATGGCGGCAATGAGTTTGAGTAAACGTCAAGTCAATATATCTCATCCCACTCCAATTGGTAAAGCTCGTGCCTCCCAATTCTTGGAAGACAAATGGCTTTTCCTGTTATTTTGTCTGCTGCTCCTTCTGATACTAGTAACGCTAAAAAGGTCAATGACATCAACTCTGTCGCTGATAACCACCCAGATGCAATCGAAGATCTCAATGTTCTCTATTCAAATTCAACGGTTCCTGTTCCGCTCCCATGTATAAGTTCCGAATGTGTCAATACTGAGAGCGAAAAAGTTGTAAACAAAGGCGAAGATCATTGGAATGTAGTGATGCGCATCAATTCAAAGCGATATTAACAGCGTGTTGTTATTGGAAAAGATATTAATTCATCTTTATATCCTATTATTAGGTTAAAATGGCTTCATTTATCCAAGTTTAGATCAGATACCGCTCCACAAGAAGTGGTAAACTACATCTCTAATAAAGCAAATATTCCGCGGGTAATTGCTTCGCTAGAATCAACGATTCATTAAGTAATGGTGTGATTGGAGCTGCTGCATCGACTTCGAAAATTGGTAGCAAAAAGCTTTTAGTTTATTATCAAAACGTAGGATTAAGAACAAAATTAGAAGATATTTTTGTAACTTCTGCTGTAGGCTTTTATGATATTATTATTTTAACTGAAAGTGGTATTAACGATAGTCATCATACAAGCGAAATTTTAGATTTTAATTTGTACAATGTTTTTAGGAAAGTTAGAAATAATTTAATTACAGACAAGAAAAAAGGTAGTGGCGTACTAATTGCAATCCGATCTGTTTTATTCTCAGAGGTAATAGAACTGCCTTCACATTCTTATCCATCAGAAAATAATTTTGATGTAGATCAGTTAATTGCTCGTCTACAGTTAGATGAAAAACAGATCTGTTTGTTATGGTTAGCTACATTCCACCTAAAAGTTGTCTGAGTCTGTATGAACTTCATATAAAAAATTTTGAAGTCATCCTTGAAAATATGATTTCTTCCCATCACTTCTTATGTGCTGGTGATTTTAATTTGAGTAACATCAAATGGGTATACGACTCAGATGAATGTAATTTAATACCGTTCAATGTAAATACAGATATAGAAATATCGGTCATTGATTTTTTTAGTCGTTTTAATTTAGTTGAAATAATAGACTTAATATTCTCAGATAAATAACTTTTTGTACTGGTTGAAAAAACTGACTCTCCACTGTTAAGAAATTCTAATTTTCATTATGCTATTGATGTAAGTATTAGTTTTTATAATTATCTATAAAAAAGATCACGCAACACTATTGTCTATGACTTTAAAAAGGTAAACTTTGATACAAGTAATGAGTTTTTTTCTCTTCAATCATGGGATGATATTTTACATTCACACAATTTGCAGTCCGTGTATGAGATATTTGTCTCCACGTTAAAATTTGTAATAGATCAATTTGTTCCTAAAAAAAGTTAAGTAAAAATACGAATCCCATCTGATTTAATAAGAGCCTCTTATTGAAAAATTTAAAATTGAAAATCAAAAAAACAAGGCCTATAAATTATATAAATGTAATAAAGAGGACCAGGGTCTACGCTCTAGTTATTTTAAAAACAAAAAAGGATTTTATTTACTCAATCGGTTTTTATTTAAGAATTTTGTTCAGTCTACTGAATCTAAACTAAAAAAATTATAGTAGGCATTTTTGAAATTATATTAATGCAAAACGTAATACAAATGGTTTACCAAATTACATGGAAAATTTTTAAATCAGGTTCCAAGCAAGAAATGACAAACTATAGACCCATTTGTACATTATCTACTATACCAAAACTTTTTGAAAAGCTTGTCTATAAAAAACTGTTATTTTTTGTAAAAGAAAAAATATCCATCTTTCAACATGGATTTGTTTCAGGGAGGTCGACGATAACAAATTTAACAGTTTTAACTAACCATATTGTAAAGAATTTTTCAAATAAAAGTCAAACGGAAATGATTTTTACGGACTTTGCCAAGGCGTTTGATAGGGTCAATCATAAGATTTTACTGTATATAAGTTATATATAAGTTAGGAATCCACTCATCATTTTTAAATCGATTAAATCCTGTTTATTGGGTCCGATTCAAGGAGTTAGAACAAATAATTATCTGTCTAATTAAATTGGAAGCTCCATCTGGTATCCCACAGGGTAGGCATTTGGTGCCTTTGCTTTTTCTCTTTAAAAATAAATTTATTTTTTATTTACTTATATATTTATATATTTATTCATTCATTTATTTAATCATTTATTTTTTTTTATATATCTATTTATTTATTCATTCATTTATTTATTTATTTATTTATTTGTTTATTTATTGATTCATTTATTTATCTATATATTTATTTATTTATCTATTCATTGTTTTATTTACATTTTTCCATATGTACTTATTTATTTATTTATTTATTTATATATTTTTCTATACATGTATTTATTTATAAATAAATAATTTATTTCTTTAAGTCTTCATTTATTTATTTATGCATTTTATTTACTTATCTATTCATTTGTTTATTTATTTATTTATTTATTTATTTTTTTATTTATATATTTATTTATTTATTTACTTATTTATCTATCTATGTATTTATTTATTTATTTATTCAAATATGTAATAATTAATTAATTAATTAATTTATTTATCTATTTATTTATTTATTTATATATATATATATTTTTTTATGTATTTATTTGTTTATTTATTTATTTATTTATTTATTTATTTATTTTTATCTTTATTTATTAATTTATTTAATGATTTTTATTTATTTATTTATTTATTTAGGTATTTATTTATTTAATTAATTATTTTTTTGTATTTATTTATTTATATTTAGAGTCCGTCCGAACATTCGGCTTCGGCTTCGGCTATAAATATCACCTTCGGCAAAACATTCGGCTTCCACCAAATTAGGCCGAAGATTTTGCCGAAGCCGAATGTTGATATTTCTGTTTTCTGTAAAAATATAAGTTGCAAGGAACGGTGTATTTTTTTTGCTAATGTCGGATATTTTTTATTTTGAAAGTGCGATTGTTTACAGCTTTAGAATCAAAAGATTTTGCAGTTGGCAAACTATTAAGTAGTCTGTATAAAACATTCAATTTATTTGTACTGATCTCAGGTAGAAAGAACATCAAAAATGGCAGCTAAAAATCCAATTTGGGATTATTTCGTAAAAATTATACGAAAGCAACTTGCGAAATATGTTCCAAATAGAGTCCGACTGAACATTCGGCTTCGGCTTCGGCTTCGGCTACCGAGACTCCCAGTGATCGAGCTTCCGAAATTCTCTGGATCATTCCTGGAATGGTTACCATTCAAGGACATCTTCAACATCTGTGTCATCAAGGACGAATCATTATCTAACGTTCAGCGAATGTATTACTTAAAAGGTTGCTTGCGAGGAGAGGCAGAGGTTCTGATTCGAGGCATTTTGGTGGCTGAAAGCAATTTTCAGATTGCTTGGGATACACTTAATCAACGATACGACTGCAAACGCAAATTGATCAAATCCTACTTGAGGGAGATCGTCAGACTACCACCCATGGCTGCAGAGTCAATCAACGCACTGCGAAAAGTTTTGGATGGGACAACCGAAGCAGTGTCCCGCAGCCGAATGGGACCAGTGGCTTGTATTTCTGATAACAGAAAAGTTGGATGCAGTACTCCTTAAAGATTGGGAAATGTCGTTAGAGTCTCCAAATTATCTTCCTACCTACGAAGGATTGCGAAAGTTTTTGGAGAATCGCATTCAGGGTCTTGAAGGAATGGAATCGGTGGCCAGAGCCAAATCCAAATTCACTACACCCAATACACCAACCATTAAAACTCACCACATAAACCTAAACCGCTGTATTTGCTGTGGGGAGAAACACATTTTGATGTTTTGCTCGAAATTTAGACAAATGTCAGCAGCACGTCGTCTCGAAATTGTAAACAAAGAACATCTTTGTAAAAATTGCTTAAAAAGTGGACATTTCTTGACGGCTTGCACATCCAAATTTACTTGCACTGAGTGTGGGCAATGACACCAGACAATGTTACATCAAAGCCAAGTAAGCGGCATCATATCTAACCACTTAAATACTGATCAAGCTAAAGTCAACAATCACGAGCCAGAAACGGCGCCTCCAGAGACAGGGCAACTATCATCGGTCCTTCTAGCAACTGCTCAGGTTAAGATCTGGTCCGTTACAGGTCAATGCATTCAAGCACGAGCACTTTTGGACACGGGATCGCAAGCAACACTTGTCAGTGAGTATATTGTCCAACACCTGAGAATTCCTCGACGACGAATATCAGTTCCATCTACGGGTTTAATGGAAATAAGTGTGAGCTCTCTCATCGATTCATCTTTCCACATTGAGTGCAGTGCGTTAGTTTTGCCACTACTGGGCTCTCTGACGCCGACAGTTTCAGTTTCGTCGCAGCTATTTAAAGAAATCGTAACAATGGAACTAGCTGATCCCAAACTCTATGAACCGGGGTCCATCGACATCATTCTAGTAGCCGATGTCTACGGAGCTCTGCTTCGTGGCGACATTCATCGACTTGCAGACGGGTCACGGAACTCAAACGCAGCAGTGGAGAAAAAAGTCATGCTCATTCACAATTTCGGAATTGGACCAGTTGGTGCAACAATTATGGAGGTTCAACGAGCAAGAAAGTGTAAAAGAAAACTCAATCATGACGCAAGATGACATCTTTTGTGAAGAGTTTTTAAAACTACTGTGCAACGCACTAAGTGTGGACGTTTTCTGGTCAAGTATCCTATAAAGATATCTG